>JBBBDQ010000373.1:0-600000 GCA_037127315.1 Ascarosepion bandense
GTTCACAGCTTCGGAAGACATCTTGCTTAACTTATGTCTAATTACCTGACCCATGTAGCGCTCGTTAGTCGGGCGCTGCAGGGCCTCCCTGGCTAAGGCTATCTCTAGGGGATCCCCACCAGCCTCCGCCCGGGCGAAATTAGCTCTAAGTGTCTTTGCCTTCGCAGCCTTATCTAGGTTGAGCCGTTGGCTGTATTGGGTGGCGAAAGACCTAATGCTATCCTTAAGGCTAGCCCACCACTTACTCCCAATGACTCGCCCAATTAATGCCCGCTGAACTACTCTAGTCAGCTGGTCACGAAAGTCCCGCCTGTCCAGTAAGGACTGATTGAACTTCCAGTAACCAGCCATTCTAGGCCTAAATTCTAACGCCACCCGGGCACAAACGAGTTTGTGGTCCGAGTAGCCTAGCCAGTGGAACGTTGGACATTCTAAGAAGTCTATGTCGGCTTCTCTCACTAACATCCTATCCAGGTACGCTGATACCCGGGTAGAAGGCCAACTATGCGTCCACGTCCACATGCTCCCATCCGGATGATCGACCCGGTATCTATCGACGAGACCAAATTCGCCGATCAGATCGACCAGGCTGCGATCACCACTCCACCCGCTAGCGCCCCTCCCTCTATCCCATTTGGGGGTTAGGATGGCATTCCAGTCCCCAACTAAGATTAGCCGTGTTGGATTCACTATGAAGGGCTCCAACAGCCGAAAGAAAGAGACTCGCTCACCTTGAACGTTGGGCGCGTAAACCGCAATCAGCCGGAACGTCTTGCTTTTCACTGCAATATCGGCCACGATGAGCCGGCCCTCGGCACCGACATGGACAAGGTCGATCCTCGCGTCCAGGGTACGCTTGACCAGCAAAGAAACCCCTCTGGCATGCCGGCTCCCGTATGCTGAATAGACGACAAAGTCGTTGGACAGCACACACGAGTCGACTTCGCAAACAAAGTGGGTCTCTTGGATCGCGGCGACATCCACGCCGAAGGACAGGAGGTCACGAAGCAGGCGAGCCGCCTTACCCCGATCCCTCAAGCCCCTCGCATTCAAGCTGGCTATCTTGATAGACATCTAGTAGATCTGAAAAGAGAAAACACTTAAACACGAGCGCATACCGGGTAAAAATCATTGGGGGAAAGGACCCCGACGGACTGTCCAAGGGAACCAGTTCCTACATCGGACGTAACCCGTCCGTCATGGACAATGCCGCCAACGTCCGTTGGGTATGTTAGTTTTACTACCCTATATAACGAGGGGTGGAGTAAAACTGGGAGTCGGCCTGCACAATTTTTCGCCATTTTGCGTAGTTCAGGAGTACCACTCCTCATCATGACGATGTTGGGATATAGTTTTTCGGCAGCCTCCACGTGATCCCACACTTTTAGATTGCCCCCTGTAGTCCTGATGAGGGTAATTACCCCCGGGGCGTCGGGGAAGTTGAACGGGTCTTCGGACGACTTGCCGTTGACCTCTTTGAGCTTAAGGAGTGGCTTCAAAAGTGCACGCCTTTGTGCACTCCACTCCCTAGCAACGTCCTTTGAGTCTATTTTCATTAGGGCTTCGCCCCTCGGGAGAGTTTTTTTCTTTCTGGGCTGGGACGTTGTAGGAGAAGGGGTGGGAGTGGGGGAGAGAGTTTTCCTTGGTGTAAGTGGGGTCAGCTTGAAGACCGGGGACTGGGAAAAGGAGAGATGTTTGCTGATTTTTTTGAGGGGGGAAGATGGGAGGCTGCTTGCCTTTTTGGCATAAGTGTCTTTTGGCCTCTCCGGAGACCCGGGTAGCGAGACGGCTGCATGCGTCTTCCTGTCGCTGCTTCTGCTCCTCCGCTGCATCTTGATGCTGTGTTGCTGCTGCTGTTCTTCCTCCTCTCTGTTTCTTTTCAGGGAAGAGGCTCTTGGTTGTGCCGCTGAGCCGACCTCCATCCGCTCCTCCGTCGGGGGTTTTTTGGGTTTCGCCTGCAGGGCGTCCAGCTTGGTTGGCGAGGGTGTCGTCGCCTTCTTCCTGGGAGGAGCTGCCGACTCCTTTGGCTTGGGAGAGGGCGCCGGAGGGGACGCTGGCACTGCTGCTGCTTTGGCGGGTTGCTTTTCCGCCGACGGTTGGCTCTTGGGTTTGGTTCCTCTCTTGCCAACCGTCTTCCATTCTCCCTCCTTTTGCTCCGCCGGGCCGTTTTTTGGTTGTGCCGGTTTTTCCGGCTTTTCTGCTGTAGTAGCGGCGGCGGCGGTCGTCTGCGGAGGTTGGGTCTTGGGTGCCGGATTCTTGGTGGGGCACTCCCTGGCCACGTGGTTGGAGTCTCCGCAGACCCAGCAGAAGGGCTTCCTGCCCTCCACGACGACGTAGATCCTTCTCCCCCTGCAGTTGATGATGTTGGGGATTTTGGCCAACTTTTCGCGAGCGACCGTCGCCTGCAGGATGAAGTCGCCAGTCAAGAAGCCCTGCTTCGAGGTGAGCGCCTTTACTTCCTCGACCCTGCCGTACTGAGTGAAAAAGACCCCGACATGGTCTGGTGAGATGTCCATGGGCACTCCGTGCAGGGTGATCTTGGTTCTGCGCGTGCCCATGTACTCAGTTTCCAGTAGCAGGGTCTTGGTCTGCATGGTGGTGCCGGCCAGTTTTCTGGCCTCGTCGGCGGTGCTGAGCAGGACGTCCCACGTGGCGTAGCTGCGCCTAGCCACCATCTTGCCGTTGATTTTGAGGGCTTTGATGGCCTCCTCTATGGCGTCCCTGCTGACTCCGATGAGTTTGTGGCTTTTCAGGTCCTTGGTCAGCAGGGAGAGGATCCTGGGCTCGATCTCGCTCAGCGTTTCGGGTATCGGGAGGATTTCCGCTCCATTCACGTACTCTGCGTACTTGTCCTTGAGGGATTCGTAGTACGCAGCGCCCTTGAGTACTTTCTGGATGGTCCCCTCTTTCCATGCCATGTTGGTGGGTACCGCTGCTGCTGGTTTCTGCTGCACAACTTCCGCCGACGTGGAGGGAACCGGAGATACTGGTGCCGCCGGTAGTGCCGGTAGTCTTGGTAGTCCAGGTAATCCGGGTGCTTCGGGTGCTTCTTGTGCGGGGGGTGTTGGCGTGGCTGGCGGTAAGCGCCAGTCCCCCTCCGTGCCTCCCACCGACGCCATGGTGAGAGGAGTGTTGTTATCCGGCCCATCGGAGGCCATGCCTCCTACGTGGCCTTACACCGGACAACTGCTTCCCGGTGTTTCGCGTTCCGAAGAACACTACTTTTACGCTGGCCCGAGCAATAAACTCGGGCTGGAAAACAGTTGCCCAAGACACAAAGCAATGGCAAATATCACTGCGGAACAAATGCTACGCTTTGAGCTTCTTATTACAAAACAACACAATACAACACAAAATCCCGGGTGGGAAGTGGCTGGTCGGGTGGGAGATGGTTGGTAAATTTCAATGCCTCCAAAAAAACAAAGCTGTTATCAACTAACCACCATAGACAATCGCATCTACTTCCCATTAGCATGGGACAGGCTAGCCTCCCAGAGAGTAAAATACTACGCCTCCTTGGCCTTACACTCTCGGCGGACCTCAAATGGAATGACTATATTGAATCTATTGCCAAATCTGCTGCTATGAAAGTGGGCTCCCTGTGCAGGGCCCGGAAATTTTTCCCACCTGAAACTATTCTGCACATATACAAATCTACCATCCTCCCGTGTATTGAATATTGCTGCCATATCTGGTCGGGTGCTCCTGCTGCTCTCCTTGGGCTTCTTGACAAAATACAAAGGAGGATCTGTAACGTGGTTGATACTGACTTGGCAGACCGGCTGCAGCCGCTCTCACACCGGCGTGATGTAGCTTCCCTGTGCCTCTTCTACAAGTACTTTCATGGCTTCTGCTCCGATGAGCTTAGATCACTGGTGCCGCCTAAGCACGAATTTACACGAGATACTAGATTAGCAACTAGGTCCCACCCTTTTACAGTTAAACAAATAAGATGTAACCGTAAATTCTACTCCAACAGCTTCTTTTCTCGCGCTTCCCGCCTGTGGAACTCCCTTCCACAAGTCTGCTTTCCCGACAGTTACAATCTCCAGGTGTTTAAATGTAGGGTCAATAGACACCTCCTATCACACTAACTCCCAACTATTCTCACAACACTCTCATCTACCCAACCCTCATTCTCGGTATCCTCACCCGCCTATCACCCACCCTCTGTTATTTCCTATATTTAATCAGCCTTTCTCCACTCTACGTAGCCCCCTGCACAGTAGTGGCAGTGACATGCCTTGCTCGGGGTGAAACGCTTATAAAAAAAAAAAAAAAAACATAAGATGACGGTTGGCATTTCAATTTTTGAAGATCGTAGTTGACAGCAAAGTAAAAAGGAAACTTAGAAAACGTTTCATGGGAAGAAAGGACAATAACCCAAAAAGAGGACCTTCTGGAACTAAATTGGTAAATAGAGTTTTTAATATTTTCATTGACCAAACTAAAAAAATTAATCTATAAATACACATATTTGAGGAAAAAAAGAAAAAAGGGGAGGGAAGGACAAAACAAAGAAAAACAAAAAGAACGCTTACGTTTATATTTGCTTAATGTATTGCTAACGCTTAGGCTTTGAATCAGAAAAAGACAGTTTTTAAAAAAGAAAAGTGTAGCAATGGCAGTCATGTTAAATTAATACCGTTTTACTGCAGGATTATTGTTGGAACCAGAAAAATTGGAGTCTCTGTCTCCCTGGTTGCAACTTTGCTGAGTTTTACTCGAGCAAAAGTGGTTCCTGGGTTTAACGATAAACTTTATTAGCAACGCCTCTGATCGGGAAATTGAAGGTTTTGAGAAGCGTGGAACCACTTTTTAATTGCTGTTGTTCTCAGGTCCACCCTTACTCGGGGTGGTAGCACCTGTTAGGGTCCAATACATGGGCAAACAGTGAACCCACAAGCAAAAACAAAACGAAAGTAGAAAAATAATTTCTTATAGTAAAATTACCAACAATAAAACTTCAAAGCAAAATGAGCAGCAATACATTTTATTGAAATTACTTGTTTGAACATTATTTTTAATCGATACTCGTATTTGAGTAGATATTCTGCTTTTTAATCAAACAGTATTTTTTTTTCTACTGGCCTGATTATTTACGATAAATTTTGTACGAAAATGTGCGTCAATCGGCAAGATTCGAACCTGCGACCCCTATCCACATAGGGGAAGCCAATAATTGATCTGGTGCGTCTTAGACCACTCGACCACGAATGATAACACGCTCTAACTGAAGTCAAATCAAGCTTATATAACACAATTTTCGATTCTACGTAAATAACCATTTCTGCTTTGAAATGTATCGTAATGTCAACAAATGTAAACATACAATGTTATGAAAAATCCCGAGGATTAACGAAATGGTTTTAACAACCGACATATAGAAATTATTTGTTTGAACATTATTTTTAATCGACACTCGTATTTGAGTAAATATTCTGTTTTTAATCAAACAGTATATTTATATATTTATTTCTACCGGCCGGATTATTTCCGATAAGTTAATAGATTTTATCTTTATTTAAGGGTATACAGTTGCCTTCAAAATATATTTAGTTGAAGCCATAAAATTGCGTTCAAATTATTTAGAATTTAACATTAAATAGGCAATAGAGATTGACATACCACTAAACAAAAGCAATCAATCAACTAACGTGAAAGGACGTTTTTCATGACATCAATCCATATAATATCCTACAAATTCCTAAAGAAATCAAACTATTCCAGAATATAATTTCAACAAAACTACAACATGAAACACACGTATCACCGCCTCCAGTAATCATGTCCACACAAACATGTATTTGCACAAAAGCAGAGAATTATCTACCATGTATTCAATTGCGAAAGCAGAATAACATATATTTTTATTACTTCAAAGCCCCCAAGAAAATTAAATTTCGGCATTAAATGACCCATAAAGGAGTTGATATGCTGTTAAACAAACAAGCCAAACAATCAATCGAGCAAAAATATGCCAGAAATATGCAACGCATTTATTGGGCATGTGCTAAAAGTTTGCATAACCTTTTAAAACTAAGAATTAAATCAGTCAGTCCGTTAAGTGCCATACGTGATACACGCTTGGGCGATCATATCTCGAAAGAGACATGACTGACTGGGCAAAAGATTATCCCGCAGTAGGTTGCCATTATTTTCTGCGGTAGACTGGCTGTCAACCAAGGCTAAAGAACTGTCCTGCTATTTAACCCATAACTGGAGGGAAGAGATTGATTAATACCTTTCCCAAGGGTATTTACGCATAAGTGAATGCAATGAATTCAACTGGAATTCGAACTCGGCTCACCGATTTCTCGTTCCGAGCCGATATCCACTGCACCACAACGCACATCCAGGAACTAAATACATACTTGAAAATCGGTTTTCTGCTGGAAACTTTTGCACACACCAAATATAATTATACAATTTTTATTCTAAGTTTTATTCACTACTAATGCAACCTGAATTCTCAAGAGTCACGATGAATTGTTAAAGAGGCTCATCTCTTGTTTCCAGTTTAGGATGAGGTTTCCGGTTTTCTCTTTTCTAATCTTCTCACTTTGTTTTTTTTTTTTCAATTGGAGTAGATAAACTAAACTATCGCCCAGTTCACACTCCACTCACATCTATTGAACAGGTGAAGAGGCTCATCCCTTGTTTCCTGTTTAGGATGCGGTTTCCGGTTTTCTCTTTTCTAATCTTCTCACTTTGTTTTGTTTTGTTTTGTTTTTTGTTTTTTCAATTGGAGTAGATAGACTAAACTATCGCCCGGTTCACACTCCATCCACATCTATTGAACAGGTGAAGAAGCTCATCCCTTTTTTTTCCTGTTTAGGATGCGGTTTCCGGTTTTCTCTTTTCCATTCTCTTCACTCTTATGTAACCCCCTGCACATCAGTGGCGTTACCGCCTTGCTCGGGGTGATATGATTAAAAAAAATTTGTTTTTTTTTTAAATTTAAAAAAAAATCTCTCAAAGCGGCTCTCTCTTTCATAGAGTAACAATTCTTCATGAGCAACTATTCATTTGCTTTGAATGTTTATTGGGACCGAAATTCAATCCAGACCTCAAATAAAACATGTCTACGATCTGAAAAGATGCTGAAAAAATGATCGGATTGTTGTGCCGCTCAAGAAAATACCTGACTTCACTTACCACGCTCTGTCTTAACAAAAGTCAGATCAGACACTGAACAACGCATTTTTACGGCGTTTTGCCTGACGCTGCCTATTTCTCTCTTTTTAGATTTGACAGAATTAAAAAATGTCTACACAACCTTGGGGCTGATTAATTATCGTCCATTATACAACAACTTTTCTACAAAAGAAACCTCCCAAGCCTATCGAAACTTCCAAGAAAAATGTTCTGACAAGCTGAATTCCTTAGTTCCCTCGGTCCAAACTTTTACAGCTAAGACTCGTCATGCTACCTCCACATGGTCAAATCCTCCTCATTCCCTTTTTATTCCATTAGTAAGAAAGAAGTTTCAATCAGAAAGCTTCTTCATAAGAACAGTTATTTTGTGAAACAGGATGTAGGTAAACACACGATTTTGGTAAGTCCCTTTAAAAATTTCAATTTGACATTAAATAACTTGTTCAAACATAGATGATGCAAACCATACAAGTTAAATTCCTTAGTTGCACCAGTCCAAACATTTATAGCTAAGACTCATTACGCTACATACACAGGGTCAAATCATCCTCATTTCTTTCGTATTCCATTAGTAAGAAAGAAGTTTTATCCAGACAGCTTCTTACTAAGAACCGCTATTTTGTGAAACAGGTCTTAAGTGTTGGAGTAGATAGACTAAACTATCGCTCGGTTCACACTCCACCCTCGTCTATTGAACAGGTGAAGAGGCTCATCCCTTGTTTCCTGTTTAGGATGCGGTTTCAGGTTTTCTCTTTTCCAATCTTCTCACTTTTTTTTTCAATTGGAGTAGATAGACTAAACTATCGCCCGGTTCACACTCCACCCACGTCTATTGAACAGGTGAAGAGGCTCATCCCTTGTTTCCTGTTTAGAATGTGGTTTCCGGTTTTCTCTTTTCCAATCTTTTCACTTTTTTTTTCAATTGGAGTAGATAGATCTATCTATCGCCCAGTTCACATTCCACTCACGTCTATTGAACAGGTTAAGAGGCTTGTCCCTTGTTCCCTGTTTAGGATGTGGTTTCCGGCTTTCTCTTTTCCGATCTTTTCACTATTACGTAGCCCCCTGCACATCAGTGGCATTACCGCCTTGCTCGGGGTGATACGATTTTTTAAAAAAAATGAAGAAAAATTTTGCAAATTTCTTTTTAAATTTCCATTTGACATTAAATGACTTGTTCAAAAGTAGAAGAAACACACTAGACAAACTAAATTCCTTATTTCCACCAGTCCAGACTTTTGCAACTAAGAGTTGTCATGCTACGTACACAGGGTCAAATCATCCTCATTTCCTTTGTATTCCATTAGTAAAGAAGAAGATTCATCTGGACAGCTTCTCCCTAAATGCTGTTTTTTATAATTTTCTTTAATATTCTTAAAAAAAAACTCAATTTTGGCAAGTTCCTTTACAAATTTCCATCTGATATTAAATGACTTGTTCAAAAGAAGGAACTCACCAGACAAGCTAAATCCCTTAGTTCCACCAGTCCAGACATTTACAGCAAGACACCGGGACAATTTATCCTAATTTTCTTTGTATTCCATTAGTAAGGAAGAAGATCAATTCGGACAGATTCTTCTCAAGAAGACGTTTCACTGATCACTACAACTTCTTCAAATCCGGTGCCAACTATTATCTAACCTACATAAATTCATGATGTTTACTTCTTACGTCCTCATTTCTTACACCTATAAAACAATCTCAAGTAATCTTTTTACCTTGAGTATATTTTTTGGATTTGTATTGGCGGAAAAGAATTAAAAGCACTTTTACAGACTCCCGATGCTTTTTAAAAAAATACCAAAAAACCCCAATAGAAAAACACCAAAAAGACAACAAAATGAAACAGATTTTTTTATCTTAACAATTTATCTTATCTAATTATCAGATTTTCCTTAACATAAAAGAAGAAGAAAGAAGGCAAATACATTTTTAAAAATCATGCTCCGCATTCTAAAACACGTTAGAATATTACTTTAATTTTGACTAAACATTATATTTTCCGCGTCTGCAAAACCTCCAATGGCAGCTGAACTCTCCTCTCTTCTATTTTTTGTGGCTCAGTGGGGGAAAAACTAGCTGGTCATATTTAATTCCTCAAAACTAAACCAATGAATTTTCACCATCACCGATTGGACCCAGACCTTTTACCAATCGTGATGAACAGATGCTTCCTCGGGAGGGGTGGGGGGTCTTCAGCGCCTGTTGGGACTGTATAGTGCATCTCGTCGTAGGGTAATGGCCAGTGGGATGACCTAGTTGACTCATTCTCACTTTATGTCGCATACTTGTTAATTTGTGCCAGAAATAATTTAAACCCTCTGACCTAATTCTAGCAGCTCAGTAGCTGTGTTGGAAAACTGACTGGTCACGTTCAATTCCTTAAAGAACAAGCTAATTACTTTCCAACATCGCCGGTCGAACACAGAACCTTCATCAGACGTGATGAACGGATGTCGCCTCGGGGTGGTCTCATGGTTTAACCGCCTTAAATGGAACTCATATGTATTAGAAAAGTGCAGAAAGTAATGGAACCTACCGCAGGAAAATCTGCCTAGTCTGCCATGTCTCTTTCAAGACATGATCGCCCAAGCGTGTATCACGCATGACCCTTAACTGACTGACGTACGATCCACCGCTAAAGATGGTGGAGAAAATGGTCGGTTCTCTGTACCGCTCTAGCAAGTACCTCACTCATCCTCCTTCTCCTCTACTTTTATAAGAACCAGAACAGATCGAAAATAGAGCGCTGCATCCATATATTAGCGAAAGATTCACAGTTTTTACTTTCTACTCTCGATAGAGTTCAAAAGCGTATTCGTATCTATGTGAGTATTGAATTATTTCCCATCCTACAACCCCTTTCCTCACAGATGAAACGTCGCAAACCTCTCGCTACTCTATCCTTATTTCCATGGAGAGTTCTCAGATGACCTACAATCCTTAGTTCCACCACTCCTAACAATCAAAACCTGTCACTCTAGCGAACCACCCTCATTCCATTCCACTCAAGCTGCTTCTTCCCACGAACTGCTGCCTTGTGAAACCGACTCACAAGAGGTTGCTTCCCCAATTATTACGATCTAAACCTGTTCAAGTCTAGGGTTAACCGTTATCTTTTGCACATATCCGTATAAGATGCACCTCTTCTTCAGTAACCCTCTACCTCGAATGGCCCCACGACCTTTCACATACAGAGAGAACACAACTCTAACAAAAAAACAGAAAAAATTCTCTGAAAACCGATATATTACCAAACTTTTACTTTTTATCGCCTGTTGCTTCACCTCCACCACCATGACTACTATTAGGAGTAGCAGTATTTTACGCGGCTATCTTGAGCGGAGTTAAAACAGTGCGGCACCCCGTTGTCTAGAGCCGTGTACAAGCGGTCGGTCCGCCGACCAAAGGTTGCTTATTAATACGAGAAACCCACCGTCTCCTACCATTCTCTATCAAGCACAAACCGTCTATTTGGATACTTAAACCCGAGACGTGAGAATTTTCGTCGCTTATCTCAGTAACATCACTGTTAATTGTGCTTTGTGGCAATTATACAAAGTGCTCTCATCACTAATATACCGGTCAATAGATAGCTGGAGAGATGTTACGTGTACGTAGGTTGCTGCATATTTCGTAATTAAATAGTTGCTGAACTTAAATAGCTTCTAATTTAAAAAGAGAAAAAGACGTTTGTAAACGACGTACTACAAAGTGTTGAATAGATCTCATTAAATCTTTTCGTTTTAACACTGGGCAAAAAATGATGGTACTGGAGAGCTTTTCATAGTAATAATATTTGAGAGAGAGAGAGAGAGAGAGAGAGTGGAAGGGAGAAAATATAGATTAAATTTAACGAAGAAGAAATGTCCTAAGCAATTTACTCCAACAAAAAGCAAACTAAACGTAGGAAAATACTGTTACGTCAGTCATACAAGTAAGAAGAGTCTCAGTCATTTAAGTGCCATACGTGATACAGGTTTGGATGATATGTCTCGAAAGAGACATGACTGACTGAGCAAAGGATTTTTCCGCAGTAGATTGGCATTACTTTCAGTGGTACACTGGTTGCTATAGAACCCAATATATCCTGCTATTTAACCCATAGCTAGAGGAAGAAGAGACGGATTAATACCTTTTCCAATGGTATTTGCATGAAAGTGAATGCAATGAATTCAACTACAATTCGAACACTGCTCTCTGATTTATCATTCCGAGCCGATAGTCACTGCACCACGACGCACATTCGAGTACTTTCCTTAAAAAGATTCTTGCTGAACTGTGAATCTCTCTGTAGCCGAGTGTTAAAGAAGGCAACATCAAATGGTGGTTTGTCCCTCCTCTCTCTCTCTCTCTCTCTCTCTATCTATCTATCTATCTCTCTCTCTCTTTCTATATATATATATATATATATATATATATATATATATATATATATACAGCCTATGAGATTTCCTTCGCCCGATCGACTCAGTCGATTAAAAAAATGTTTAAATCCTTTCTAACACGTTCGAAATTTTAATTAAAATTTCATTTTTTGTTTTTCGTCAGCGATTCACGCTGTTTATGTAAGGCGACTATTAAGAAAATGGAGTCGGCCGTGTAAAATGATTTTAGGGCGAGTAAATTTTTCCTCGCTCCCGACCGCCGGTCGAGTGATTTCTTTTTCAAATTTCAAAGGCTATATATATATATATATATATATATATAGGTGAGGCAGAGGAAAAGAGAGAGCGAGAGAGAGAGAGACAACATGTGGCTAGTGTAGTGGTTAGCGGCTAGGAACGGGCCGAGTTCAATATAAGGTAGATTTTGTCGCTTTCGTTGGGCTAAATAGCAGACTGGTCTCTCTAGCCGTAGTTGGCAACCAGCCGAGGAAGGAAAACTTTGAATTCAAACTCTTTGTAGTCCTTGAGACACACATACAATAGAGCCAGGGAAGGATTTTGGATTTTACATCAATTTACAGTACAGAATTGCGAACGAAGTTCATTTTTTTGTTTTGTTTTGTTTAAGTACTTTCGACTATGTCAATCATTATTAAGAACACCCACTTTATAAGAAGTTATTTTTGACGTTTAGGCAACTTATGTGTAATTCACGGTCATATTCTCTACTTTGAAACGGCTTCTAATTATTGACCTGATGTTGTATGGGCCGCGGATCTTCTGAATTTTTTTCCGATAAGCCCTTGACATAAACGAGACAGACGGTGGCAACTTTTGGTCATCCTCCTTGTTCCTTCTGTATCACACATGTAAATGATGATGTCATGTCTATCGCGTAGATGTTGTCATGAAAAGTTAATTAGAAAATTCGAAACAGCAGAAAGGTTAGGTTTAAAGCTCCAAATTCACAATAGTAAATTGCCCTACTGCTTAGTGGGTTAAACTGTTTGTCTGTGAATTTGGTGACATAGTGATTGTGGATTCAATCTCTGGGTTAATCAGTGTGTACTCAGTGAAAACAAAGGAGCTATAATTACTAAATAAAAAATTTTAAAAAAGAACTGAACGAGAACAGCCAACTCTCAGAGATTAAGCAAAGGGTTCAGTTCAGTATTCCCCGTGGGTTACTCAGATTGATATACACCTGAGAAAGGCCGGAAGAAACAACGTGATAACAATAGTTCGAATATCAGTCAGTTAATTGCCATACAATATATACGCTTGGGCTATCATGTCTCGAAAGAGATATGACTGCTTGGACAGAAACTTTCCCTGCTGTAGATTGCCATTACTTTCTGCAGTAGAGTGGTTGCCAACCAAGGCTAGAGAACTCAAACTGTCCTGCTATTTAACGCATAGCTGGAGGGAGAAGTGATGGATTCTTAACTTTCCCAATGATATTTGAGCGTATGTGAATGCAACTAATTAAATTGAAATTCGAACTCGGATCTCCGAATTCCTCATCTCAGATACACACAGAGATATTTTCAAAATATTTATTCCTGGGTTCGAATCCAGGGTCCGTCGATATCTGTTTAACATGTGTGCATAAGGAACACGTATAGTGTTACAAAAGAAGATCACGAAATACCTTATTGCACTGAAAGTATTCCGGTATTTTTAATATCTCGAAGGCCGGTTTTGCGGCTTTGGTGTAAGTTGAAAAAGAGAGAAACTTTAATGTGCATACATAAACAGACACTCTCCAAAGTAGCTACTCAGTTGGCTGTGAGATGCCATTGAGCATGCATACACTGTGACCATTACATTCACAATGACAGAATATTTTCTACCAATTTCCTTACAGTCCAGATTTGCATCCCTACAACTGACTTTTTTTTTTCAACGTTATAAACATTGTTGACAGGGAAGTGATTTCATAATGAGGAGCTAAAGATTTAGGAGATCGTAACAAAGCAGCTGATGGTGATCTCAAAAGAGGACTTTCCAGATTTTTTATAAGTTTATTAATAAATGTGAGAAGTCGCAAAGAAATACTTTGAAGTCGACTAAGGTGCCCTAGGTAGGCTATGCTTTCGTTATTAAATGATCGGATACTTCCCGGACACATTGAGAGAAAATGAAAAGAGAGAGATAAAATAAAATATAGAAAATATAAGAGAGCGAAGAGTGAAAAAAAATCGAGAGAGGGATAGAAGATAAAGAAAAATGGAGAAAAGAAAGGGAGAAGATATGACAGAGAAAATAAAAGAAGAGATGTGAGAGGGAGATGAGAAGGAAAAAATAAGAGAAATAAGTTAAGAAAGAAGATAAAAAACATAAGATGAGAGAGATAGAGGGGAAAAGAGAACATACGAGAAAGAAAATAAAGATAAACGCAAGTTTTACTGCCATCTGAACCCCCCCCCCCAAAAAAAAAACGAAAGAGACTCGAATTTTAGGAAGATACGCGGATGACACAATGCTGATAGCAGACACGTAAAGGAAAACACAGGACTTCCTACAGAAGGTAGAAAACGAAAGCGTGAAGAAAGAACTGAGCATAAACTTCAAGAAAACTGAATTTATGGTCATCAGCAAAAAGAAAACCCCAAAATGTCGACTACAGTTCGGAGAAACTAAAATAAAACAAGAAGAGAAATTTAAATACCTGGAAAGCGTTTTGACTGAGGATGGAAAGCACGACGTTGAGATCCGAAGACGCATTGGCATGCCATTTTAAAGACTTACCTGAGTACTGAGAGTCAGGAAAATCTCATTGAAAACAAAGAAAAGAAAAAAGCGTGCTAAAAGCCACCGGGGATAAAGAGGCATGGAAAGCTATGATCGCCTACGTCCTGAAAGGACAGGGCACATAGAAGAAGAATTATAGTAAATTTAAAATTTATTGGCAATTTTCTAACTTTTCCCTAAGCCTAATCATAAGAAAGGCTATAAGGACAAAGCATCTACATTTCGATAAATTAATAAATATTTTAAGATTGGAAATCTTTGTCATAATACGCGGATGACACAATGCTGATAGCAGACACGTAAAGGAAAACACAGGACCTCCTACAGAAGGTAGCAAACGAAAGCGTGAAGAAAGAACTGAGCATAAACTTCAAGAAAACTGAATTTATGGTCATCAGCAAAAAGAAGTCCCCAAAATGTCGACTACAGGTCGGAGAAACTAAAATAAAACAAGTAAAGAAATTTAAATACCTGGAAAGTGTTCTGACAGAGGATTGAAAGTGCGACATTGAAATCCAAGGACGCATTTCAAAAGCTACCCAGAGTACTGACACACAGGAAAACCTCACTGGAAACAAAGAAAAGAGTGCTGGATTGTTATGTGATATCTGTCCTTCTGTATGGAAATGAATATTGGACGATCTCATCAAGGATAAAGGAGAGGCTTGAGGCAGCAGAAATGTGGTTTTACAGAAGGATGCTGAGGACTGAGCGCGTGATCAACGATGTAGTGTTGAAAAGGATGCAAACGAGAAAAAAAATCATACTCAGCAAGAGACAGATGAGGTTCCTGGAACACATCATGAGGAAAAAAGGCCTGGAGAATTTAATACTCACGGGATGAATAGAAAGAAAAACAGGTGAAAACAGTGCGAGACATACTTGATAGGTCTGAACAAATAGTTGATGGAAGGGTTTGGGAGAGATATCAAGAGGAAAAGTGTTAAGAGGACCAAGAGATAGGGGTAAGTGGAGGTCCTTGATTGTCTACGTCGTGAAAGGATACGGCACATAAAGAAGAAGAATTAGAAAACGGGATTATCTACTCAGCCTAGCGTGGCACAAATCCAAAGCAAGGTTGGTCACATAACAGAAATAGCGAATTGATCTTCGAGATAAGCTTTTAGATTAACCTTTTAGACTTCACGCTAAGGTAAGCGTCCAGATAAATCCCATTTAGTTTGACACAAACTCAGCCCGTTTTCTTTGTCTATTTGCTTGCTATTCACAAATTTAATCCGTTCAGTATAACACAAGGGCATATGTGAGAAGCACCCAATAAGAATTCACTGCAGTACTAGGTCGAACGCGTTAGATTGCTATCCCTTTCCCATCCCGTCGCTCTAATCCCATGGTCCCCAACCCCGGGGTAAATTACCCCAGTGGAGCAATGAGCCCATATTTTGGGGGTAACGGGTGTTTGGTTTGGGAAGAGGCAACCAGCTGATAATTACACACTGTGTCCTTGGAATGAAGACCAAGAATGGTAGCAAACTAAACGTGGCAAACGACGCCCGAATAGCCCTTTCATTCACAAAGCCAAGAATAAATAAACTGGCACTGGCACAGGCAATACAAGCTCAACACTTACGGCTACTATACCTCTGATTATTATAGATTGGTACTATTGTATTGAATAATTTCCATTAACTTTGTCTACTTTTGGATGTATGAAAATATAATTACTTCTTTTCCTATGGGTATTTGTTCATTGGGATAATGGATAATAGTGAAATTGTATTTTAGGGTAATCGCAGCAAAAAGGTTGGGAACCTATGCAATTGATTGTTACAAAGTTAATTTTAGTAGGGCACAAGGCCATACGTAAAGGGCGCCCTACGAAGATCAAACACGTTGCAGCAGTAATGTTTAACTAGGCTATCTTGTTATGAATTACACCATGTCGAGACGCCAAAGACAACACCGTATTCATTTGATGAGATACTAATTCTCGTCAGTAGCGCCTACCTTGGCCGTAGGGTCGGGCGTCACTTTCCTAAGAGTACAGAAAAACGCACTGTGTGTTAAAGGGGTTCAAACCGATAACTGAGAACCCAGGGTATGTTGATTTTTTTTTTTTGTAGAGGTTACGTCACACAAGACCTACGCCCTTTTTTTTTTTTTTTTTTTGTCGGGAATCAACAGACACTGATAACCACGACCGAGTCAGTGTGACTAGCGTTCCAATAAAAATGTAACTGATTACGCAAACGAGACTTGTTCACCCAAAACACAGAAAAATATTTCTTTATTTATTTTTCCTTTCTTGTGCTTTATTTCTTTCTTTGCCCTTTCTAGACAAATAACGCCGTAATGAATATATTTTTAGAAACTTAACTTGGAGAGAAGATGGGAACATATATTCTAAGATATAAATGCTATTTTTAAAAACATTTTATTAAATAACGTTTGGAAAGAACCTGAAAGAAACTGTTGTTCATCAGTTGAATGTAGCTGAAGTCAGTGGATTTTCGATCGGGAGTAACTTCAATATGAGTAGTTTTATTGGTAATAGTCCTTGGATGATGTATTTGTAGTAGTGGGCTACAAAATGCAGAGATTATCCCTTGAAAAGTATTACCTACTTATAATCTCCTTAATATCTTATTAATATTAACACCAGCATTCTTAAGGAAAGATCTATCGGCTAACATCGTTTTTGAAATAGATACTTGAATAAACAAAGCAAAAGATTAAAATCCTGTACCAAAGTGAAGGAGTATCTTACTCTAAAACTAATTACCGACAGCAATACAAACCCAGAAAAAAAGATCTTTGAGACAGTTCTCTCCCTTCTTTCGCCAGAAAGTAGAACAGCCTGGTCCACTCCTCTAACCACAAAAAAAATCTCATGAAGTTGCTAAAAGAAGGCTAGTGGTCTCTTTCTCATCTCTCTCACTCTCTGTTTCCTTCCATCATCTCTCTCTCTCTCTCTCTCTCTCTTTCTTCCTCCTTCTATCCTCTCTCTCACTCTCTCTTCTATCTTCTCTCTCTCCCTCCTTCTCTCTTCTTATCACTCTCTCTCACTCTCTGTCTCTCTCCTTCCATCCTATCTCTCTCTCCTTCTATCCTCTATCTCACTCACTCTCTCTCTCTCTTTCCTTCCATCCTCTCTCTTTGTATCCCCCTTCCATCCTATCTCTCCCTCCTTCTATCCTCTCTCTTACTCCTTCCATCCACTCTCTTACCCTCCCTCCTACTCTCTTACCCTCCCTCCTACTCTCTCTTTCCCTCCTACTTTCACTCTCTCTACTCTACTCTCTCTCTCTCTCTCTCTCTCTCTCTCTCTCTCTCTCTCTCTCTCTCCACACACACAGACTCAAAGTCAATCTTCCTCATCATGGCGAAAGTCGTATCAGCTTCTCTCTCTAAATTTCTTTTTCCTTCATCTTTTCTTCATGATCCTGTTGTTCTAGCTTCCCTATGTATACATCAACGAAAAAATTATTGAAAGAAGAGGACTGGAAATTTTATGGTGATGAGATTACGGGGATTATCGGTGTGAAGATGAAAGAAAGGCTCATCTTTCTCTATGTGATTGTTAATTGCAAAAGTGATCGATACTGACTTGGCGGACCGGCTACAACCACTCTCTCACCGGCGTGACGTGGCTTCCCTGTACCTCTTCTATAAGTACTTTCACGGCTTCTGCTCCAATGAACTTAGGTCATTGGTGCCGCCTAGGTACGAATTTACGAGATACTAGATTAGCAACTAGGTCCCACCCTTTTACAGTGAAACAGATAAGATGTAACCGTAATTTCTACTACAACAGCTTCTTTTCTCGCGCTTCCCGCCTGTGGAATTCCCTTCTACATGCCTGCTTCCCCGACAGCTACAATCGCAAGAGGTTTAAATGTAAGGTCAATAGACACCTCCTAACACACTAACTTGCATCTATTCTCTCAAACACTCTCACCATCTAACCAACCCTCATTCTCGGTATCCTTACCCGTCTATCACCTTCCTTCTGATATTTCCTATATCTAACCATCCTTTCTCATCACTTCCCCGCCCCTCTGTAACCCCCTGCGCAATAGTGGTAGTGGAATGCATTGCTCGGGGTGAAACGATTAAAAAAAGTCTTATGAATTGGTTCTGCATCGCGCCAATGATGACCAGGAGACAATCGACGACGCTCATGCCATCCTTATGCACAATGTTGATGAATTCAAGAAATTGATGAAGTCTTCGCACCCTCTCACCTCCTCTCGTGCTGCTTTCTTTATCTCTCCTACTTCCTCTTCACCTACACACCGCACACACAAAAAAGAAAGAAACAAAGACGTCAATACTACTGTTAATGCGCGCAGCGAAACATAGACTTAAATTTTTTCTGCACAAATCACACTTCGCTACAGCAAACGAACTCTTTACTGCTCTTTCTCTTCGAAAATTTTCACAGTTTAATAATTTTATAGATACAAATTGGTGTTATGCTGTTCCATGAATAAATTTTCATTTATTTATACAAACGAGACAGTTATTTTTTTCCAACCTTCTGATACTTTTAAATTATGGGAACATTGGTTGTGTTAAGCACAAGACTAATTAAATAAATATTATTGAGGTCCCTACAATAAATGGTGTGTATGTGCTGTTGTGGATAGTGTGTGTATAACATAGTGAATGAAACAAATGCTACAAAGGGTCATAACATTGCACTCAAGTAAATGTTTATACCTCTTTAGTTCTTTCTTTCTTCCATCCTTTCATTCTTTTTTTTTTTTTTAACCTTTTTGCTCGTGCATTAATTCATTCTTCCTTTATACATTGCTTAACTACGTTTAAGAAAATGTCTACAGATGAATCCAACAAGAAATATTAACTCTCATCTTAAGCTAGGGTCAATATTTAATGTGCTCAATCAAATAAATAGTGACACAAGACAGAAAATAAGTTTAAACCTGAGCCTTAGGCTGTTTGCTTTAAATTATTAGATACTAGCAATATAGCCCGGCGTTGCTCGGGTGTAATGAAAGCTTTAAAACTAATCCATGGTCCTGGAGCTCAGACTCTTCGGACGTTGGCACAAAAGACTAAAAAGCAATAGTTGTTTCCAGTTAAAGCGAAATCGTAGACTGAAATAAAAAAATGAATGGATGTAAGTCAAATTTTGATTTCTTGGTATCGATATAAATAAGTTTTTTTGGTCGTAAACTGAATTTTGAAGGCTAAATGAGTCCTCTGAGTAAATGGTATCATGGCTGAGACTAAGAACTACAATTATACCTACTTAGAGCCAAACCCGAAGCAAAAACTAAAATAAAAGGGCTGAAAAAATATACAGACATACAGGCAGATAAACAGACACACACACAAACATCTTGCCTTTTATATATATATATATATATATATATATATATATATATATATATATATATATATATTATCGATTTTCTGCACTATTGTAACAACTGCAACCTTGAAACTTCTGAATATCGGTTCTTATGTCTTTGTCTATGAGTGTATCAAGTTTGATTAAAATCGGACCACTCCTTCTATAACCCGATTTTTTTTATTATCGATTTTCGATATTGATCGGATGTATCTGGGAACAAAACCTAGCTAAGAACACTCGCAGACGCTTATAGTACAACTGTGTAAATTTTCAAGAAAATCGTTTCAGTCGTTTCGGAGTCTATAGGTAACGGACACACACACACACACACACACACACACACACACACACACACAGAGATAAACACACAAAGTTTCATTTATAAATAAGCTTAGATACGTTTAAAATAAAATTATTTCTATAAGGTTAGAGGCTACATATAATCCAATAATTTTAAATTAAAATCACTTATGTTCGCTGCGTGTGTAAAGTGGGGCGGGGGGCTATACCTAATTTGTTTGTGCGTACGTTTTTATTACGTTTCTTCATTAATTTTGCCAACATTTTTCATCTTTTCTATCTTTTGCGGATGCTACTCTTTCTTTCTTTCTCCCTCTCCATCTGCTTTCTTTCTTTCTTTCTTTCTTTCTTTTCCCGCCTCTTCCTCTCGCCTTTCATGCTTGCTCGTCTGCAATTTACATTTTTTTTCTTATCTTTCTAAACTTGTCTGCCCATTAACTCATCGACTACAATTATGAATGAAGCCAGACAGACAGAAATCAAGAATCATTCTAAGAAACGCTATGCTGCTGTCTAATTCGGAGGAAGACATTATAGCGGCAATGGCAATTTGTCTAAACGTCAATTGATATAGTAAATAAAGTACAAATAATAATGTTTAAACTAATCTCACAGCCTGAGGATTGCGTTTAATTATGAAACAGACCGTCGGCATTCAGTTTTGATGCCTACGCTAACATTGTTCTTATAGCGGTGAGAAATTCGTTGCTTGTCTGGTTGTTAACTTTGTACATACGTGAGATCGTATCATTTATTCAGTCAGTTAAGTGCCATACGTGATACACGCTTGGGCGATCATGTCTCGAAAGAGACAAGACTGACTGGGCAGAAGACTATCCCGCAGTAGGTTGCCATTACTTTTTGCGGTAGACTAGTTGCCAGCCAAGGCTACAGAGCCCAATCTGTCCTGTTATTTAACCCATAACTGGAGGGAAGGGACGGATGATTACCTTTCCCAAGGGTATTTGCGCGTAAGTGAATGCAAGGAATTCAACTGGAATTCGAACTCGGCTCCACGATTTCTCGTTATGAGCCGATATCCACTGCGCCACAACGCGCATTAATTAGTGTAGAGTTTTAATACAGTAAAATATTAGCTAGATTTTTATCTAAACTTTTTACTGTATAAGGTTCGCTAAATTCGGAGCCAAATGGGATCTGACCTTAACGCCTTCAGAAGAAAAAATAATTTGTGACGCTTCGTTTTCTTTCGTTGCCCCAGGGTACAGGCTTTTGTGTGTGTGGTTCATCCAAACACGGATCTATGTGATACATAGTGAAGCGTGGAGTCTAATCGTGTGTAAAATCTTGTTTCATTTTTTTTTCATGAGGCCACAATTTTTTTTTAAGAAAATCCAAATGACATAGTCTTGCGTAACAAAAATGTATACAGAATTTTGATTGGCAAGGTGTTTGTGAGACAGGTTTTTCTGCAGTCGATAAAGAACAAAATGAGTCGGACACAATGGTAGTGGAAGAGATCTAGGAGGCGCAAGGGGTCGTGGTATAAAACTCGACACACACACATACACACATCTATACATATATATATATAAAATATCTATTTATCTAGCTATCTATCTATCTATATATATATATATATATATATAATTATTTACTTGCTTAGTTTTCGGGCAGAATAAAATCAGATCAGTACACAGTTGTATTAAAAAGTATTCAACACAATTATATTGTAGAACGTTTGAATATTTTTATTTGTAAAATGAGAATGAAAATTATTTTCGCAGTAATGACCTAACATTGCCTGATGTCGAGGTAAAATCTCGAAACAGAAATTTCCGTGTTGCAATGTCACCTATATTAATTTTAATATATATATATATATAAACTTATTTATAAATGGAACTTTATCTGTGTGTGTGTCTGTGTGTGTGCATCCGTTACCTATAGATTCCGAAACGGCTGAACCGATTTTCTTGAAAATTTACACAGTTGTACTATAAGCGTCTGCGAGTGTTCTTAGCTAGGTTTTGTTCCCAAATACACCCGATCAATATCGAAAATCGAATATCGAAAAAATCGCGTTATAGAAGGAGTGGTCCGATTTTAATCAAATTTGATACACTCATAGACAAAGACATAAGAAACGATATTCAGAAGTTTCAAGGTTGCAGTTGTTACAATAGTGCAGAAAATCGATTATATATATATATATATATATATATATATATATATATATATATACAAAAGGCAAGATGTTTGTGTATGTGTCTGTTTATCTGCCTGTATGCCTGTATTTTTTCAGCCCTTTTATTTTAGTTTTTGCTTCGGGTTTGGCTCTAAGTAGGTATAATTGTAGTTCTTAGTCTCAGCCATGATACCATTTACTCAGAGGACTCATTTAGCCTTCAAAATTCAGTTTACGACGAAAAAAAATTATTTTATATCGATACCAGGAAATCAAAATTTGATTACATCCATTCATTTTTCTTTCAGTCTACGGTTTCGCTTTAACTGGAAACAACTATTGCTTTTTAGTCTTTCGTGTCAACATCCAAAGAGTCTGATCTCCAGTACCATGGATTAGTTTTAAAGCTTTCATTCCACCCGAGCAACGCCGGGCTATACTGCTACTATATATATATATATATATATATATATATATATATATATATATATATATATATATATAAAGAAAAATGACAAACCCTTAAAATATTTTATATTGATAAGATAAAATATTTTGGCTTGTCCGCTTCGTTTAAGCGGACAAGCCAAAATATTTTATCTTATCAATATAAAATATTAAATAGATAAATATGGAGAGACCAATGGACAATACGATACACAGAAAAGAAAACCTAACACATAATTAAACGGTTATGAATCCAGAATTCATTTCGGCAGCTGTAAAAATACAAGCTGCTTCATCAAACTCGAAAAATCAAACAGTTTAATTTAACTCAAAATATTCAAAAAAAGAAAAAATTAGGTTAGCGCAAAGAGGAAATATTAAGTTTAGGTGAAGGGTAGATGTGTATACAGTTTAACATTGAAGCAGCGATCATACCGGAAATGTCACAAAATATAAAGAACTCATACACCAACCCACACATATACAAAAATCCTAAAGGAAAAACAATATTCAAGAACAAAAAGAGAACAGATATAACCAGACACAAAATAAACATACAACTATAAGAGGCCATATATGAACGACAATAATATACACAAATTATACACAAAACTAAAAATAAACAAAATAAAGAAGAAATTACAAATAAAACTGTAAAAAGAAAAGAAAATGAGCCTATATAGTAGAATAGAATTACTGTCACAAATAACATTCACAAATAATTTCAAAGTTAAAAATAATAATATAGGAAAATAAAAAATGAAATTAAGAAAAAAGATTCACAAAGAAAAACATTCACAAAAGCAAAAAGAAATTAATCAAGACAAAAAGAAGAAATAATAAAAATACAAACATAAAAGAAAATGACTGTATATAGTAAAATATAAATTACAGTCACAAGTATTTAACAATCACAAAAACAAAAAATAAAAATAATAAACAGTAAAGTAAAAATAAGAGAGAAGACTCCTAAAAACAAAAAAAAATGCTAGAAAATTATTGGTAGGGAAAAAGTTCAATCCTACTAAACAGGTAATTTAAATTTATTTTTGTGACGGCTTTTAAAAATATTTTCATTTCGTTAATTCAAAACTGGTTATCTATCTATCTATCTATCTATCTATCTATCTATATATATATATATATATAAACGGCAATCTATCAATCTGTGTGTGACTGTTCCCTATGCACGCCTACATTTTTTATGCTACGCCATTCAAACTTGCTGGGGACACATATCTACAGAGAAGCCAGGTCGACACATACTTTTTGAGTTTAAGTTCAGCAATTTTTACCTTTCGCACTTTTGGGGCAATGGAGCAGATTGTTTACATTTGCTCCGTAAAACCTCTAAGACCTAAGATGGTTGCTAGATTACATCACAGAAATCAAATCACACATGTCAAATGCAACTAAAAAAAAATGAGTCTTTAAATTTAATTTTTATTCCGACGTTTTAAAAATTCATTTGGTCAACAAAAAAATGTGAATAATTTTCCCCGTAATTTTGAAACAAAAGAAACATTGAAAAAAATGTGTTTTTTTTCAAACAAAAATAAAATATGTAAAGAAAAAAGTATCAATGGTTAATTTAATTATTTAAGTCTTCTTTTTTTTTTAATTTAATATTTCATACTTCAAAAAAAAAAAAATTTTTTTTAAGTTTTTTTTTTTCGCTTAATGTTTCATGCAGGAAATCAACTGCCTGTAGTGTAATTCTTGTGGCATTAATGTCACTTTTTCCTTTAAAATTAAATGCCTACATTTTTAAATATTCTTCGAAAATTTCTGAACTTAGAGCGTAATAGATTTTATATTTCTAATTTCAGGAAAACAAAATAAATAATTTTTATTTTTATGTTAAATTCATTTAGTCAACAAAAAATGTAAATATTTTCCCTCATAATTTTGAAACAAAAACAAACGCAAGGTTGTTTACAATGTCACACAAAACATCAAATCACGTTTACGCAAAACAAAAGAAAATATATTTTTTTAATGGAATTTTCGAACAATTTTGAAACAACAATTTTTTATATAATTATTTTTTACATAACCGAGTTTTAAAATGTTCTGAGTTGCACGGGCAACGCCGGGCTATGATGCTAGTTTCACTAAATTTAATTTTTTTTTATTTTGTCATCTAAGCATAGGTTACATCTATTTTTAAAACTAATAGAAGTTTTTGATTTTCCTATGATCTATTCAATATGTTAAAGAATCACAAACTTCTACTTTCGACATTCTTTTTTTTTAATTTCCATATATAGTGGGCTAGTTTGGTGCTATTTTTAAGTTTTTCTAGTTTAAATGTGGACTTTTGATTATTCCATCGTATTTTAAAACTGCCTTCCTCACCCACCCCCCCAGGAAACCTCCACGAGACGTGGAAAATATTTTTTTTAAAAAGTCAAACACTGCAACGGTGGTGATATTTGCAGATTGTGCCAAGAAGAAAAGCTGGCTCTAGTATCATTTCCAGAATGACAAAAGCTACTAAATGAAAGGTATGAAATAATGTCCAGGTGTAGACACATAAGAAGATATTTTCTAGGTTCGTACAAACCCGGATAAAAGAATATCCAATAATAAACGACTTCTTCATTTTAAACTTCCGATTATGAACTTATAAAAGCTTTAACCGTAAAACCATCAATCAAAATAAATCGTCTGACGAAACCGAAAAAGTCGAAACCATGGTTGTGTAACCGGCTGATCTTCCTTATCTAAATATCTAAACTAAAAATATTTTCGTGCAACAAAATGCCAAGACATACTTAAAGAGGAAGACCATGGTCTAAAAAGATAAATTATAAAAAAAATAATTTCATGATATCCCTTAAAAATAATTTAAACCTTTTTTTCTCCTTTTCTGAACATTATCTATATTTCATATTTTAAAATTTCTTCTGACATATACCCATGACTAGTTTTGTCGGACGAAAGGCTTTTTTTTTTTCAAGCGGATATTTTTTCATGATTTTTTTCTGTTTTAATTGCTTTTAAGCGATATCATTAAACTATTCGTTTATATAGTTTGTCATTTCTCAATATGGTTCCCCTCCTTAAGTATATATATATATATATATATATATATATATATATATATATATATATATGTTTGAACATTATTTTTAATCGATACTCGCATTTGAGTAGATAACCTGTTTGTTTTGTTTTGGCTTATAGCGGGTATCTCTTATTTTATTCCGTTTGTAGTGAGGGGTAGTAGGTTAACGGAATTTGGCCTTGTGGGAAGATAGCCCACTATAATTCATAAAATGATTATAAAATCAAGAAAGGCAATTTTGACTATAAAATAACATTTATATATACACATTTCAATTAATGTTTTACAAATAAAGTAATACTTGAAATAAAAGTCCAATGGAGGTAAAAGAGTTCATGGAAAATAATGATGAGCTGAAAGAGATAAAAGAATGTTCATGGAAGATATAACGCTGAAAAGGTAAAAAGCTTAGTAGTGTGATTAATGTTCATTTTCAAGTTACTGATTCTCAGGTCAGTGAGTCAGTAAGTACTTTGAGGGATGTCTTTGAAGAGGTCGATAAGTACTTTTGAGAACAGGGAGAAAGTAAGAGGTCAGAATAGTACTTATGAGACAGGGAGGTGGAAAGAGGTCAGCATAGTAGCCGATCGTCTTAAGTCAAGGAGAGGCAGGTGACTCTATCATATCGTCCTTCTGTCTGGCTAAGCTTTTGTGTCTTCGCTTTTTATATGGGCATTTTGGATCAAAACCCAGCTAGTTTCGAATTTCATCCTTGTATTTGGTTCCGGGCTTCCCATTAGCTGGTAAATAAAATTCGCGAAGGCTCGTGAAATGGTAATTTGATATTTGATTAATTTTTATTTTTCAACCGGAATATCTGCGCGAATTCACTTGCGCAGAGGTGATTTTTATTCGTTAGCTTTCTGGTCGGCATAGAGCCAACATCCGGTTTGCTCGCTTTTTCTCGGTCGGTATCACCACAGGTTCTTGGTTTTTGTTTTGTTTTTTTTTATTTTTTTGTTTTTGGATTTTATTTTGTGTTTTATTAAACAATGTATTTATACATATATTTCTACCGGCCTGATTATTTATGAGAAATTTTGTTAGGAAAATGTGTGTCATTCGACAGGATTCGAACCTGCGACCCCTAACAACATAGGGGAAGCCACCAGTTGATCTGGTGCATCTTAGATCACTCGACCACGAATGATTTCAGTCTAAATGAAGTTAAATCAAGCTTTATATACACAGTTTTCAATTTCTCGTAAATAATCATGAAGAGAAATTTTGTTAGGAAAATGTGCGTCATTTTTTCTAACAAAATTTCTCATGAATAATCAGGCCGGTAAAAATATATGTAAAAATTATAATATTATGGATTATTTCGAATAATATTCAGAAGTATTATTACATTATTTATGTACTGGACGTAATACATTTTTCAGTTGGAATCATTCATTGTATTTATTTGTATGCATTATATAACTAATTTACATATTACTAGCAGTATAGCCCTGCGTTGATCGGATGTAATGAAAGCTTTAAAACTAATCCATGGTCCTGGAGCTCAGACTCAGCCTAAAGAATATTTGTGCGAAGTTTGGTGAGAATCGGATAAAAATTGGGAATTTGTGTAAAGGACATACAGACAGATAAACAGACACACACACACAAATATCTTGCCTTTTATATATATATATATATATATATATATATATATATATATAGTGATGATCATGTGGGGGATTTGGTATTTGCTGGGTTGTATGTTGATTATTTCCCCCACAAATACAACACTCTTTTTTGCAATCGCGCAAAGTGAAGGAATAATTTACAACGGACATTCAACAACAAACAATTTATTATTTGACAAATAAAATGGTATGTAGAAATCAACAAAATACATGATTCTAAAATTGCCTTTTTGAGAAATATAAACTTGGCAAGAAGTTAATTTTTGTCCAAAAACGTGTATGAGTTTGCATTAGCAAAGTCTGTAAATAAGCCTTTCCTACTTACATTTTGTGCTTTTCAGTTGGCGACAACGTGTCGCGTTGCTCAAAGAAAATTCGTCGGCTTTTCTTTTTAAGGTCCTTGGAGCGAGGTCACGAACTTTTGGCATGGAAGAAATGACATGGCCGGCAAAGTATACGGTGTCATGCGGACTTAATGGCCTGCTTGGTTACTGCTTGGTGACTGCTTGGTGACTGACTTTTTTTCTAACACTGAGTGTATTATATACATTAATAGGGGATCAACTAATCTTCCTAACATTAGGGTGTGAAAACATTTACTGACCAATCAGATTTATTATTTTACATTTTTGTTTTGGGGCCTAAATATTTTTGTGTTAATTTACTTCCAAGCCTATTTTTCTAGAATGTTCTTATTCTAAGTTTTTAGCTGATTGGTTGAGAAATATAAAAATGTAATCTAAATTCTACTGCTGTTTTGATCCAATTTTTCTAGAATGTTCTATTGTGTTTCTGTTGCTTATTCTAATAAAAAAAATATGTATCCCATATACCCCCCCCCCGCAGATTGATAACTATGGAAGTATTTATTAATATGTAATATAAGTTTTAAAATGTTTCGGCCAATGTACCTTTCTTCCAGCTTTTGTGGTGGTGTTTGTCGGTGTATTTGTTGGCGTGGAGGTTGGTTTGGACAATGTGGTATTTTGTGTATTTGTAGAGTGTTCAGTCGTACTTTCCTTTACTGGTAAGTCTAAGTACGCTGGTTTTAGTCTGTCTATGGAGACAGTATCAAATTTGCCTTTTATGGCGAGTTTAAAATATTTGTGGTGTCTTTCAACTACCTGGAAAGGTCCGGAGTAGGTAGGACACAAAGGTTTTTTGACTGCATCATTTCGAATAAAAACGTATTTGCAGTCGTGAAGGTCTTTTGGTGTGTAAAGTTATTTAGTTTGTGTTCTTGTGGGTATGTAAACTAAATCGTTCATTTTGTGTTTAAAATCTTTTACAAAAGTTGTAGTTGGTTGTAAGGAAGTTTGTTTTTTTTTCACAAAATTGACCTGGAAGTGTTAAAGATGTTCCAAAAACCATTTCGGAAGCTGTACATCCCAAGTCTTCTTTGATAACATTCCTTATTGACAATAAAACAAGAGGCAAATTTTCAAACCATGTTCTGGAGTTGTTGTTAGCTGTTAAAGCTGTTTTAAGTTGTCTATGGAATCTTTCGATTAATCCATTTGCGCAGGGGTGATATGCTGTTGTTTTTATATGTTTGACTCCCAATAACTTTGTAAATTCATCGAAAAGCGTTGATTGAAATTGGGAGCCTCTGTCTGTTGTTATTACTGAAGGACAACCAAAGACTGCGATCCACTCTCGTAGTATGGTTTTAGAGATAGTCTCTGCTGATGTATCTCTAAGTGGGACGGCAACAGGCCATCTTGTAAATCTGTCAATGATAGTAAGTATATATTGACAGTCATTTGCTATTGGCAATGGCCCGACAATATCGATGTGTAGGTTTGTGAACCTACCGTCTGGTTTTTTGAATTGTCCTGGAGGAGACTTTGTGTGTCTGTTTGTTTTGCTCTTCTGACAATTCAAGCATGTTTGAGTCCAGTTTTTTATGTCAGTGTGCATATTAGGCCAAACAAAACGGTTGCTGATTAATTTTGCGGTTGCTCGGCGTCCAGGGTGTGAAAGGTTGTGGAAATGTGTAAATAACCTTTTTCTTAGTGATGGTGGTATATACGGTCTAGAGTGACCAGTTTTGACATCGCAAAGTATTGTTTTTGTTCCAAATGGAACAAGCTGTTCCTTCAGCTGTAGGGAAGTGTCGTTTAGTTTGTCTAATGTGGCATCTTTTTTTTGTTCATCTGCAATGAGCTCGAAGGTGAGATCTACCGACTCAATAGATTGTATTGTAGAGCGTGAAAGTGTATCTGCCACAATATTGTCTGAACCTTTTATGTATCGGATATCCGAGGTAAATTGTGATATATAGTCCAGTTGTCGAGTATCTCTGGGCGTATATTTCTCGGTATTTACATGTAAGGCGTAAGTAAGTGGTTTGTGGTCAGTGAAAACGGTGAAATCTCGTCCTTCGAGTAAGTGACGAAAGTGCCTTATGGACAAGTAAATTGCCAGTAACTCCCTTGAGAAGGTGCTGTATTTTCGTTGTGCAGTGTTCAATTTCACTGAGAAAAAGGATATTGGTTTTTCCAAGCCATTTTGTTTTTGTTGTAGGACTGCTCCAATTGAGTCTCCTGACGCGTCTGTTGTTAGTGAAAGTGTTGTAGTGTTGTCATTAGAGATGTAGGAGAGCTTGGTAAAATCTGCTAATGCTTTTTTAGCATTGTGAAAAGCAGTTAAAGCTTCTCCTTCAATTTGAATTTTTGCATTTTTATTTTTTTGTTGCTGCAACATGTTTGTTAGCGGGGTTAATATTCTGGAACAACGTGGAATAAATCTACGGTAGTAATTTATCAAACCGAGAAATCTTCGAAGTTGTCGCAGTGATGTTGGTTGTGGGAAATTTTGTATGGCTGTGACTTTTTCTGGGATAGGTGTGATTCCCTGTTCGTCTATCATGTGGCCTAAAAAGTTCAATTTCGAGACAGCAAAATCACATTTGCTTATGTTGATTTTCAAGCCGAAATGTGCTAGTCTCTCGAAAACTTGTAATACATGGTCTTTATGTTTCTTGATGTCATTGCTAGCAATGAGGACATCGTCAATATAAGCAAAAGCAAATGGTAACCCTCTCAATACCTCGTCAATGAGTCTCTGGAAAGTTTGGGCAGCATTACGTAGTCCAAATGGCATTCTGGTGAATTCGAAAAGTCCAAAAGGAGTTGTAATTGCTGTTTTTTCTATGTCTTCTTCGGCTACTGGAATTTGGTAGTAAGCTTTAACCAAATCTAGTTTTGTGAAGATTCTGGTTCCTTGCAAGCCCATGGCGAAATCGTGTAGATGTGGGATTGGATACCTATCAGGAACTGTTTTTGCGTTGAGGTTCCTGAAATCCCCACAAGGTCGCCATGCACCTGTTTCTGGCTTCTGGACCATATGTAGCGGTGAGGAGTATGGACTACTAGAAGGACGTATAATGCCTAATTGTAACATGTGCTGAAATTCGTTTTTTGCTACTTTATATTTCTCTGGATGCAATCTGCGTGGTGATGCATGTGTGGGTGGTCCAGAGGTTGTGATATAATGTTTGGCTGTATGACGAACTTCATCAGAATGTTTAAAGGGCGTAGTAAGAGTTGGAAATTTTGTAATCAACTCTTGTAGTCCATTCGCATCTGGTAGTGCCGCACAGATTCCTGTTGACTTGTAGATTGAGGTGATTCCCTTTGCTGTTAGGTCTGTGTTTCTTGGTGTTGGTGTATTCCTTTGTGTTGCGTCATTTGTTGGGTTGTAAGATGTGGCGTAAACGCTCTGGTTTTGGTTATTGTCGTGTATTTTATCAGCTATTTCCGACAATCTATCCAGGTCTAAATCCTCAGGGAGTGATGCGAGTATCTGTGTTGTATGAGTGTGGAGTTTGTCTGTCCATAGTTTTTTTAACACCGTTTCAGACATGGTGCTGCTTCCCAACAAAGATTTCATTTTCCTCAAGAGTTGTGAGGGTGTCATATGTCCAAGGGTCAAATTGTAAAATAAATCATGTAATTTTTTCCCATCCGATGTACCCATACGTCTTATAATGGCGTTCTTTAGTGTCTCATATGGTTTGTCCTCAGGCATATGGTCTAGCAAATCGACCACTTCTGCCGCCACGTCGGTGGGAAGTTTTTCCACGACGTATGCATACTTTGAGATTTGCGATGTAATTTTTTTAGCGCTAAAAAGTGCATTTAGCTGAGAAAACCATACTGGTATGTTAGTTGGGTTGTAGCTGGGAATGCTGGCTGATATTGTTGCTGTTGTGGGTTCAATGTCGTTGTTTTCCATCTTTTATGCGTTGTGGTAATTTTTGTGTTGTTTTCTAATATGAGAGCTTTTTTTTTGTGTTACGTGCTTTCACTAGTCGGAAGGTCACCAATTTTGTGGGGGATTTGGTATTTGCTGGGTTGTATGTTGATTATTTCCCCCACAAATACAACACTCTTTTTTGCAATCGCGCAAAGTGAAGGAATAATTTACAACGGACATTCAACAACAAACAATTTATTATTTGACAAATAAAATGGTATGTAGAAATCAACAAAATACATGATTCTAAAATTGCCTTTTTGAGAAATATAAACTTGGCAAGAAGTTAATTTTTGTCCAAAAACGTGTATGAGTTTGCATTAGCAAAGTCTGTAAATAAGCCTTTCCTACTTACATTTTGTGCTTTTCAGTTGGCGACAACGTGTCGCGTTGCTCAAAGAAAATTCGTCGGCTTTTCTTTTTAAGGTCCTTGGAGCGAGGTCACGAACTTTTGGCATGGAAGAAATGACATGGCCGGCAAAGTATACGGTGTCATGCGGACTTAATGGCCTGCTTGGTTACTGCTTGGTGACTGCTTGGTGACTGACTTTTTTTCTAACACTGAGTGTATTATATACATTAATAGGGGATCAACTAATCTTCCTAACATTAGGGTGTGAAAACATTTACTGACCAATCAGATTTATTATTTTACATTTTTGTTTTGGGGCCTAAATATTTTTGTGTTAATTTACTTCCAAGCCTATTTTTCTAGAATGTTCTTATTCTAAGTTTTTAGCTGATTGGTTGAGAAATATAAAAATGTAATCTAAATTCTACTGCTGTTTTGATCCAATTTTTCTAGAATGTTCTATTGTGTTTCTGTTGCTTATTCTAATAAAAAAAATATGTATCCCATATTCATCCACGTATACTGTCTTAATATGTATAGGAAAGAATATTAATAAAAAGTTTTGAATTTAAAAATGTACTTTTTTTTAACAGTATTTGTTTATTTTTATTATATTTTATATTTCAGACCGTCCTCGGTCCTTCATCAGAAACAAGTGATTTTTAAATTTGAATTAGAAACGTATTTCACGATAGCGTTCGAATATTTTTTGTTTACATCACGTGGTGTGTTTGTTCACAACATGCGGCACGTCCGGAGAGAAAGTCTGTTTGTTTTAGATAAAAATTTCTTGGAATATCTGAAAAAAAAATTTTTACCTATTGAAATATTTGTAAAGATTCAACACACCTAAGTCCCTATTTAACCCTAGCTTGTGTGTATTTAATTTTAAAATCCAGTATTTTTCTTTCTTTCTGCGTGTGTATGTAGAACTAAAATTGGAGTCTATTAGTAAACATTTGCAATTTTCTAAAGTATGATCAGGTTGATTAAAATGGGCTGCAATTGGGGAGTATACATTTTTTTGTCGTATATCTAGTTTGTGATTATTGAAGCGAAGTCTAAAGCTATTACCGGATTCGCCGATATATCCACTGTTGGGGCAAATTGAGCAGAGGAGAAAGTAGATGATGTTTTTGCTATCACAAGTAAGGTTTGGTGGGTGTAATTTTATTTTGGTGTTGGGTACAGAGAATGTTTTGTCTGTTATTAAATGTTTACAAATTAAACAGCGAGGCTTTCCACATTTTAAATTCCCTGATAGGTTTGTATTATTTAAATATTTGTTAGAAGTGAGGATAGTTGATAGGTTGGGTGTTTGTTTCTTTGCATTTATGGGTGGTTTATCGAAAATGTCTTTGATGTTTTTGTTTGATTGGAGGTTCCTGTAATCATTTTTTAAATTTTTGATAAGTGTGTAGGAATATTGATTATGGTTAAAAACCATGGGAATTCGGTTGTTATCTTTTCGTTTTTTGTATGTGAGAAGTGTGCTACGATTTATGTGGATGGTTTTATGTAGTGCTTCCTTTATTATTTTTATTGGATATTTACATTTTAGAAACTGTTTTGTTAGGTTGTTAATGTTGTTTAGAAAATCTGGATGGTCTGAGCAAATGCGTTTTATTCTAATAAATGAGCTGTATACGATAGATTTTTTTAATTTGAGGGGATGACAGCTGTTAAAGTGTAGGAATTTATGTTGGTTTGTGGGTTTGTTGTATAGACTGGTGGAAAGTGTATGTTTATTTAATTTTACCATGACGTCTAAGAAAGGGACGGATGTGTATGAGTGTTCCATGGTAAATTTGATTGTATTGTGGAAGTTGTTGCAGAAAGTAAAGAAGTTTTTTAATTTTTCTAATCCATGGGAGTCCATATTAAGAAAATATCATCAATGTATCTAAAATAATGTGATGGTTTGTATTGTGAACTGTCTAGTATCTTTTTTTCTAAAATATGCATAAAGATATTGGCATAACTAGGTGCCATTTTCGTGCCCATTGCTGTACCACTAATCTGTAAATAGTGTTTGTTGTTGAATTTAAAATTATTGTGTGTTAAGATGAAATTTATTAATTGGCATAAATCTGTGATTTGGTTGTTAGGTAATTTGCTTTTAAGGAACTCATGGCAAGCTGCTACTCCTTCAACATGTGGAATGTTCGTGTACAGAGACGTAACATCCATCGTTACTATGATATTATCACCTAGGACTAAATTAATGCTTTGTAACTTGTTGAGAAAGTCAGTAGTGTCTCTAATATAGCTAGGTATGTCAGGTAATAAAGGTTTTAGGATATTGTCTATGTATCCAGATATAAGTTCTGTGAGGGTACCAATGCTTGACGTGATGTAAACAAAAAATATTCGAACGCTATCGTGAAATACGTTTCTAATTCAAATTTTAAAATCAGTTGTTTCTGATGAAGGACCGAGGACGGTCTGAAATATAAATTATAATAAAAATAAACAAATACTGTTAAAAAAAAGTACATTTTTAAATTCAAAACTTTTTATTAATATTCTTTCCTATATATATATATATATATATATATATAATCGATTTTCTGCACTATTGTAAGAACTGCAACCTTGAAAGTTTTGAATATCGTTTCTTATGTCTTTGTCTATGAGTGTATCAAATTTGATTAAAATCAGACCACTCCTTCTATAATCCGATTTTTTCGATTATCGATTTTCGATATTTATCTGGGGTAACTCGACACAAAACCTAGCTAAGAACACTCGCAGACGCTTATAGTACAACTGTGTAAATTTTCAAGAAAATTGGTTCAGCCGTTTCGGGGTCTATAGGTAACGGACACGCAGACACACACACACAGACAAAGTTCCATTTATAAATAAGTCTAGATTTAGAACATTATTCAATATTATTCGTTAAAATATTGAATGTATGTAATATATAGACGATTGAAAATATTATGATAATGATTGCTGACACGAAAGTTTCTCTATGGTGGTTTAGCGAGGAGAGTTTTGTTTTGGATGCACTCATCTCCGCAGGCTTGATTATTCACCCCCAGTACAAGTAAAAAATCCCAAATCTCCAATACTCAGTGTCGAAGTAAATGCCCTCTACTTTGAAAATTGGCGCAATACATTCTTTCTACAGTTTTTCACTTCAAATGATCCTCATACCTAAGTAATTTTAGGTTTTACATTTACTCTTCTGTGTGTGCCTCTCTCAAGGAATAGTTCATTTATCATTAAAATGGTGGAGAGCGCCCTAACATATATTAACAACTCTCTCTCTCTCTCTCTCTCTCTCTCTCTCTCTCTCTCTCTCTCTTTCTCTGTGCTAAAAAAAGAGAATTATCTACTTTAATCATAATTATTTGGAATGAACGCTAAAAAAAAAAATAAAAAAAAAAGATCAATAAGCAATAAAAAAAAAGGCGTTTCTTCTGGGCCATCATATATTAACTCAAGTGTGTTTGCCTTTTGCATCGAATATCGGAAAGAGGAAGAGGATCGTCCGTCTGGCGTTCTCGTTTAGTTACTCAATCCTGTTGAACAGCGGCTTCTCGTGTGAACGGCGATTGGTCAGATGATAAGACCAGAGCAGAAAAGCACGCAATTCAGGTGAGATAAAGCTTACATGGGCGAACAGGAAAAACAAAGGCGTGTTTTCTTTGGAAACAACTAGAACTGATAAGCTACGATGATCCGAAAATACTGGAGATTGGCAATGATCGACTGGCTTAATTTTTTAATCTTTTGCTCCAGAAAAAAAGTGTATATATATATATATATATATATATATATATATACAGTATTGTGCAAAAGTATTAGGACAAGAATTATTTTATCTTTTATGAGGCATATTGACAGAAAATAAATAATTTAATTAAAGTAATTTTATTTGATTTACTCAATAAATGCTTTAACAAGAAAAAATGCTTGTTACAAAATAACTTTAATATTTAGTATAATAGCCTTTTGCTTTGATCACAGTCTTCATTCTGTCAGGCATTGACATCACAAGCTTCTTCAATGTATCTAATGATATCTCCTGCCAAGCAGCTTGTATTTGTTCCCAAAGTGTGTCTTGTGAAGTAACATTAGATTTATCAATTTTTTATCCAAAATATCCCATAGATGTTCAATAGGATTGAAATCAGGGCTTTGTGGGGGCCAATTCAAGTTCTGAAGCCTTCCTTCCTTCCTTTTTAGTTAGGACAGATTGGGTTCTATAGCCTTGGTCGGCAACCAGTCTACCGCAGAAAGCAATGGCAACCTACTGCAGGATAATCTTCTGCCCAGTCAGTCATGTCTCGAAAGAGACATGATCGCCCAAGCGTGTATCACGTATGGCACTTGACTGACTGACTGAATTCTTACAAAGGTTTGGCTTTTCACTCTGTATTTGAATTTCAGTGAGGTTTTTAGTAAAATCACTCCTGTCCTAATACTTTTGCGTACTACCTGTAGTGTGCAAAAGTGTTAAGAAAGGGGTGATTTTAAACTTTATTTTGATCCCTCGTAAAAGATAAAATAGTTCTTGTCCTAATACTTTTACACAGTACTGTATATATATATATAAGAACTATTGGAATAACAATTCACAGTTCGTAGCATTTACTTTTTTAAAGTGCTCCATACGTAGCAGAGCAAAATATATTATTATTAGCATTTATGAAAAAAAAATTAATTTTCTCCGCTGTCATTATTAAAAACTCTATATTTATATATTATTATTATTATTGGTATTATAATAAACATTTTTCACCGTTACACAATATATACCTACCGCTATATAAGTATAGGGTTGGTATGGATGAAATAAAATTCCGTATCCAAAAAACATTATATACCAGAATAAACCAAGTAATCGTTAAAGTATCAAGAAACAACCCGATCTAATGTGCAAAAGATTAAAAAGATGAAGGAAAAAAAAAACATACAAATAACTAAACAGAAACAAATGTCACTAGAAATAACGCTAAAACAAAACCGTAACAATAACAAACACAAAAAGAACATTCAGTATCTTTGAGCTAAAAATTATTGCACCGGGTTTCACACTAAGGTGATCTTCAAGAGAAAAACTGACACCAAAAGACGTTGGCGAAACGCATCGTTTATAGATGTTCTACTTTGTCTCATCATTTTACACTTTCGATTTGAATACTCCCCACTATACACACGCAATACCTCAAAGGTTATTTTTAGTGGATACCTGTATTTAAATAGATGTTTTGTTCGTTTATAAAATGTGCTTATTTCACCTACCGACCTAATCACTAGAAAACACTTAAGAAAACGAGCTCCCTGTCAAAATACGAACCTCCGTCTTCCTTTGCAGGACAAACCAGCATCTCACCTGACGTGCTGTGACCACTCGGCTACAGAAAGCTGCAGTTGAGTTTCTATTTGACTTAAATGCACATTCACTCTTTCGGATCTTCTCGAAAACTATATCTGCTAAGCATCTTATCCGAAGCGTAAACAAATCAATTTCTAAAGAATTAATGGAATTTATTTTTTCAAGGCGACGTATTTTACTGGATACCTGTATTTGATTAGACTGTTTTTTTTTTGTCTTTATTTCGTCTAGCGGCTTGCGAGAAAACTTTCATGATTATATATATATATGATAAAATATAGTTTTAAATTAGGTACTTCCACTCATTTTTCTATACCTAAATTTAAATTTAAATCTTGTTATCTTCAAGTTTTAAAATTAGCTTTAATTGAAAGCAAAGGGATTATATTTACTAATTCCAGTAAGCAAAATACCCTGATGTATTTTAAACCGAAATTATATTGATTGGAATCAAAAAATTTCTAAATTTAAAATTTTTTTTTTTAATTTCAAAATTTCCTCCATTTTTCATCAATTGTAAACAGGAGCCAATTCTTGGTTTTAAAAAAATCTTACAAAAATAAAATACACCTCGCTGACATATTTTCTTCAAATTACCGAATTTAAACTTACTTTAAATTGATTTTAAACAAAAATTACTTGCTTACTCCTTAAAAAATGTTTCAAAAAGCATTTCTCAATTACGGTAGCCTTGTTATCACAGTTGTCAACACCTTATCAGCATCTTAGCAGCAGCCGACAACTGATGATTTACAGTATCCGGTCAAAAGTATAGACGAATTTGGTATAAATCTTATTTATACAAAACGTTTTTATTTATATTTTAACTGTGTTAAAATTAAAAAAATTGACACAGTTTTCAGCAATTATCCAATATTTGATGGAATTTTAGTTAGTTTAGCTTTGTAGGCTTACGTTTGAGGGTGCTTTATGAAAAATAAAAAAAATTACAATTTAATTAATAACAGAATGAAAATAACGGCAGATGTAACTCAATAATTTATGAAATGTTATGGTATTTATTAATTTTTATTTTTTATATCTATTCTTCATATTAATTTTTCGGTACCTCTACAAATTGTGAATTTCACTTTTTTTTTTTTTTAACAAAATTAGAAAATTAGGAATTAAAATGTAAAAGTGGCTTTAAACGTTTAAGGAATGACTTTCAAAACATGCTGTTGAATTTTATAAACGTCTTGAAGAAACTTGAATCGGAATCAAAATGCGGTTTTTGTCGTTTTCCATGTAAGAGAAATAATCTAAAACACTTGTAAACTTCTAAAAACTAAAAATAAATACGACCCCTATTGAACATCGTACTTAAATGAACATTTTTATTTACACACAAAAAACATTTTTTTAATTATTTTAAAAATATAAGAAATGAATAATTTTTATTAATTTTTTTTTTTGTTGGCAATATAATCATCAATTCTTAACTAAAAAAAAAGACAACAGTTTTTTTAAAAGACTTTTAAAATATTTTTAAGACTTTATGAATTATAATAATAAAAAAAATGAAAACAATTCTCTTAAAATTATATTAGTAATCGAATTTTTTTTCTTCTTCAGACTATTATGTCCTTAATTATTATTATTTATTCCAGCAATTAAAAGTTTATCAAATTAAATTATATCAGAGTTTTATTGCATTTTTTATTTATCTTCGGAGCAGATTTTCGGATAGTGCCGAATAATTTTAAATAAAAAAAAATAGATTATTTATATTCCCCGATGAGTTCTGCGTTTAACTAATAAAAAAATAATTTGCAGAAATTAAAATTTATTAAAATTTCATGAATTTACGTAGAGGTGAGGTAACAGTAAAAAAAAAAATTTTCATCAATATTTTAAAAAAATAATAATTTCAAAAATAATTTTATTCATTTGTGAATGAGTACTGAAAGTTTCATTAAAATCTGACATTTATTTGATTTTTGCGAGAATTTTAAATTAATGTGTTTGTCACCGAAAAAGTGAGTTACGTAAAAAATTACGTAATCGATTATAAACAGTCGTAAGATTTTCTGCAACGCTAAATCAAATCAAAACAAAACTTTCTACCAAAATTTCGAACATGTTAAAAGGGATTAAAAAAATTTATAAAATAAATAAAAATGACTTTGATCTTTCCTCTTAATAATATTATAAACAGTTTGATAAAAAAAAAATTCGTTTTATTAATTTTTGAACCTTTTTAATTCATACTATGCTGGATTGTTTGTGATGTAATGGAGGTACCTATTTTAAATAGATACCTCTAAAGATTCGCTAAAAACGAGCATATACTATGAAAAAAAAAACTTTTATCGTCAAAATTTTTATTATTAAGAAAGATCAAATATTTTTTATTAGTAAATTATATTTTTTAATGTTTTTTAGAACCTTTAAAATTATTAATAAATATTGTTTTTCTTGCGTCAACTAAGTTAGTATGGGAAATTTTATCGTTTTTTTTTTCCGGTGAAAAAAATAGCATTGATTTGGGAATTCTTGCAAAAAGCAGGTGAATGCCGGATTTTAATGAAACTTTCAGGATTTATTCACAAAATGAATTCAATTATTTTAGTTTTTTTTTTTTCCACATTTGTTACTCCCCCCTCCCCCGACACACGCAGGCTATTTAATTTATGAAATTTCAAGAAATTCCTTTTTGTAGAGTTTATTGTTTATATTAATTATAAGCACAAGTTTTTGGAGAAATTAAATCAACATTTGTTTTATGAAACAAGACCCCGAGTTAAAGAAAATTTTCTCTGGATCTTAAAATTTATAAAATGCATTAAAATTAAGATAATATTCAATTAAAAAAGCTTTTAATTGCTTTTATGAATAAGATATATTATGAACTTTATTGAGTGAAAAAAATTCTTTGAATAAGGAATTTTACAGAAATTGTTTCATGTTATTAAAAATTGTAATTATAATAATTTATAAACTTAAATCTTTTAAATTTCTGCATTAATTTGTAGCAGTGAAGTGATATTGTTCTTAAATAAAATCTATATGTACCATAGATAGAAACCTTGCTACAATTCAGTGGCACTAGTATTTTAAAAGTACGTGCGTGCCGATTTTTGTAAATAGACACGTTCATATACAGTTGAGTACACTATCGCAAACTAAGAGTACTACTGGCAATATCCTAAATTTGAAGTGTATTTGCTTCATCAACCACTAGGCCTAATTGTATCCATGCAGTGTTAAAATTTTTGGCTATATTTCCAGAATACTCTCTTTCCCCATTTTTTTTCTATTTATTAGTTTGTTCTTTGAAAAAATCCACTAACTCTGTGTCTCTGTCTTACGATCTTACCACTCCCATCTCTCTTTGGATTTGACCTGTTAGCAGATTTCCCGCGTGCGATATGTAAAGTCGCAAACCCTTGATTTCTACTCCATTTTTTAGGGTCGTATGTGTTGCCATTTAAAAAGATAATATATTTTATTTTTCTTGAATAATGTGTTTATTCAAGATACTTTTCGCATGAATTAAATTTACGTTTACTGACAATATCCTAAATTTGATTTGAAGTGTATTTGACTCATCACTAAGCCTGTCTGTATCAATCGTGTATTATAACTCTCCCCAGGCCATCTTTTTTTGAGGTATCCGATATCTTCCGTTATAATTTTGGCTATTAGGATTTATACAAAGTACAATACTTAATATTTGTTAACTTTTCTCCGTTTCTTCTCGTTAGGAACAGAAAAAAGGTTCAGGTTTGTCTTTTATTTTATTTTATTTTATTTTATTTTATCTATTTATTTTTTTTTTTTTTTTTGCACAGGATGTTAGCAATTCGGTAGGATAAAAATTAGACCTATAAAGGGCGGACGAACTCTAAAGGAGTCAACTAGAGGTGGTGTCTCAATAAATCACCGTGGAGAAGGCAACGGGATACCACTCCCCTATCGATCCCGCGCACAACCATGGCTTTTCAAAATAAATATATGAAACCCAACGACGTGAAGGGGGTTAATTCCAAAGGAAGCAATTCCTCGCCCGGTAAGGATCGACAGGTGTCTCCTGACCATCATCCTGCGACTGTTAGCACCAACGGCGTAAAGAGGATATTTTTTTTTTCCAAAATTTGTCCCTCGCCCGGGAAGGAACGACATGAGCAACAGGTGTCTCTGGACCGTTACCCTGCGACTGTGCGCAACAAAGAAAGAATTACGTTGAGGACATGGAAAGTCAGGATGCTCAACAATTGTGGTCAACTCGAAATTTGTCAAACAGGAGATGAACAGACTCAATATCAGTATTCTGGGAATATGAGAAACCAGATGTCCTAACAATAGATACTTCAGCAGTGACAACCACAGAATAATGTACGCAGGAGGCAAAAATAACGAAAAAAAAAGTGTCGGCTTAATACTGGACAAAGAAATGAAGAAATGTATTCTGGGATACTGCCAGCTTTCTGAGAGAGCCCTCTTGGTTAAACTGAGAGAAAGACTCTTCAACATATATATTATAGTAGTTTATGCGCCAACAACGCAAAGCACTGAGGAAGAAATAGAATCATTCTACGCTATACTGGACAATGCTAAAGCTCAGTGCAAAAGCCAAGAAATTAGTATCATACTGGATGACTTGAATGCCAAGGTAGGCAAAGAGAGGAACTTGGATTAGAAACCCACAACGAACGAGGAGAAAAATGGGTCTAATGGTGCACAGCAAATGGCCAGGTAATAACTAACACCTGGTCTCAAGAACACCCACCACATCTATGGACATGGAGAAGCCCAGGAGGCGACACGAAAAACCAAATAAACTACATAACCATAAACAGGCGATTCAGAAATGCAGTGGTTCAATGTAAAACTTATCCAGGTGTCGACTGTGGAAGCAACCACGTCCCAGTCATCTGCAAACTCAGGGTGAAACTCCGGAGAATGAAGAAGACTAGTGCAGCACCAAGACTTCAATACAGCACGCTCGTGAATGACCTCAACCTGCAGCAAGAATACACTAACAGCGTAAAAACACAAATACGAAGAACAAAGTGGGAAAAAAACTCGAAATGGGACTCACTAAAAGAAGCAATAGTGACATCAGCAAACAACATTGCTCCAAAAGAAATAAGACGTAGAAAAAAAACGAGTGGATGACTAAGGAGATTCTCAACATGATGCAAAAGAGACAGAAAATGATGCCAAGACATGGAATGGAATACAAGAAATTATACAAGGAAATAAAGAGCAAATGCCGACAGGCTAAAGAGGAATGGCTCAACAACAAATGTGCAGAAGTAGAGAAATTGAGCAGGACTAATAAAGCAGGCATAAAGAAATAAGATAACTGACAGGACAAAAAACCTGCTCTTCAACAGGATGTTTAAAATCCAAAGATGGGACAATCATATTGGAGAAAGAGGAAACACTCCAGTGATGGGAAAAATATATAAAAGATCTTTTCTACGACAAGAGAGAGCAACCGATAATGCACAAAGACGAAGATGGACTGGAAATATTAAAGTCTGAAGTGGAAGCTGCAATGGCCAAAGTGAATAGAAACAAAGCAGCTGGATCAGACGACATTGTGATAGAGCTGCTGATAAACCTGGAAGAATTCGGCATAGAGAAAATTATAGAAATAATAAATTAAATTTATAATAGTGGTGAAATATCAGACGACCTAAGCCAGTCGATTTTCATAGCACTGCCTGAGAAGCCAGGTGCAAACGAGTATGAACTCCACCGAACTATCGGTTGAATGAGCCACATTACAAAACTGATCGTCCGAATCGTGATGAATAGAGCGAGAAGCAGAATCAGGTCATAGATAAGATCAGAACAGTGCAAGTTCGTCAAAGACACTGGAACAAAGAACGCCATATTTATTGTTAGGATGCTCTCCGAAAGAGCAATACAAATTACAAGAACGACGAAGCCCGAACTATTGTCCTTGACATTTCCAAAGCGTTTGACAGAATCTGGAATGTTGGCCTCCTACACAAGCTGCGAGGCTATGGTATAACTGGACAATTGTTTGACCTAATCCAGTCATTCCTTTCAAATCGCACAATTAAGGTAGTATTGAACGGACACGCCTCCCAATACTATCATACGAACGCGGTTGTCCCTCAAGACTCTGTTCTAGGTCCTATGCTTTTCCTTATCTACATTAACGATCTCCCAGATGTAATAAGATCCCAAGTAGGCATATACGCTGACGACACTACAGTTTACTCTCGCATCGATCTGCTAAGGCTGACAAAGCAAACCTCGCTGCCGAGCTTGAAAAAGACATCCAACAAGTGGCGGACTGGGGTAAGAAATGGCTCGTGAATATTAATGCTTCCAAAGCGAAGCTGCCATCTATTAACCATCACAGACAATCGCTCCTACCCACCATTAGCATGGATCAGGCTAGTCTCACTGAAAGCAAAACACTGCGCCTCCTCGGCTTAACTCTGGCAACAGACCTCAAGTGGAATGAATATATGAATCCATAGTTAAATCCGCTGCTAAGAAAGTCGGTTCTCTGTGTAGGGCCAGAAAGTTTTTTTCTGCCTGAAACAATCCTCTACATACATAAATCTACCATCCGCCCGTGCATTGAATACTGCTGTCATATCTGGTCGGGAGCTCCTGCTATCTACCTGGGTGTCCTTGACAAGATCCAACGGAGAATCTGTAATGTGATAGATCCCGACTTGGCAGCTCGGATACAGTCACTTTCTCACCGGTGCAATGTGTCTCTTCTACAAATACTTTCACGGCTTCTGCTCCGACGAACTTAGCTCACTGGTGCCCCCTATATATATATATATATATATATATGTATATATATATATATATATATATAAATTTACTCGTTCCACAAAATTAGCAACTAGGTCCCACCATTCTACTGTGAAACCAATCAAGTGTAAACGCAAATTCTACTCCATCAGCTTCTTTTCTCGCACTTCGCGCCTGTGGAATTCTCTTCCATTTATTTGCTTTCTTGACTGCTATAATCTCCAAGAATTTAAATGTAAAGTCAATAGTCATCCCCTATCTCACTTACCTGTATCCTCTCTCTCATGATCCTTTCTCCGTCCACTCCATTCTCATCAGTATTCTCATCTTTCTCTTATCCACTTCCTGACACCCCCTATAACTCTTTCTCATAACTTTCCTCCGATGTAACCCCCTGCAAAACAGTGGTAGTAAAATGCCTTGCTTCGAGTGATATGATTATAAAAATATATATATATATATATAAAGAAGGACTTGTATATATGTTTTATAGATTATGCAAAGGTGATCAACAAAATACGCCACAAGGGATTGATGGAGATAATCAGCAACCTCGATATATTTGGGAAAGGCACAAGAGTAATCAAGAATCACTACTGGCAGCAATCCACCTGCATATGGACAGGTAACGAAATCAGCAGGTACACAAAGATAGAAAGCGGCGTAAGACAAGGATGTGTCTTTTCACCGGATCTATTGAAATTGTACAGTGAGACTATTCTAAGAACCCTAGATGTTATGCCAGGATTTATCATCAAAGGCTACAATTTGAATAACATAAGGTACGCAGATGATACAGTGCTAATAGCAGACACGGAAAAGAAACTACAAGACGTCCTACAAAAGGTAGCTGAAGAGAGTAACGAAAAAGGACTGCAAATAGAAAACCGAATGCATGCTCATCAGCAAAAAGAGCAGCCTAAAATGTCAAATACAGGTGGGGGGTACTAAAATCAAGCAGGTACAAAGATTTAAATACCTGGGAAGTGTTCTAACAGAAGATGGAAAATGCAATTTAGAGATCCGAAGGTGAATTGGCATGGTGAAGGACGCGTTCCAGAAGCTGAGTAAAGTATTAAGAGACGGGAAAATTTCGCTAGAACTAAAAGAGTACTGGATTGTTATGTGTTGTCAGTTCTTCAATATGGCAGTGAATACTGGACAATATCATCAAAGATGAAGGAGAGACTTGATGCAACCGAAATGTGGTTCTACAGAAGGATGCTGGATATAAAGTGGGGGATTAGTTCTATATTATAATCAATATATAAACCGACCCCTCATTTTCTGACCACGGCAGTTTCCATGCATTTATATTCCTGAGATCTAAAAGCACAAGGATACATTCCAGGAACTGAGTAGAGTTGTTAAGAGATGGGAAAATTTCGCTAGAAACAAAGAAGAGAGTACTGGATTGCAATGTGATATCAGTTCTTCAATATGGCAGAATGCTGAACAATATCATCGAAGATGAAGGAAAAACTTGAATCAACTGAAATGTGATTCTACAGAAGGATACTGCAGATATCATGGATCAAGCATGGGAGCAATGATGAGGTTCTGGAAAGGATGGAAACGAAAAGGAAATTAATACTGAGCCACAGGAAGAGACAGCTAAAGTTCCTGGGACATGCAATAAGGAAAGAGGGCTTGGAGAACCTGATACTAACAGGCCACATAGAGGGAAAAAGAGACAAGGGAAATCAGCGGATAAAATATTTAAAGGGCTTGATCAGGTGGATGAGAGAATGGGGGTTGCATGGTGTAACAGGAAAAGGCGTGCTAAGAGCCGCCAAGGATAGGGAGACGTGGAAAGCCATGATCGCCTATGTCCTGAAAGGACAAGGCACATAGAAAAAGAGTGGTAACTTTATTCACAATTTTCTAACATTTCATCAATAAGCCTCTTCATAAGATTATGAAGCCAAAGTACCTAAAATTCAATAAAATATTAGATTACTTAGAATATTTTCCTAAATTTTGAAGATTACTGGGTAGTTAAAATTATATAAAAACTTGTTTACATTATATTCAAGTTATGTCCACCTTAGAAAAAATTACCAAATATGAGTCTAACAACAGAGTTGTCAGCACCTCATAAGAACACCAACCTCCTTGTTAAAAATTCTTTTCTGCAATATCCTAAACTAAAAACTAAGATTTGTTTCAGATCAGATTAATTAAACTTTAAATCAGCTAATCTTCCTTCAATAAAGTTTCAAAAAAAAAAAAAAAAAAAAATTTCTTTTTTTAATATTTTTAAAAGAATTACATTGTGTTGACAGATTTATCAATATGAACGATTTTACCGTTTTTACTGCTAATAAAAAAAAAATATATTCAGTTTAAAATGCAGTAAATTTTTTGCTTATTGAAAATGTTTAATTTAACCTATTAGCATGAAATTAAAACTAAAAAAAAAAATTAGATTTTTTTCAAATGCATTTTAAACTTTTGGCATCGTTTTTCTTTTGAGGTACTCGTTTTAAGGTATGTTATAATTGTGGATGTGCATTATGGTGCAGTGGATATTGGTTCGGTATGAGAAATCGGGGTGCCGAGTTCGAATTCCAGTTGAATTTCTTGCATTCATTTACACACAAATACTCTTGGGAATCCATCTTTTCCCTCAAGTTATGGGTTAAATAATAGGACAGATTGGGTTTTATAGCCTTGGCTGGCAACCTATCTACTGCAGAAAGTAATGGCAACTTACTGTGGGATAATCTTCTGCCCAGTCAGTCATGTCTCTTTCAAGACATGTTTGCCCAAGCATGTATCACATATGGCACTTAACTGATATTTATGGGTAAAAGTGTTCAATACCCGAGATATAGAGTGTGTAAATATAAAAGTGGATGCTGGGATCAACACTGAGTGAGTGGTGAGTGTGTTTCATGCTTGAACACAATCATTATGGCCTAAAGATCACGTTCAAGAAGGAACAGACTGTTGCCCCTTTCCTAAAATGTGGCCTGCTGACAAAAATAATACTTTGTTAATCTACAAAGATTTGGCAATTGAACTTCACTTAAGTATTAGCTTTGTGCAAGTGCTTTCAGATAATTTTTCATTTTATTAAAGCGACAAAAATGGACATGTTCAAACAAGAAAAATAAAACAGTAACAACAATTAACATTACAATAAAGTGATAACATTGAAATACAACTATTATACAACTAGCAGTATAGCCGGGCGTCGCTCGGGTGTAATGAAAGCTTTAAAACTAATCCATGGTCCTGGAGCTCAGACTCTTTGGACGTTGGCACGAAAGATTAAAAAGCAACAGTTGTTTCCAGTTAAAGCGAAACCTTAGACTGAAAGAAAAATGAATGGATGTAAGTCAAATTTTGATTTCCTGGTATCGATATCAAATAAGTCTTTTTTGTAGTAAACTGAATTTTGAAGGCTAAATAAGTCTTCTGAGTAAATGATATCATGGCTGAGATTAAGAACTACAATTATACCTACTTAGAGCCAAACCCGAAGCAAAAACTAAAATAAAAGGGCTGAAAAAAATACAGACATACAGGCAGATAAACAGACACACACACAAACATCTTGCCATATATATATATATATATATATATATATATATATATGGCAAGATGTTTGTGTGTGTGTATTATAAAAATAATCGATTTCCTGCTTTATTGTAAGAACTGCAACCTTGAAACTTCTGAATATCGTTTCTTATGTCGATGAGTGTATCAAATTTGATTAAAATCGGACCACTCCTTCTATAACATGATTTTTTCGATTATCGATTTGATATTTATCGGGGATACCTCGACACAAAACCTAGTTAAGAACACTCGCAGATGCTTATAGTACAACTGTGTAAATTTTCAAGAAAATCAGTTCAGCCGTTTCGGAGTCTATAGGTAATGGATACACACATAGAGACAAAGTTCCATTTATAAATAAGTTTAGATTAGATTAACAAGACCACTAAACCAGTTTATTAGTCCACTAGCAAAACTTGAGGGGAAAAATGTGCACAGTGACTAAAAATGAACACAAATTATGAATATAAAGTAAAATGACTCCACTTATATTGTCCGCAACAATTTGTTTTTACTCAGTACATTAATTTTCCAGCTTTAGATCATGCAGTGCTGATTGATCATTTGGTAAATTTTTTTTTGATAAACAATTATCGATTTGAGTTCAGCATATACATTTGCACGGAATTAAGGATGTTTTGGAAAGATTTGAAGAGGTATAGGCCTTCAGGGAACAAAACAAAAATTTACTGATCATTTTTTTCTTTTTTTCTTTATTAATGCTATACTCCTTTAGGACATAGGCAATGATGGCTCTCCACAGCTCCCTTTTCACTATTATCTGTGAATTTACATTACTCCTTGGGGAAATATTGGTTTACTTTTGCCTTCTCCACAAATTTAGAATTCAAAGAAGTCCTGCTTCTAGCTACCACCCAAGGAGAGAGAGTCCAGTCTACTTTGCCATTTTACCCATAGTTAGGAAAAATGAGATGAAGTCATGTCTTTCCCAAAGGAATTAGTGCAAAGGTGAACAAGAGATGAAACCATAGTTTGAACTGTTTGCCAATTCTGTGTCAATAATCTTTACGATACATCCACAGAGTTTGACCATTATCAGCCCGGTGAGTATTGTTTCCACTGACCATGCTTAATTGGAAGCCTCCTCCCAACCATGAACACGACTAACATGACCAAGTTAGTGAAAATTTTCAGTGACTGATTTTGATACTGTGATAATGTTCTGTACATTATTTTCAAGCAATCTTAGACTCCTGTCAACATTAGGCATCTTTGAGAAAGTCCCACATTTTAAAAGATTTAATCATATACAGCATCTTCTCAGTAAAGTACAAATATTTTGGCATTTGAAAATAGTATATATAGTATATGTACAGGGTGAAGAGGAAAAAAAAAAGCACTTTCTATATATTTTCATCTCACTAAATTCAAACTTGGAATTAACTATCACCTTTAATGATTGCCACAATGAATACATAGGAGAAACCTTGAAAAATTTCAATAGATTATATGAACACAAAAGGGATCTTTTACAAAACAATATCCAATAAATCAGCATAATGGGTGATCATAATTTTGATTTTAAAAACACTATTTTAATTAAAATCAAAGTAATTTCAGTAAGTTAAGTGCAGTATGTGATACACACTTGGACTAATCATGTCTCAAAAAAGACATAGCTGATGGGCAAAATATTTTAGTAGACTTGTTGCCAACCAAGGCTATAGAACCCAATCTGTCCTGTTATTTGACTCATAGCTGGAAGGAAGAGACAGATGACTGCTTTTCCAAAGAGTATTTGCACATAAGTGAATGCAACGAATTCAACTAGAATTTTAACTCTGCTCTCCAATTTTTTGTTTCGGGTTGATATCCACTGCACCACAAGATGCAAAGTAATTTAGAAAGATGAAAATTTAAAGTACTTTAATCACTATATCATCCACAGTACATTTACATCCAAGTTCTTATAATTAGTCACACTATTTGGCAGATCTATAGAGATTATTTAAAAAAAGCAGGGGTTAAAAAAAAAAAAAATGGTGGGGACTAAATGAAATCAGCTAGAGAAAAAAAAAAAAAAAAATTTGGCATCCCCTCTCCTTCATATACATGTGTAATCACATCAATGTAAACATCACTAGTCTAATGAAGTCCTAAAGGACTTCATGTCTAAATTTTTTTTCAAGTCAGAGATCTTCCTAAAATTGAAAATTGTTCTGATATATAAAAATTTATATATAGTTTTACCATATTAGAAATCATTTATAGTCTTGTCATAAATTCTGTAGTTCCTGAATGCTTGTTTCATCCTTTTACTGTTGAAACAGCTAGATGTAACCGCAAGTTCTATGCTAACGCTTTCTTCCATTGCTCATTCCACTTGAACTCTCTTCCTGCTTATTGTTTTCCAATGATCATGAAAAATTTAAAGAGTCAAGTGCAATCTTGTGTTGTGATTCATTCTCTTATATTCCTTAACGTTCTTTTTCTCAATTTCTTTCACAATCAGTAACCCCTTGCATCTTAGTGACTGTATTACCTTGCTTGGAGTGAAATGGGTAAAAATGTGTGCGTCCATTTGTGGTATGCTTAAAGATTGGTTAAATATAAGACAACAGTAAATCCTTTGTAGAATTGACAATTTTATTGCAAAATACAGTATGACAAGTGAGTACAAAAATCATAGATATTTGTCGAGGGAAATAGAAGTTAGTTGTTCACCAAGGATCCCAGTCGGAAAGTTTGTTGGGAAATGGAGAGAGCAAGACGGGAAACAGTTTAATATTCAGTACATTATTTTTTTTTTTTTTTTACCCACCTCAATTATTCAATAATTAATAGTTTCGAATTGTGTAAATCATTGAATTAAAATATAAATTTTTATGCTAGTCATAAAAAGCAGTAAATGAGTAGCAAGCAACAAACAAGTTAACGACTCCAGTTCTTCACTGAACCAATTGACAAAAACAGTTTCATAATAGCTGCATTCATTCACGTAAACATTGCAGTCAATTTAATAATGATCACCAGGTTTTTGATGGCCGAGATGATGAGAATTGGGTTGGTTTGGGTTGTTTTTTTTTTCTCTCTCTCTCAAAAAAAAAAAAAAAAAAAAAAAAAAAAAAGGTGTGGGAGGGGGTCTATCCATCATACCATCAATGTCAAATCCTCCAAGCCCTCTTTTCTAGCACATGAGGAAAGAGAGCTTAGAAAAATTGACATACAAAAGGACATATTGAAATCAGCAAATAGCATATGTAACAAGCTTGTGTAAATCGATGGCAAATCAGGGAGTTGAGAAGATAATAAAAAGCAAATATTACCAAGAGCTACAAAGGACAGAAGTTGAGAAGAGCCATGATCACTCATGTCTTGAAGGGACATGATACAAAAAAAAAAAAAAAAAAAAAAAAAGAAATGCTAAACTCTAAAGTTAAGGATTGGGACAATATATTACATAATGAATTTATTAAAATTAACCACAGTTTGAGATATAGAGTACAAGTCAAAGACTGATGTTAAAACAATGGACTTGTAAAATCTTTACTACTGTATAGTGACATTGTCATTCCAACCCTTCAATAAAAACTAATGAGTAGCAGTTTTGAGGCTTAGTGTGAAATTTGTTTAAAAAATTAAAATAAATTAAAAATACGCAAAAAAAAAAATTTAAAAAAGAAAGAAAAGAATTTGTTATTCCGACTTTTACAATCTTTTTTTTGCTGACCTTTGACATCAGATTACAAAATGCATGTAATACTTTAGCCTTCTGTTTTGTTATTTTTCACTATCCTGTTTTAAAGTTATATAAGCTATTTTAAAATCCTAAAAAAGCAGGCCAAATACCTCCTGACCCATTTTTTTTTTCATCAGTGGTAAATACATTTCAACAAGTTAATTTGGCACTCAAAATATCATTCTAACATTACACTTCATCAATTTAAAAGTAATATCTGCAGCCAAGAAAAGGGTTGCAATGTTAACGCCTTTATTTAAGACTTATAAAAATCTGGTAATATCCAGTTCAGCAGTAATAAATAGTTACCTGCTTTATTATATATATTCCACATATAAATTCAAATTATTACACTTGGAAGATAGCTATTTTAATGGATTATCAAATCCGTCTCTTCAACTCCATACAATATTTGCACCGTAAATTTAAATTGAGCTCTTTGTTGGATCAATTTTAATATTTAATCTAATATTACTAGGATCCATTGGGATTATTTACAAATCTTTTCCTCGAATTTATTACTTTATATATATTTCTTCATTAGTAAACAAGTTATTATGCGACCTAGGTTTCTACCATGAGTGGTGCATTCAGGCGATTTACAATAACTGATTTAACGCTCACGTAACGGTGATTTTTTTTTTAACGCTCACGTAACGGTGATTTTTTTTTTAACGCTCACGTAACGGTGATTTTTTTTTTAACGCTCACGTAACGGTGATTTTTTTTTTAACGCTCACGTAACGGTGATTTTTTTTTTAACGCTCACGTAACGGTGATTTTTTTTTTAACGCTCACGTAACGGTGATTTTTTTTTTAACGCTCACGTAACGGTGATTTTTTTTTTAACGCTCACGTAACGGTGATTTTTTTTTTAACGCTCACGTAACGGTGATTTTTTTTTTAACGCTCACGTAACGGTGATTTTTTTTTTAACGCTCACGTAACGGTGATTTTTTTTTTAACGCTCACGTAACGGTGATTTTTTTTTTAACGCTCACGTAACGGTGATTTTTTTTTTAACGCTCACGTAACGGTGATTTTTTTTTTTTAACGCTCACGTAACGGTGATTTTTTTTTAACGCTCACGTAACGGTGATTTTTTTTTTTAACGCTCACGTAACGGTGATTTTTTTTTTAACGCTCACGTAACGGTGATTTTTTTTTTTAACGCTCACGTAACGGTGATTTTTTTTTTAACGCTCACGTAACGGTGATTTTTTTTTTAACGCTCACGTAACGGTGATTTTTTTTTTAACGCTCACGTAACGGTGATTTTTTTTTTAACGCTCACGTAACGGTGATTTTTTTTTAACGCTCACGTAACGGTGATTTTTTTTTTAACACTCACGTAACGGTGAATTTTTTGAACGCGCAGTTTTAAAAATTACAAGAAATTATGTTTTCATCCATGGTTGCATGAAGCTAATAAGTATTTTTTGGTGTGGTTACACTTAGTCATACTTTGTTCTTTCAGTCAATAGTTCCTTTTTGTTTGGGAATAGCATAATCACTAACTTTTCTTCCTGGCACAGTCTACATATTTTGTAACCGTTGTAATCTAATGTACTAGTCTAATTTTATTATGACCAAAAACTAAGTAATTAAACTATATATATATATATATATATATATATACACACACACACACACACAGTCTCTCTCTCTCGCTATCCATACCAGGGGTCAATATTACAGCCCAGGTAAAAATGCAGATTTCTAAGATGAGCAAACCATTTAGAAGATTGGTGAAACAAAACTTTGTTACCTCCATTTTCATATGTGAATCCATTAAGTAGAGCAAGTCCCAGTAAAGCCACAAGTAGCGGATGACTAAAAGTTCAATTCCTACGGTGCTTTATTAGCTTGGATGCCGAATACAAACTGATTTTGCATCTCAACCCACACAGATGATTATCATTGATTTTGATATAACACTCATTCCATCAGAAATTTAGAAACAGAAGTCATATAAACAAATTGCTAGATATATAGAGTTATTAATAGTAAACAAGATAAAATGTACCAACTTATCTTTCCATCTGAGTTTTGGAACTGGTCTCCACTCAACAATAAGTCCAAAGATTTTATCTTACTCATTATTAATGCTCTATTCTTTAATAATGAACACTTTACTTACAAAGGCTGCTGACCTTAAAAGAATTATCCTCCAGAAATACAGTGGTTGATGGGGGAAAAAAAATGTAATCTTATTATATTTCACAATTTCCTTCAGGTTTAATTTTTCATATTTAGAAAAAAAAAAAATAAATAATAATAATGCAATCTTTTATCATTATATTTTACATAATTTCCTTCAGGTTTAATTTTTAATATTAAAGAAAAAAGAAAAAAAAAAACAAAAAAAAAAACAGTTATTCCTATTTACAGGACTTAAGAAGCTATATGACAAGGTAAAAGTCTTAAATAGTCATACACATACTTATTTATAGACAATCTAGTTTAGATAAAGAAAGTTTGAGATGAAGTGCCAAATGCTAGAAAAATGAACAATACAGGAAAAAAAAAAAAGATACTAACCAGAGAAGTGCTTGTCCCTCTTCCCACCACATCTAATAGAAAAATAACTGCCAGCTAGAGAGAAAATGAATAAAGACTGACAGAGTGAGAAGAGTTAGGACAGAAGAAACAAGCATAAATTTTAACCATTTCTAATGTCATTGCTTAATTTGGAACCACATCATTGTCAAGAGTAACTTGTCCCAATATCAAGAATTCTACAATGCTGAAAAATATTCAGCTAAACCCACTTCCAAATAACCAGAATTTTAATTTTTTTAGAATTTTTATTTGATCAAATCAAGAAATTATCAGCATTCTTTTATATAAAAAGACAATTTAGAATGAGAAAATTTAGAATGAGAAAAAACAAAACAAAAAATAATGATCAACTTCAGGAAATTAAAACTTAATTATTTCTGTTAATCCAGATTTATTAGAATTTAATAAACCACATAGTTTTTGGGAAGGGAGCATTTATGAAACTGCCAACAGGAACTGAAAATATCATCAATGACTACTGCACTCTTAGCACAGGTGCGTATATAAATCAAAATGGCTAGGATATACTAGATATGACAATGTATGCTTCATTGAACCAAAAGGTGATTTAATACAAATTACCATAATGACAGAATTATCAGATTATTTTTTTTCTTTAACAAAGTTCTAAGCAAGATAAAGGCTAGTTATGAAAGGCATGAGTATCAGGTTTGACAGTATTTATTTTATATATATATATATATATATATATATATATACTTTTCTTCTAATCATGAAGAAAAAAATTTTAATTCCAATATCAAAATGCTCAGCAAAACAGTTGACCATAAAAGCCAAATTGACATCTTTCAACTCAAAATTTGTCAGTACATTGTATTAAGAGCCATTTTGTTATATTTGTTTTGTCCGGGATTTGAAAATATCAGTAATTTGATAAGAAAAGTAAAAGAAAATTGTCTGGAGTCAATTCTATTCACTCATCTTAGTAAAAAAAGAACTTTCACTAACTGTCCAATGTTTACAATTAAAAGATAATATGAATTTGAAGAACCTGCAATTTACACTTTATTTGTTAAAACTGGGAAACTAATGTGTTTAGAGCAAAAAAGACTCCCAAAAACAGCCATAATTAAAAAGAAAAAAATTGGGCAAAACAACTACAAAAGTTGGCAATGAGAAAAAAAACAAAAACTAACCAGTTATCTCTCATCATTCATCAGATTGAGAAAAGCTGTGTAGACAACTGACTAAAAAGAAAAAAAATACATTATTGAAAAGAAGTAAATTTGAGAGTGTTAGTGGGGACTGTTTTAGTCATTCTTTTACGAAATATTTGATTTATAAATCACATAAAGTGTATAGTTTAGGGGAGGCGATAGAGAAAAAAAATCAGAATTACCTTTGCTATCATACAACATATGAATTCTGTAAGGGGAGGTAATTAGAGATTTTTTGCAAACAAGGGAAGCAACTTTTAACAGAATAATTAAATAAAAATACATCAAAGTCCAAACAGTTAACAATAACTGGTTATTAATCTACAGACAAAGCTTTTCATAAGATTTATGCGTAATTATATAAGAACTAAAGCATTTAGATAAAATGAATGCCACATAAAAGATTTCATAAATACATAGACTGTTTAAGAAAATGATTTTATACTCTTAAAAAGATAGAGTGTGTCAGTGTGTGTGTGTGTGCGTGTGTATGTGCGCACAGTGTTTCCAGCAGTCTTTAAAAAATTGGGATTTTGCTGCTGAAATGCCACCACCCAATAGTAAACTACCAGTTATATTTTATAACAAAAGAACCAAAGCAGACAATATTATACAAATTTTCTTGCCACTGACTAAACTTTGAATCAAAATTATTTCATATGCATTAAAATGAGTTGGGAAAGATTTGTTTTTGTTTGTTAAAAAAAAAGAGGAAAGAAAGAAAAGAGAAAAATTTAAATGAACAAATGAATTAAAATAAAAATGATAAAAAACAAATAAAACCTTGCAACCTTTAGTAAATGGAAATTTTTTGTAATTAAAAAAAAAAAAGTGATGGAAGAGAAATCAATATCTGCATCTATTAATATATGCAGCATTGTTTTAATGAAAAGAAAATTAAATTTAAAACAAAGTATTTTCAAAGTAACTTCAGTAAATTAGATCAGATAAAAAAAAACAAAAAAAACAAACATGAACCCAAGTTTTCTACCCACAGAGTTTGAAAATCTGAAAATTGCAAGCCAATCTTCAGAGATGCCCTTCAGTAAATGGAAATATCAATAAAATCATTTATGAGTTCCTCTACTGCTTTGGATTTAATCCAAAGAAATTCAGTTATTCTGACTGAAAGATACAATATGAAGCAGCAAATAATTTTGTTTTCTGATACTCATGAAACATTTAGTCACAGATTAGACACATTTGAAAATTGGAAATTTGAAATCAAGACAGAAGAGCAAAAATTCCCGAGAGTGGATTGCTCATTTTTATGATCCTTTGCAAAGACGAGATTCCAAAACAGGAATAAAACCAACTAGAGAAAAAGAAAGTTTTCAGAATACTAAAAAAAAAAAAAAAATCTTTCCTTGATGTTTTCATCATATTTATAGGTTTTCTATTCCATGCATAATCAAACCAAAAGAAAATCAGCTTTGAAAAAAATTAGTATAAGCTATAGTAGTAGTACTACATGATATTAAATGTACCAATGGCATATAACAAAATTAAGATCATTATACCAATTAAATAATCCAAGTGAAACTGACTCAACAGAACTTAATAGTAATTTCATAGATTTTCCAAGCTTAGGATCCAGTCCTTGAGAAGATAGAACGCTCTGCTTTTAAAGAAAAATTCACTGACTTTGCACCGGGAAGAATAATACCACATAAGATAAAATGGTATCAAGAAGAATGATTTTGGTTTCATTTTTTTTTTCTTCTTTTTTAACACATATATATTCAATGAATCTTGCATAATGCTATATACAATCAGATTTGTTCTATTTTAAATAAATAGGGTTCATCATTATTATGCTATTTTGTCCCATAATGTTAAAAAAATGTTGCATACACCAATTTTGGCACAGAGCAGATTTAACATACCAATAAAGAGTGAAAACAAAGAAAATCCTAAAAAAAAAATTTTTTTAAAAACAAATCTATTTTTTAAAAATCAATGCTAAAATGCTGAATGTTTCAAAGCATTCTATAACCTTTAATGTTTGCAGAAAATAAATAATCAATTGATAAAAAAAATTCCTTGATAAAATATTCTTATTTAACATCACATAATAGTATATTATAATACTATTATGAAGTATATATTTCAGAATTACTTTATCATTTCTAATATATATATATATTTGTTTTTTTATATAAAATTAATTTACATTGCAACAAGGAATTTTTGAGGTCTCACGATTTAAAGCTTTTATCTTACCAGGCAATGTTCAACTTACTTTGATCTTACATGATTAAAATGTAAATCAAACAAAATGATTCACATTTGAATGCAGAAAAAACATGTTTGCTTATTAAAGAGTTAATATAGATGGGAAAGACAGAAAATTTTGATCATATGGGTGTGTTTAATTTAACTAATCACAATTAAGGTCGACTTTGAAAATTTAAAATATAGGTTAGATATGAGGGAATGTGGGGGCGTTCATACATGTCAGATGAAAAATTGTCATTTTTTGGCTAGACTGCTTTGTTCCAACAAGATGTATACATTTTAGTTATGAAAAAAAAAAAAATGCTGTTAGAGTTATATGTATCCCTGCTCTTTAAAAAAAAAAATTCAAACTTGTCTCAAAGGGACTTTTGATATGATTAAAATATTTTTTATTTTATTTTAGTTCAGAATACATTACTTTAACAATTCATCATGTATTCTTAACTTACATCTATCCCTAAAATCCATTAATATTATTCATATAATACAAAATAAAGTAAAGGATATATATATGTTAATATGTTTAAATGAATAAATATCAACTATATTCTAAGATGAACATTTTGCAATGATTTCATATGACTAATTTCATTTAGATCCTTATTTTTAAGAAATGTAATAATGTATAGCTTTTCATATATATTAATGTAAATCATTTTCACCAAGGTCAGTTGAACATTGCCTGATGAGGAGATAAAAGCTTTAAATCTTGAAACAAATTTCCATTTCACGATGTAATTTTAAATAGGAAACAAATTTAATTATATTACACTCTACAAGCTGTGTTGTATTGAGCACTTTTTTTAAAAAAAGTAAATACTGGAGAACGCTGGATTCTAAGCCTATTGATTCTCTTCTGGATATATATATATATATATATATATATATATATATATATATCTCAAAAGAAGCAAATGAACTTTAAGGACATAATTAGAATTGAAATTATGAACATTATCAAAGAATACAAGGATGAAAGACAACTCAAAATGACTGGTTTGCTTGTTAAATGAATGGAAAATTATAGAGGTAATAATTCTTGTAGATTAGCATTCATAAGCCACATTTGTTGATTAAAAAAAAAAAAATGGATTGTTTTTTCTTTATCAGGGGTGTCTTGTTTGGGTCAAACTCAATCAGACCTTAATTATTTGTACTTTGTTTTAATTTACAAATTTCAAGTTTAGAACTGTGTTTATGTCATTGATGACCGAGTACTTATTAAGAATTGGGGGGGGGGGGGGAGAGACACCAGTGGTATGAAGTTACCAATGATGCAGACAATTTCAAACCAATTTTAAACAAAAACAACGTACCAATAACTCATCAGGAAGGGAGGGATCAATTTGACACTGCATTTAATTTATGAACAAAACTCCACTTATATGATTAAATAAAAATTTTTTTTTCAATTCTGACAAATGACTGCTAACCTTCAAAAATTATTCCCCCTCTCCCAAATGACACCCTTGAGGGGGGGGGGAAGAAAAGAAAACACGTTAGCAGAGCAGTCAATTCAAGTAATGCCAAATTAAGTTTATACCAATTTCTGTTGGACACTATCGACATCTAATTCAAAATTGTTTTGCTGTAATGTTTTTTTTACAAACACGAGGTTTTGTCTTGCATCAATACCTTTCCAAAAACAATCCTTCCACACAGCTTTTTCTTAAAATGTCTGACCAAATTTAAAAGCACTAGATTTAAGCAAAAAAAAGTTTTTCAGACTAGCAATGAAATTAAGTGAATAACTCAAAACTTAATAAAAAGCTACCTCTACCCAGTTGTACTACAAATTATTGACAATATGTATAAAATAACTTAATAAATTTGAATATTGTTAGTTTTACATATTTATAATAGTATAAAAAAAAACTTACCAACAGTAAGATTAGTATTAACATTGTGTCTAGCTTACATGAAGTTGAGTTAGAATGCCTAAATGTCACTGTGTAGCTTCTACATTACATTGAATAAAGTTTCCCAAAGAAACTGTTTAAATATTTTGAGTTCAAATTATGCATTAATTATATCAAGGGACCAGTGGGCTCTCCAAGACAGATCCACTCACTTCTTTAAGCTCTTTAAAAAATTAAAAAAAATTAAAAAAAGGCATGAACAGAGATAATATAGTGGAAGCAACTAGTAGTTTTTCTGAGTACCTCAAATACTTACCATGCTGCAAAATCAACTATTCTCATTTACATTATTATGAATATTTATGGGAGAGAAATATGATTCTTGGCCTGTTTACCAGAAACAGAAGATTAAAATAAAGTGAATATATATATTTATTTAGCAAAGTAAAATCTGAGCAATAACTTCTTTAAGATTCTTTTATAAACAACATCCTTGGTTTTTATTAATTATTGGTTAGCTAATTGAACTATGCCAAATCCTTTTAAACATTTATATATAAAAAAAAAACAAAAATAATAATGAAAAATAAATGGATTTCAAAGTAAGAACTTGTCATTAATTCACTAAAGTTATTCAAAACCCAATAAATAGGGAGGTATACCATCTTCAAGTAAATTAAAAAGAGAAAAAAAAATGAAAGAAACAAAACAAACGTAACAAAATTTAATTTATTAAGTGGAATATTCTTTTCAAACTTGTAATATAAACAGCATTTCTTACATCAAATTCCCCCACAAAAAAAATAAAATAAATACAGAAGTTATTTTTTTTTTTTAACTTGCAATTAAGACTAAATCAAGGAGAACCAATTCTCTTATACATTCACTAAATATATTAAAAGTTGAATAATTTTTTTAAAATTACACATCTGTCCCACTCCCAATATCTTTCATTAATCTTGACATCTGTTTCACATCTGCTTAAACATAACATCTGCTTTCCAAGTTATTAAAAAAGAATATTTTAAAAACTAAGAAATAAAAAGAAAATGACAAGCATCAGCAGCAGTAATATATAGCAGAGCCCAATCAAATTCACAAACCATTTGAGGGAGCAAGAAAAAAAAAAAAAAAAATATTAAGATCGACAGAGGGATTCAGTGTAGTTCAAAGATTTTTCTCCTTTGCAGAGTTGTTTTTAAAGGGGGCATTTTTTTTTTTTTTTTTATAAATTAAGGATCATAAAATTTTTGTAAGTCATAAAAATGTGTAGTGATTAAAAAAGAAAAATATTGTTTCATAAAATTTTCATGAAACAGTAGTGATTTTTTTTTTCCTTTCTCCAGATTGGAGGAAGTGTGCAGCTCCCAAACCACCCAGTTAGCCATCTTTAGACATTTGAACAATAGCACTAAAACAGGTAAGACGAGATCAGGTAGTAAGTTCCCCCACCCACCCCTTTCAGGAACAACAGAGCAAAGATATTCAACTTCTGTTCCTCAAGCTTTTGGAGAGGAGAGCTGGCTATGGTTGACAAACCTTTTCTTCCAATCTCCATGTAAGAAGAAAAAAAAAAAAAAAAAAAGCTTAAGAGGATTTGAAAATATGAAGGATGATTTTTTGCTGTTGTTTCTTTTATTATAGAATATTTTTTGTCTTTTTTTTGTTTTGTTTTTATTCCAGGAATGTAGAAAATTCTCTAGTCATGTCACATCCACATTATTCAAGCATATCCTGTTGAGAGAAAAAGAAAAAGTATTACAGATTTTTAAAACTTCAAAGCATTTTCTCAAATAGATAAAATTTGAAACAGTTTATTGGGGGGGGGGGGGGAGAAAAATGAAAAAGAAAAAAAATGAAAAAAAAAATAGTAAAAAGATTCTGTCCAGAATAGATAACGAATAAAGTGGCTTAATATGAGATCTTTTTTTTAGGGAAAAGAAAAGGAAGATGTACTAATAAAATAAAGTTTAATCATCCGGTAAAAAGCAAGGTTAAATTTTATTTTTCAGTGGAACATGAAAAATTAGTGATCTATATCAAAATAATCTTGGATGTACTCTCCCACAACTTCATCTAAGACAGCTGTTATTAACAAAAATGTACTAGCATACAAGACACATGAAAGGGATTTTCTTTTAGCTTGCTCCTAATTTTAGATTTACATTACAACCTTATACATTAAGAAATACAAATAAAAACAAATGTTAATGATTTTTTTCCAAGATAATAACTAAATTAGAAATACTGTAATAAGCAGAAAAATATTTAATATTTTCCTTTCCAATTAAAGATTTCTATTGACAATAACATAAGAAAAAAACATTTAAAGCATAGTGAAGGAAACTTTTAAAAAAAGCAAGACAAGTGAATAAGTTACATGCAATACATTGACAATTTATATGCATCTGTTAATTCTGAAGTTCATAATGGAAAAGATATTTCCTTTTTTTAATTAAAATTTTTGTCTTAAGCCTGATTTAAAAATGCAGAATTATAAGCTTTATATAATTTGCACAGCACACATTGCTAACAAAAGAGAAAAGATCTTATATGAAAATTTTACCTTCTTAAAAAGCCATTTTTATTGTCTTGATATTCCCAAAACCTTGTTTTATTTTAACATATTTGTAAACAGTTATAACATTATATATATATATATATATATATATATATATATATTAAAATGTACACTGAAGTTCGCTAGTTTTTAAAAGAAGAAAATATTTCACATATAGTCAAGTACCTAATATAAATTTTTCTTTGTTAATAAACAGCTAATTACTGGTTCTTTCTAGAAAGTTTCAATTTCATTATGGTAAAACAAAATTGCTTCAACAGTACTAGTTAAAATGACAAGTGCTTATTCAAATAGAAACATTTACTCATCTATATAGCATTGGACAAAAAATATTTTGCTTCAGAGAAATATATATATATATATATATACACACACACACACACACACACAGAGACAATATATAAAAGCATTTAATAGCAATTACATTTATATATTAACCCCTTTAGTCACCAGAAAAAGAAGCGTGTTTTAATAAAAAGTCAAATTGAGGAACTGTAGAAATGCAAAGAATTTAAATATTTCCTAAATGCAGCTCTAAAGATTTAAAATTTAGTTTTTGTCAGAAATAAAACAGAGATAGACAAGGTTTTCAGAAATTTAGATATGAAGTATTCATTATTCTGGATATTTTTATCATCACAGAAGAAAATGATACCAAAATCTTCATGTATTCATTCATGAAGACGTAAGTGAGACAAGCCCCTCCTCACCACTAAATTATTAATGGTTACAAATAAAATTTACAGCATATGTAAAAGAGAGACAGAGGAGGGAAGTCACACTTCCCCTGCTGAAACAAGGTCAAAATATTACATGCAGAAAGTTTGTAGGGTGTAAGCTATTATAGGATTCATTTTAGTAGTTAATGCTTCAGATATCAAGAATTAACAAAGCTATTAAAGAATTTGTATCATAAAACTACAAATTCTAAATGCTTTCCATGACAGAGGAGCCCAACAAAAAAAAGGCTGATTTTGTAATAATAGATAAAGTTATCTCACATTAAAACTAGGCATCAATAATGCACTGAGGAAGACTAAAAGATAAAAGATAGGTTCATATTGTTCAGATTCAGCCAATTAAGTGCCATACATGATACACACTTGGGCGATCATGTCTCGATAGAGACATGACTGACTGGGCAAGAGATTATACCGCAGTAGGTTGCCATTACTTTCTGCGGTAGACTGTTTGCTGACCAAGGCTATAGAACCCAATCTGCCCTGTTATTTAACCCATAACTGGAGGGAAGGGACAGATTAATACGTTTCTGAAGGGTATATGTGCATAAGTGAACACAAGGAATTTAACTAGAATTTGAACTCAGCTCCCTGATTGTCATTCCGAGTCGATATCCACTGCACCACAACGCACATCCATTGTTCAGATTAAGTGTTGCAAATGCATATATACATGAGAATGCGTGAAAGGTCAAAAGTATTTATAAAAATGGCTTTTTAGTTTCTTTTTAAAAAGAAAAGTTATCAAGATGAGAATTTATAAAGCAAGCAGAACATTAAAGCAGAAGAAAGTGCAATCAAACAAAAGCCAACATCCTGTGAGATTTTATTTCACACAAGAAAAGGTGACCAACAGATTGTACCTAACATGCTATTAAAACCTCCTATAAAGATTAACAAATGCACTCGAAATTCCAAATCACCATTTTGCTGGAGAGTGAAAACATTTTACACTCACATCATCTGAATCATCAAATTTTCTGTATCGATTCACTTTCTTTTTTGCCGAATTTGCATATCCAATATTCTGAAAGAAGCACAATGGATCTTCAATCTTGGATTGAATCTTGTTTATGCACCATAACATGCATCCAGAGTTGAACTGCCCTATTTGTGATCTTTTACTAACAGATAAAAAGTCAGATTCATAATGGTATTGATTGTATTTTTGTTTGTTTTTTTTTTTTACAAAGAGCAGAGAGAATATTTTAATCAGAAAAAGTTTCAGAAAAAAAAAAATTGTAAAAAAAGGGACTTTCAGAACAATTTACCAGTTAAAAAAAAAAAAAAGGGTTTGGCAAAATAGCTTTAATGCACTTTTAATCATAGTTTATGATCTGTGTTAAAATTCATAATCTTTACTTAAAAAATAAAATAAAATAAACAATTAATTAAAATGTTGGACCACCTGCATGCTGGAAGTTCTCTTCAGTCGTTCCTGTATTTAAGAATTGTGATGAAGCCTCAGACCCATCCAACTATCGCCCTATCAGTCTTCTACAGATATTCGGGAAAGTGTTCGAGGCCATAATCAATGCTGAAATAGTTCAACATCTTACTGCCCACAAACTATTCTCTGACAAGCAATATGGCTTCCGCTTTGCCAGGTCCACTGCCGATATGCTAACCACCTTTACGGAGTACATGCTCCGGACCCTCGATGAGGCAGGTGAGACTCATGCAGTTGCTCTGGATATATCTCCAAGGCTTTTGACATGGTCTGGCACTCTGGCCTCCTTTGCAAGTTACGGGGTTACAGCATTACCGGACGCCTGCTTGACCTAATCCAGTCCTTTTTAAACAACCGCAACATGGAGGTCGTATTGAATGGGCATGCCTCTCCATCCTACAGCACAAATGCCGGTGTACCCCAGGGCTCTATCCTGGGCCCGACGCTCTTCCTTATTTTCATTAACGACCTCCCAGATGAGAACAAGTCCCAAGTAGGCATCTACGCAGATGACACCACAATATACTCCCGCACAAGTAAGAAACCTGGCATGGCGAACAGACAATCTCGCTGCTGACCTTGAACCGGATCTACACTCTGTGGTGAATTGGGGCAAGAAGTGGCTTGTCAACTTCAATGCGTCCAAGACCAAGCTGCTGCCTGTCAACCATCACAGGCAACCTCTCCTACCTCACATAAGCATGGACCAAGCGATTCTCCCTGAGTGCAATACACTGCGCCTCCTCGGCCTTACCCTCTCTTCTGATATCAAGTGGAACCACTACATCGAATCCATAGCTAAATCCACTGCTAAGAAGGTTGGGTCACTGTGTTGATCCAGGGTGTTCTTTCCCCCTGAATCCATCCTGCATATATACAAGTCTACCATTCGACCCTGCATGGAGTACTGCTGCCATTTATGGTCAGGCACCCCTGCCGCTCACCTCAATGTTCTTGACAGGTTCCAAAGGAGAGTTAGTAATGTGATAGGTGCTGACTTGGCGGCTCGGCTACAGCCACTTCCCCACCGTAGAAATGTGGCCTCCCTTTGTCTGTTCTAAGTACTTTCATGGCTTCTGCTCAGACGAACTTAAGTCACTGGTGCCTCCTCAACAGGTGTTTACTCATGTAACCAGAATGGCAACTGGGTCCCACCCATTCACAGTTAGGTTAGCCAAATGCAGACGACAATTCTATTCCTGCAGCTTCTTCTCTCGCACTTCACGCCTGTGGAACTCGCTCCCATATTCTTGCTTTCCTGACGGCTACAACCTCCAGAAATTTAAATGCAATGTCAATACTCACCTACTAACCACTTGACTCTAGTCCTTCCCCCACCTCGTATATCCTTCCCTTTCTCTCCCCCCTTGCAACTGTCATTACACCTGCATTTTCATCTTTCTATTGCTTCTTTCTAATTGGTTTGTAATCCTCTTCTCCCTCCTCTAATTAATTTTATTTCAGTTATGGTTGTTTTGTTTTTGTGGCAAATCAACCTCAGTGGGTTATTTATTGCCAACTAAACTTTATTTATTGCTGGTAATACCTTTTTCTTTCAACAATTTATTGTTTTTTTTTATAAATTTTGTGTCTAGTAATACATTTTCTTTTCGAGTATCAAGATTCATTGGGATTTGTTTTTAAGGGCAGGGTCCCCAAGTCCTACCTTTGTTATTTAACCCATAACTAGAGAGAAGGGACGGATTAATACCTTTCCCAAGGGTACCAGTGCTTAAGTGAATGCAGAGTATTCAACTGGAATTCGAACTCGCTGCTTTCTCTTTCCAAGCTGATATTCACTGCACCACAACGCACATCCGTCACTATACGCTTACAGTACCTGGTATTCCCAAGCGGTCACCCATCTAAGTACTGACCAGGCTCAACGTTGCTTAACTTCGGTGATCGATCGAGAACCGGTGTGTGTGTTCAACGTGATAGGCCGTAAGCCTATAAATACAAGTAGAGAGAATATTAATACACTTAACATCTCACCACTTATATAATGGCCAAATCATCAATCATTATTATATATTTTAGTGAACTGTTTGATCAAGAATTAACACAAGCTATTAATATTCTTTTGCCATTAATTAGAAATCATTTGCTATAAAACAATGGTGAGGAGACTAACCTTATAAATTTTCGCAAACTATTTTCAACAAAGTGTAATCTACAGAGTGATCACCATTTTTTGTTCCAAAGGAATTTATATATTTGTCACCATAATAAGAAATACACAGAAAATATTAATCATTTCAAGATTCTTTTCAAAACTTAAGATAAAAAAAAAAAGATGCACAAATATTAACTTGTGCACGCATACACACACAATGATACAGATTTCAAAAAATGTACACAAAAACAGATATAGCAAAATAAAATATAATTTAGAATTTATATATTTGCACTACAACAATAACCACAACATATTTCCAACAGCTAAGCAAAATAAAATAAAAAAATACAATGAAAATTAAATAAAACAACATTTAAAATAGACAACATTCTTCAAAATGACATTCTTCTTGCCATCTACAAAAAGAGTTATGGTTGTAAGAAATTAAACACATTTTCAACCTGTTCAAATGCAGTACTTGTTTGGCATTTTCCAAGTCTGCAAACCAAAGCATTTCATTCATACAACCGAATCGGGAGGAGAAGATTAAGACAAGTAGTTAAGGCATAGGAAAGAAATACAATTGTAGAAATTAACTACGATGCTAGCATAAACTGTAAGTAAAAAGATATAACATTTTTATCTTTTTATTGTTTTTAACAGGCATAATTTATTTTGTAAATTGCTAAATTTTTGACAGGAGATTTCATTCTCTATTTTTTTTATTTTTGGGAGGTTATATATAAAATCTCATTTTATGAACAAAAATCAAGAAAAACTGAAAACCTCACAAATCGAATATAAAATAGTTTCATAAACAGACTAATGAAGAGCATAATTTTTTTTTTTTAGTAAATTTTTAACTGATCCATTTGGATGTTAAATTAAACTACAAAAATTGAGTATACAAAAGTAGCTTCAAATTGAAACACACATCTGTTTATCAATACTTTGGTAGCCTAATTGGTTAAAGTTACCATGATTAAGAGTTTATATGAAATTTTTCTGCTACTAGATTTTGACCATAATTTTTATCAAGCAATTACACACTGTATTGCTGATGATGTCGAAATATTTTCATTATTATATCAAAATAACTTTCAAATATTACTATTTTTGTTCTCATATTTTGTTCCAGCACTATGTGATACAATCACTCACCACCACAACTCTTTCTCTAAGGCACAGAATTTTAGAAGTTAGGGTGAGAAACAACATAAATAATTAGCAGATGACACAGGGATCTTCTTAGCAGGTAGGTCAAATGTGTTTCCCCACTCACCAACAATCTCAAGTACCAAGGGTAGAGTTTGATGCTGACCAATAAGGTGGCTGGTTAGAAACACTAAAACAGAAGAGGCTGGGTAAAGAAAAAATAAAAAGTGTCTATATTTTCGGAATGAGGTATTGGAATTATTTACATTGTTCAAACTGTTGGTCTCATTTTTGTTGCCATATTCACAATATTTTGGCTGTTGTAACCAACAACCTTTTCCAGGTGATTGGAATTTTGAACTGAAACCTTTATTTCGATCCCTGAAGTAGATTGTTCTCGTTCCATGAGTTATACCACTTCCAGTTATGCCTTAGTTATTTCAAGGATACATGGCCTAGTGGATATAAGCGTTGGTTGGATCCAATGACTTGACCCAAAGAGTTGAGCTTAATACCTGGCTACAGCAGTGGTGAATAAAAAACTTAGTTGAGTTAAATGGAGATAAGGTATCCTGAAGTGGCATGACTCATGGAACAAGAATAGTCTACCTCAGTGATGAAATAGAGCAGGGGTTTTCAAACTTTTTGACTTATGGACCCCTTTATTAAAAATTTATCCATAGGTGATATTTGCACCCTGGAAAAAAAAAAGTAAATTTGAACATTAAGCTCTTGCATGTGCAAAATAATTTTTTGTACAACGTTGACATGCAATGGGCAATAGTGATAACATTAATAAGTAAAAATAAATATCCAGATATTGAAAATTTATACTTTGAATTTCACGTGATGAGTTAATCCACAACCCCCCCCCCTATCTTATCCTTGCAGACCCCCTGTGGTCCGCAGACCAGTTTGAAAACCCCTGAAATAGAGGGTTCAGTTTGAAATTCCAATCACCTGAAGAAGGTCGGTGCATACAATGACAGGAACATTGTGAATAGGGCGACAAAGATAAGGACTAGTCTAATAATGTAAATAAAATAAAAAAAAAAAATTATAGATAGGTAAAGAAAAAGATTGCCAGAACCAGAAAGAAATAAGACATGATCAAATAAGGAATTTTGACCAATACCAAAAGTTGGAGGTTGATGAGGCTGAGAAGTGAAGAAAATTTAAATCGAGAAGAAAAAAAAATTAAATTTGATTTCTAATTTAGAAAAGAAATTTCATATTCATGTAAGGAAATTTGTACAATCTACAACCAAACTATGAGATAAAGTTATGTGTTAAAATTCGAAGAGTTCAATACATCAAAATCAGAAGGTATCTGAATCATGCTTGGTGTTATAAGCCCAAATAGTCAATGTCTGAACACCAATAGTCAGTGTAGTGTACAAAAAAAAAAAAAAACCCAAAATACAATAGCTTTCCTAAAAAAAGACTTACATTCTTTACCAAAATTGCAAATTGTAATCATTCAAAAACAAAAGACTGTAGCAATGAAATAAAATAAGAAAATTCCAAATATAGCTTAACACGACTGAAATTGCTTGTGTTGCCAACAACAAAACCCGTCATAATGATTGAGTCTTGTAGTAACTTTCCCAGTTGACCAAGGAAAGCAGAAACAGACTAAAATATATCTGAGTTCAGCTATTTGAAAATAAAAGCATTACAAAATTGAAACTTACAAAATAAACTAATAATTTTAGTTAAGGTAACACCAATGGTGCTCAGCTGAACCCATGAACCAAATATTCAATGTTTTTAAAAAAACTCTTTAGTGGAACTATGAACTTTTCAGCATCTACTATTAAACAAATCATTTTTCTACCATCACATTTGATAAGCAAATCATCTGGATTTACAATCATGAAAGCAAATTTGAAATAAAAAGCATCTTGCTCTTAAGTGCTAAAACTACAGTAATGAACAGCAGGGGCTTTTACAAATAAAAAAGGAAGCTCATGAAGTGTAATCTATTCCTTAATTGTCAAATTAAGATTAAAACAGAAATGATTCTTAATAAGATACAAACATACAATGCTTATTTTTTAATATTATAGAATCTACCAAGTTTTTGACTTTTTTAAAATAAAACAATGAAAATATACAAGAGGTACTGAAAACTTTTCTGCCTAAGCCAAGTTACCAAAACTTGATCATTATTTTGTCACTAGCTGAAAAGATGGACTTTGATATTGTAAAGTGCCATTTTCTAGGATCCTTGAATCTATTTTAGAATTAGTCTAAGAAAAGCTAAGACCCAAAAATCAACATGAAACCACATTTTCTTTTGAGAAAAGGGAAATCATTTTGATGACTTTAAAAGAGCCAAATAGTTAATGCAGAATATGCAAAAAGCAAATTGCAAAAAGATGTTCTCTTTTTTGCAGGATGCACCTACTAATAGATGATTTTTTATTTTTTTTTTAAGAATTTAGGGTCGAATGTATAGACCGTCCACCCTACCAAATCTTGCTACATTTGACTATGTCCTGCATCCAAGCCTTAGGAGTTTGAAAGATTTTTTTTCTGATTAAGAGATGATACTAAAAACAGTTTTATTCCAATGACCAAACAATTCCTTTGAAAGAGATAAAAAAAAATAAAATAAAAATTAAAAAAATGTAAATATATATATATATATATATATATATATATATATATATATAAAGTATTGAACAGCAGGGCAAACATGTGGAATAGCATGTATATTACAGACCTTGAAGTCATAACCTTTAAGTGAGGCATAGAAGCATTTAGCACCCTCCTCACTATACATACCAGACTCAATTATATTTGTCAAATGTAGAAATGGGAAAGAGTAAATTTTGTAAAAAAAAAAAAAATCCATTGACATTTTAGCAATTAGTCTTCTGGCTTATTTGGCATAGATTCAGTTAAATTTTCAGCAAAGTAAAGATTAACAAATTACACGTACCTCATCATCTGAACATTCATCATAAACTGGTTTTTGAACATTTAAGGCAGATTCAAGTTGGGAATCAATGTCTTCTTCTGTTTGGCTGAGCAGTGAATATCGATAAACCACTTTGCTGTTAAAAGAGAAAATTAAATTCTTATGCAGGAGGTTCTCAAATTTAAATATATCTGAATTTCAAAAGCATGCAACACAATACCAATATCTTCACTACACTTCATGACTAAGATAAAACTATTGTAAATAGTAAACACATTGTGTACAAAAGAAAATCATAAACATGCACAAATAGAAGTTTTAATAAGCATTTACAATATATTTTACAAGCATTTAAAACTGGAAAATCTAGAAGGTCTAGCATTATTGAACCTGTACAAATCTACTTTATAGTTTTGTATAATTGTTTACAGACTAAAGAAATTTAGATTATATACAGTGAGCATCTATTTGTTAAAAATAAACAATGAGAACAGAAAACATTTTAACACATACTAGATGTTATGAATTACTAAGAAATAAAAATATGAATTCTTCAAATTACTTAAAAGAAAAAAAATGAAGAATAGTGGGTAATGACTTATTTCAAAAGACAAGGTTAGATTTATTACTTACTGTCTTCGTAGTAGGCACAGTTTATGGATTAAGAAGGTTGACATGATAATCACCAGAATAACCACCAATACCAAAATGACACCAATAATCTGATTGGCTGTTTTCTGAGAGATTGGCATGTTAAACTAAAAAGAAAAATCAAAAAACATTTTCAAAACTCTTTACAAAAAAAATGACATCTTCAAACAATTCAAATTATTATTCTTTGAATTTAATAGCTGAAGTATAGTTTCCTGTTTGTTTTTTTTAATATTTCTTTAGTTTCTGTTGCTTTTCATTGCAACTCTTAGCTCATCATTCTCTCCTGCCATCAGTATCTAAACTTATTTATTAATGGAACTTTGTGTGTGTGTGTCCATTACCTATACACTCCGAAATGGCTGAACCGATTTTCTTGAAAATTTACACAGTTGTACTATAAGCGTCTGCAAGTTTTCTTAGCTAGGTTTTGTGTCAAGGTACCCGATAAATATCGAAAATCGAAAAAATTGGGTTATAGAAAGAGTGGTCTGGTTTTAATATTTGATACACTCATAGACAAAGACATAAGAAACGATATTCAGAAGTTTCAAGGTTGCAGTTCTTACAATAGTGCAGAAAAATCGATAATATATATATATATATATATATATATATATATATATATAAGGCAAGATGTTTGTGTGTGTGTCTGTTTATCTGTCTGGATGTCCTTTATATAAATCCACAATTTTTATCCAAACTTCACACAAATATTCTTTAGGTTGAGTCTGAGCTCCAGAACCATGGGTTAGTTTTAAAGCTTTCATTACACCCAAGCAATGCCAAGCTATACTGCTAGTGTAGTATAAGTTAAAAGCTTGACTATCTGGGTAGCTGTCTTAACAATTAGGGCCACAGAAGCAACTGGTTATAGAAATCAAAATTTAACCAGATAGCTCTTATTGCCTAATGTAAAACAATAGTCCTGAACTTTGAGGATAAGAGATACTGATTCAATTATTGTTAAAGATTTTTCTTCATTAAAATACAGCAGGTATCAACTTTAAAAGTGAAAGAAAATTTAGTTGCAATGAATAAGTTTTCTTTCCATAAAGCAATTTTAAAATTAATATTTTTGTAGGGCTACAAAATATTATTAAAGCTTTAAAAGGTCATTCATAAGAAAAAATATATATAATCCTGAAATATAACCATTAAAAACAGGTAAAACGGTTTAATGGTTCTCTCTCTCATCAGAGCAAAAACGGACAACAAAATGTACACAACAACTAAAATATATGTAACTAAAGACTAATGTTTTATGAAAAAAAAAAACAAAAAAAAAACATTAAAGTCTACCTTTAAACCCACCAACCACTCATCCTGTTTAAAGAGAGATGGTTGTTGGGACAATATATATTGGTTCAAAAACCTTTATGTGATGATCGGTATTAGCCATACTCAGCATCAAGAACATGTTCAGGCTATAAGACTGAAGATGCTTTGCAGATTTTTTTTTATCAAATATTTAGCTATTGAGCTTTCAATTACACACACACACACATCAAATGCTCCCATGACATGTTGATAAAGTGTCTCTGCATTACTAATGAATAAATCAATTGTTCTTAAGTGGCCCCCACAGATAAAAATCAAAAGGATTGAGGTCGTTGACACGTGCAGGCCATAGAACCAATCCTCCCTTAATTATCCATCTTTCATAGTAGATACCAGCCAGTGCATGGCTGGCAATATGCTTAAAATGTTCCGGAGCTCCATCATGCATGAACCACATGCATCTTTGTATTAGCAAGGATACATCCTCTAGCAGGTCTGGAAGTGTGTTTGAAATGAAGTCCCTGTAGACGGCTCCTGTAAGACATGCTGGGAGAACATACGAGCCCACCAGATAGTCATCTTCAATTCCAATCTACATAATCGTAAATTGATGCTGGTGTCTAGCCTGTATTGTACCATGGGGATTCCAATCCACCCACAAATATTGGTTGCTTAAATTTATTATTTCATCTCTTCCAAATGTTGTCTCATCAATAAACAAAACTGAAGAAACAAATAAGGAATCAGCAGTTTGTACAATAAATCATTGGCAGAAGTTCTCCCATGGTGAGTGATCAGAGAGCAAAAGCCCCTGCACATGTTGCAAATGATACGAACACAGTATCTGCTCTTGAATTACCCTCCATGCGGTAGTATGGGATGTAGAATATGCTAGGGCCACTTGCAAACAATATTTCAATGTTAAAAGAATTCAAGAGGTATTTAAACAAATATTTAAATAATGAACCTTAGAACTTTTTCCCTTAAGCTGGCATTTCTCATGAATAAAAAGTAATAAAATTCATTATTTAATGACTGACACACATACACACACTTCATTCGTTTTTGGATCTGATGAAGCCTTGAATAGTGTAATGCATAATCAAATCTATTTTCATGAAACATTTCCACTTGTCAGGATTTCTATACCCTAATTTAATACACACACACGTTAATTGAATAAGTAAAGAACAGGTAGAAAAAAAAAAAGTGTCTAAACTAACATGTTTCACTTTAACAAACTTCAGAGATTTTATATATATATATATATATACACACACAAGTATGAGTGGAATATTCCTTTTCAAAGAAACGCTATTTTTAAAAAGTGCTAAATACAAAGTAGAGCTAATATTTATTCAGAAATTATAACATGGATATGTTACAATATCACTACAAAAGTAGCTATTTTGTTACGACACTTCTTGTGTCTTGTCAAGTGATGTGTTTTATTTTAAACTGAATCTATTGATTCATAAATTGATTCAATTTAAAATAAACCACATCACTTGACAAGACACAAGAAGTGTCGTAACAAAATAGCTACATAAAAATTTATATATATATATACACACACACACATATATATATATATATATATATAAAAATAAAGCAATTCGACTTTCATAGTCATTTATAAATTTCAATATTACTAAAATTGAAAACATGAAGCGAGCCTTCGCTCAACAAACCATTTGATTAATCTATGCACTATTTTTAATAAAATCCATATTTTAAAAAAAGTATCCCAGTTTTCAGTTATCCACTGTAGAGTTTAAAAGTATAGATAAAAATCCAAATCATTACCAATTTCCAATATATCATACTTACCACAACAATTCGTTCATGGCATATTTTACCCAGATTTATTCTCTTAGTGTTGGCATGAAATGAAGTGGGATCAGCATTTGAACAGTTGTCACCAGGAATTTTCCGATAGCTAAAAGTGGGAGAAAATAAAATAAAGCAGTGAAATCTAATGTTTCCAATTCTTTGCTACAGAGAGCAGTTAATTACAAAGTTTTTTTTTTTTTAAGCCAGCCACCAACAGAAGCAACAAGAAAGTTTAAATACAATCATGAAAAGTTCAATCTTACTCCTCCTCTTAACATTTATCTCTATATTCAAAACTTTTTTCATGTCATTTTCAATTTATACAATCTTATTACTGAAAATAAAATTCTATTTCATAATAGCTATTTACACTTTTTACATTCAAACTATTGTCATCATCTTTGTTATCACATTTTCAGTCATTGTGCACCCCTAACCTATCAATAATCCAGGTAATCAACAGAGAATTCTGAACTCAAACATTTAATCTGTTCTCATGACACTGCTTCTATTCAATTCAAGTATAAACTACTCAGATAAGAGCAAGCAGTAACTGAGCAGTACTATAATTAGGAACTAGATATCTCTAAACATGAGCAGTGGAACAAGAAAATTCTTCCCCATAGATTAAATAAAGGACTCCATTCAAAATTCCCTAAAACAGGGGTCGACAATCTGTGCCACATGTGGCATACCAAGCAATTTCCAATGACATGATTTGTTGAACTAAAGAAGTCTCTGAAAGACAAAATTTAGAAAAGTCTGAAAAAGTCAACTGTTGAGCACCCACTTCTGAGATCTGTTTGAAAAAAAATTGCTTTTGGTCTTTTGGCTTAACTTATTCCTATGAGAAAATTTTCTCTCACATAAAAGTAGTGTCAAGTCCACAACAAAAATGCCTAACACCTGAAAATTTGCTTATATTTTACAATTGGCTAAAACTATGCAATGGCAAAGCTCCCATTTCTATTACTGTCACTTACATATTGTATACATTACCATATAAAACATATTGTAGAACAGGTATATTGACTTTGTATAAAAATACTTATACTGTTGGCACATTGAATGATTTTAAGACCCCAAGTTGGCACATAGCAAAAGGTTGCTGACCCCTGCCCTAGAGATCATCCAGCTGGAGGGTACAATGGCCGAAATGTTGTGATAAAGATGAGGACTATAGTTCGAATGTAAATAGCATAATGAAAATCCATCATCCACGAAATTCAGGCAGAAAATACTTCATAATAGGTTGGTTGCTTTTTTTTCCTTTATGACAGCTGAAACTTTTAGGACACAGGAAAGAAACCTGGGAATTTAGTATTGAAAATATTAGAAGCAGAAATAGGATAAAGAATATCAAGTAACCTAATTGACAATTTGTGCAAATTGATGGCGGAATATGTACCATAAAGAGAAAGAATTGTTGAGAACAATGATAAAAGACAAGAAAAAAAATGTTCTGAAGGTACACAGTAAATATATGGGAAAGCAACAATGATATAATTGTACTGGATGCACAATGAAAATCAAAAACTCACCCTTCACTGATTATTTTTTCTTCATGTCCTCTGATGCAAATATCAATTTCTTTGCTTTTTTTAGAACTTTTTTGACATACATTAGTCACTGAATCAATTTCATAACCATAATCACTGCAAAAGAAAGTATAAATTTAAGGTATTTTTTCTACAATGTGTACTGATAATAAATATAATAGACATTCTGCAAACAATATTTCAATGTTAAAAGAATTCAGGAGCTAGTTAAACAAATGTAAAACAATTTATTTTTTATTATAAAGAAGTACAAGGAAAAAAAAATGATCTAAACTCCTGAATTCTATTCTCTTTTTAACAAGATCAAGGACAACTATTAAGTAGACATGCAGAACTAGTATTGTTAAGTGAAAGCAAATTCTTCTGACAATATAAACAATTTAATATAACATAAAATCAACTATAAATGCCAATTATCAGTCATACATAATATCCCTATTTGGATAAGTGTTTATTTAATTTTTTTTTTTTTTTTTTTATTATTTCATGTCAAGATTAATTCTCAAGTAAGTTATTTTTACCTATCAAAGGAAAAAAACCCAGATCGATAAAATTTCTATGCAAAAGTTTGAGTTTTGTTTAACGGCATATCAACCTCTGTGGGTTATTTAATGCCAAAAGAGTGGGGTTTTACGTTTTGTTTTTTTTTTTGGTTATACTGAGAAGGCTAATCCAGTTAGATTTGAATGAAAAATAATTTTTTTTAAAACTAAAAACGTCTTCCAGTTTTGTATTCATCAAAATTTTGCTGAGAATAAAAATATATATATATATATGAGAGAGAGTTCTCTCGGTGACTGGCGTCTGTATACACTGCTTATATACAAGACGTTAAAATTTCCCTTCTCTGATGCCATGCGCCGATGGCTTAGGGAGTAGAGACTCCAACTGACACCAAATCGGTCGAGTTTCGATCCTGGCCAGAAGCAAGTGGATATGTCTAGCCACACAGATGAGCTGTGATACAGCGAAACAGTCTTGTATGTGGATGACTAATATATATATATATATATATATATATTTTTATAGAAGGTTGTGGTAATAATTTTTTGTTGGTAATATTTTACCTTCAGAAAAGTGTGTGTGTGTGTGTATATATATATATATATATATATATATTTATTTATAAAAGTCTATTTTTCTGTGTGTATTATTATAAAGATTTATTTTATTTTTGATACTTTCATATCATTTTTACCAGTTTGGGGGCTAGCTATTTGCCCATAGCTGGGACCCTAACAGGTGCTACCACTCCAGGTCGGGGTGGACCTGAGAACAACAGCAATTAAGAGGTGGTTCCAAGCTCCTCACAACCTCTCAATCAGAGGCCTTGCTGCCGGATGCGTTTTACTGTCATGCCCAGGACCAGTGACATTGGTTTGGGTTAGTCTTAGTAGGCATCTCCATCAGTAAATTTAGGTTTTGATTTTTATATTTTTTTCTTAGTGATATTATATTTTGTTGTATATTCCTTTTTTTTTTTTTTTTAAAAAAGAAAGTTCATGATTTTTTTGTTTTTAATTCTTTAAAAATTCTTTTAAGATTTCTTTTATTAAAAAATTTCCTTCTCATAGGGGCTGTGTTTTTACAATCTTCAAATATGTGTTTATTGTCAATATGGATCCACATGTATACATGTTGTTCTTCCTGTTTCAGTAAATAGTTGTGTGTGAGTTGTGCATGTCCTATGTGGAGCCGATTTAATATGATCTCTTCTGTTTGCTTTTTCTTCCTGCTTTCATTTTTCTAGGTTAGGTCTCATTTTGAAGAGTTTATTATTTTTGTTTATTTCCCATGTCTGTTGCCATTTCTTTTTTTAGGCGTTTGTTTATTGTTGGTTTTATGTCTGTATAGGTAATTTTTATTTTTTTGTCTACGGTCATTTTCAGGGATGATTTTGCTGATTGATCTGCTTTGTCTCCTCCTTTTATTCCCATATGACTGGGTATCCAGCAGATTATAATTTGTGTTTTTTGTTCTAGGCTATTAATTCTATTGAGTAAGTTTGTTATGAGTGGGTTATCCAGTTTTCTTCCTTTCAGAGCCTTTAGGACGGACAGGGAGTCAGAGTAAATAATGAATTTTTGGTTATTATTTTCTATTATGATGTCTAGTGCCATGTTTATGGCGACTGCTTTAGCACTCAATATGGATGCTTCATTTGGTATTCGTATTTTTTTGGTAGTTTTGTCTGTCACTGCTGCACTAACAGTGCTCTTTGCGTTCTTGGAGCCATCAGTATAATTACTTTGATGGTTTAGGTACCTTTCTTTGATCTTAGCTAGTTTTTCCAGGTACGTGATGGGGTGAGTTTTGCTTTTGGGGAGTTTACTGAGTTCCATTATTATATTCGGTTTTTGAATGATCCATGGGGGAATATCAGATATTTTGGTTTTATGAATTATATTTAATGGGATCTTTAGTTCCTTAATGGTTTGTTTTATTTGAAGCCCAAATGTTTTTATTTTGTTTTCATTTTTGGAATAGTGATTGGTATGAAGGCTTTAGTGTGCAGTCATAAGCAGGGTTTGAGAGGTAGGAATTTAGTTTAGTGAAATATTGTAAAACCAGTTTTTCTCACCTTAGGCTTAATGGTAGTTCACTGGCTATTATGTGTAGGCTCTCTATTGGGGAAGTGGGGAAAGCACCCAGTGCGATTCTCATTCCCTGATGGTGAATTGTATCTAGTGTTTTTAAATACATTTTTTCTGGCAGATCCATACACTATGGAGCCATAATCCAATTTGGAGCGTATTATTACTCTGTAAAGTTTTAAGAGAGTTTTTTTACTTGTTCCCCATTTCATGTGAGCCGCCACATGTAGTAGTTGTAGTGCTTTGTTACATTTTGTCCGCAGTTTTTTTATGTGCGGTATAAAAGTTTTTTATCGAAGGTTATTTCAAGGTATTTATATTCTTCTACTACTGATATTTCAATGTTATTTAGTTTTAAAACTGGATCTAGATGTAGCTTGCATTGTTGGCAGAAATGGACACGTTTAGTTTTTGTTTTGGATATTGTGAAGCCATGTGTTGTTGATGTATTGTCGTATCTGTCTCACTATGGTATTCATGTGCTTTGATCGGTAACATAAAATCATCAACATACAAGGAGCCATTTACCCCCGGGTTGAGGCAGTGGGTGATATCTTAATTTTAACACTCGTGTCACTGATAAAATGCTCCCCTGTGGAAGTCCTTCAATTTGATAGTTTGGTTCTGATATGGTTGGACCTATTTGTACTCTGAATGTTCTTTCTGAGGGGAAGTCCTTGATAAATAATGGTAATCTGTCTCTCAGTCCAAGTTTGTGTAAGTCTTTTAGTATTCTGTGTTTCCATGTGGTGTCGTACGCTTTTTCTATGTCGAAAAAGACAGCTACTAAGTGTTCCTTTTTAATGTTTGCTTCTCTAATAAATGTTTCCATTCTTATTAGATGATCTATTGTGCTCATTCCCTTTCTAAAACTGAATTGGTATTTGGTTATTTTGTTGTTTGTTTATCCAAGTACCAGACTAATCTTTTGTTACTCATTTGCTCCATGATCTTGCACAATCAGCTTGTTAAAGAAATTGGTCTGTAATTTTGAGGATCACTATGATCTTTTCCTTGTTTAGGGATTGGTATGATGGTGGTTTGTCTCCATGAATTTGGGATCTTTCCAGTTATCCAGATTTTATTGTATATATGTAAGAGGTAATCTAGGAATTCTTGTGGGAGATGTTTGATAAATTCATATCGTATTCCATCCGATCCCTCTGTTGTATTGTGGGAAGTTTGGATTGATTCCTCGAGTTCCGTCATGGTGAATAACTTGTTATAGTCTTCCATGTTTTTGAATGTGAAATTAAGTTTTATTTTTTCCTCTTATTTTTATATTCTGGAATTTCTGGTTTTTATCTGCCTTGGAGTTTTATGAATAGGTTTTGGCTAATAGATCGATGATTCCTGATTTGGTAGTAGCTTTGTTTTTTCCTGTTCCGAGGTGCCTGATGAGAAAGGATTGATGTTTTCCTGATATTTTCCTTATCATGTCCCATATTTGTTTAGGTTTTGTGTTATTGTTTAGGTTGTTTATATATTTTTCCCAGCATTCTTTTTTTGCTTCTTTTATAACTCTGCATGATTTCGCTCTAAGTTTTGTTGTATTCGTTTAAATTTTGTGTGGTTAGTGTAGTGTTGAATTTATGCAGTGCTGTACATTGGAGAGTTATTGCTTCTTGGCATTCCTTATTGTACCAAGGTTTGTTTCTTTTGTTTTTGGTTTGCCCTTTAGGTATGCATTCATTTGCTATCCGGGTGAGGGCCTCTATAAAAAAGTTCTTTTCCGCATCTTGGTTTCCTTTTTTAATTAATCTCTTTTTGCACTCTTTGGTATTTCTCCCAGTCCGCTCTTTTCAGCTTCCATAGGATGGGGGATTCCTCGTTTGGTATAGAGGTTTCTAGCATGATTGGAAAGTGGTCACTACCACATGGGACTTCATAAGTGTTCCAATTAAAGTCTAAATATAAGGTGGGGTCGCAGAGTGTAAGGTCTATAGCTGTATATGTGCCTGATGCTGGGTGTAGATAGGTGTAGTTGTGTTTGTTTAGCAGACACAGATTGTTTTTATTTATTATATTTTCTATTATTTCACCCTTCTTGTTTGTTTCTTTACTCCCCCATAACACATTATGACTGTTAAAATCCCCTCGTAAAATAAATGGTTTTGGGAGTTGTTTAATCAATTGGTCGAACTCAGTTTCACTTATTGTATTTTTTGTAGGATATAAATGGAGCATATTGATATGGTTTTGTGTAATGTAGCTGAGATTGCAATTGCCTGCATATTTGTATTAAGGTTTATTCTGCTTTGTGGTATTTTGTTGTTTATTAATATAGATGTTCCGGCCAAGGCTCTGTTGTTTCCTTTATATAATTTGTTTTTTTTTTTAATCATTTCACCCCAAGCAAGGCATTCCACTGCCACTATTGTGCGTGGGGCTACATAGGGGAAGGTAAAGAGAGTGGTTAGATATAGGAAATGTCAAAAGGAGGGTGATAGATGGGTAAGGATACGGAGGCTGGGTAGATAATAATGATATTGGTATATTTTTTGGACATTAATTTGGTTATTTTCTTTTAGAAGGATTTCTTGTAAACATACTATTGCAGGGTTAAGAATCATTATCAGTAACATCAATTCGTTCTCGTTTGCCTTCAAACCTCTGATATTCCATTGTATGATTTTGTTAGTCATGGGTGTCACTTCTATGTTCTTCTATATCCATTGCCTTGAATCTGTTTTGTGTTAAGATCCTTGTTTTGGAAGGTGAACGAGATTTGACTTTTCCTTTTTTTTGGTTTTAAGTTCTTGTTTGGTGGGCACATGTTCTGTTACTTTTGTTTCATGAATGTTTTTTTGTGTCTGTCTTTTTGATTCTGTGGGTGTTTCCGTAGGTATTACAGAGTTTTGAGGTTTTGTAGATGTTTTTTATTGTATTTGAGAGCTCTGTTCTGTTGTATATTTTGTCTTTATTAGGTGGGCTTTGTTTTCAGTGTTTATTTGATTCAATGTTTTGTTAAATTCTTCTAGTAGTCCCTTCATTTCATCGAGTAGTTTCGAGATATCTTCCAATTGGATGTTGGTTAGGTTTATTTTACATGTGTGGTGATTTGTTTCGTTGATATTCAATGTTTTTTTTTTTTTGGTTATATCAGCATATTTGATAATTTCTGTTAGTTTGCATGCTTCTTGAAAGGTTATATTTTTAGTATATTTTATTTTGGAGATTTCTTTCTTTCCCCCCTCCCCCCATATGTTACACTCTTTTGAGTTTGCCTCATGGTCTCCTAGGCAATTTGCACATTTTGGTTCATTTTTGCAATCTGTATATGTGTTTTTATCTCCGCACCTCATGCATACTGGTGGGCGAGTACACCGGTCACGGTGGTGCCCATATCTCTGGCAATTGTGACATCTGAGAGGGTTTGGTATATAAAGTTCCACATTTAGTTTTTGATATCCTATTTGGATTTTATTTGGGATTTTGGGTGTATTGAAGGTTAGGAGAAATGTATTTGTATTTATGGTTTCTCCTGTTTTCTTTTTGCTTTTTTTTTTTTAATTTGTATTCTTCGTACATCTATCACATTTTGATTTTTGAGATTAGTTTTGATCTCTTCTAAGGTGCATTGTGATAGTTCAGAGCTTTTGACTACTCCTTTGATTGTATTTAATATCTTTTGAAGGTAGGTTTTGATTTTCATATTGTCATTGTATTTCCATTTGAAGATTTCTTCTGCTTGTTTTTGATTAGTTATTTCTAACAAAAGAGTCCCGTTGTTTAGTTTTGTTTTTTTTTTACCATTTTTGGTCTGATATTTTGGGAAAGAATTTTTTTTATTTCTGAATGGAAAAAGCTTTGTTATAGGTCCTCCTTCAGTTGTTTTAATTACCATAAATAGTGGAAGGTTTGGAATTTTTGGTTTAAAATCTTGATCAGTATCTGAGCTAGAGACATCAGAGTAGTTTCTTTTTTGAGGCCTGATTGTGAACATGTTCCATTTAATGTTTTTTTTTTCATCACTCCTACTTCCTACCTGCCTCGGAGTCCTATATGGGAAGTGTTTGCAGGGGGAAACCCATTCTCCCCAACACAACAAGGATATAGAAGAAGTATACTCAATCTTGATGGGGGTCCCGAGCACCTGTAGTTTCTTTTGTTTGCTAAAAACTAAAATTTTAACTTAGTAGCCTCTTTTAGTAAACTTAAGGGTTTCATCCGTGTCGATATTAATTCCATCAAGTTGATTGACCCTTCAGCCACTGCTTACTAAATCAGTTCATTATTTGATGTGGACAGCGTGAGTGTATTTTCGTAAGTCTGATTTAGTGCTTGACATGACCAGCCAGTTGATCGGATCAGGCCTCTTCGACCACCCATCTAGCCCAAGTAAGGGCCCAAGTAAGGGCCAAAGTGGTGTGTTACGGGTTCATGACAACTTTATACCTTGGTCTCGACCTGCTCAATCACCAGGAACCCGTCCCAAGGTGTCAAGGGGCACCACCCAACAGGTTGCCCCATTTGGGGACTTTTACCCTCTGCAGGGGTCAGTGGGTATATTCTGATGCCCCACCAACAGGGCCATCAATGCAAAAGTAGCATATGTAAAATGTTTCAATCATTTTTAAAGATCAGATAAAATAAATCTAGAATGAAGTCTTTCTAAATACATTCATAAAAGGGGGAAAAAAAAAAGATTAAAAATCACATCATCCAAATGTATTTCTAGACAGCAGACAAAATAATGCATGAAAATCTTATTTTATGCAAGCTTCACTTACTCAGTTTAAATGGAATACTAAAGCTATCAGTCATTAAAAAACTGGAATGACTAAAGCCAATTGCTTTAACTGTATGTTCATAAACAGAATATAAAAACCAAAAGCCAGAATATGTCTACAGTCAGAATGTTCATCTAACAATGAAATACAAAATTACTGGCCATCAACATGCACGACAATAGTTAAATTCAATGTTTAAAAACTGTGTGAGAGAAAGAGAATAAATTGGATACATTTTAAAAATTCCAGCAAATGAATACTCACCATTCATAATCTGCTCTTGTACATTTGCAGGTGGTGCTAATTTCTTTGTTCTTGTGATTATAACCATTATAACACCTGGAAAGAGAAAAAGAAATTATAAACACTAGTGACATGAACATTTACTACAAAAAAGGGGGAAAATTAAGGGTAATTCAATTGAAAATGGAATCACCAAGCAGAGTTAATTGTCAGCTGTTTGATATCTTCATACTAATCATTCTAAGAAAAACATGAAACCAATCTTCCCTGATTTATTGCTGGAATCCTTCGTTAAAAAAAAAAAAAAAAAAACTGCATGTCTGTGTTTATGATTAAAACTAATTTTAACTACTTTATCCTTTGTTCTTAGAAAACCTTTTCCCATTGAAACGTTACTCTTTTCTGGCTATATGACAATTCAAGGGACAAAGAACCTTTTCTAAAGACAGTAATTGTTGAAAATGCTATTAGTCATGACCATTCTTTAAATGGAAGCAATTGGGCGGTTGAAAATAAAAGTTAATTAGTTGAGGACAGACTCATTATTTTAAACAGTCCAAAGACTCAGTACATCTACTATGGCTACAAGTCTGACTCAAACTAATCACTCAGCTCTTTTTTTTTTTTTAAGTAACAATTACTGCAGCATAGTAAGCAGGATTTCTTCATTGAATATTTTTTTGTTCTGACCAAAAACCAAGGTCCTTGCTGATTGATGCAATACTAAAAGAATTGACTTGATGTTTTTACTAAAAGAAAAAAAACTATTAAATTTTATAATATAAAAAAATAATAGACAGCTACATTTGATTAGAATTTTTTAAGCAACTTTCAATTTCATGTCACTAATATGGCTTATGCAAATTATGAATAGTATCAATTTCTGTTTAGAAAATAAAAATAAAGGTTAAAAAAAAACTTACCAGGAATCAATTGCCAAACGATAAAAAGTTGTTTTGGTCCCCAATAGACAGCCTTTGTTACTTTCAGTATTCTTCCAGCGAACACTGTGTGCCAACCATGGCTTGTACTGATTTTGGTCACCTAAAACACAGAACCCAAATTCACAATCAGATTCTCTAAAGAGCCTGCAAATAAATTTCTTTTAAAAGGTTTTAAGTGTGGCAGTAGGTAGATAATGCAATTAGAATGACTAATACCATTCTGTTTTCAAATGAAGCAAATTGAACTATAAACTTATCAGTTTCCTTACTCCATAAAAGTTACTGAAAATAATCAATATTCTGTAGGGATAAAAGGGAAAAAACAATGATAGGAGTGAGATTTGATTAAGAAACAAGAGTCAACTGATCAGATAAATTTCAAAACTTAAAAGATCATGAACACAATCTCTTGATTATCAATCATTTTTTTCTGATTAAATTGATAAGTGAAAAAAATATGTTAAAAAAGTAAAACTTGCAAAACTTATGACCTTTGAAACTCATCATGCATAAATAAGTATTTTATTAATACAAAAAGGATATTGATAAACTGAATAGATAATATTAAAACAATTTATTTAATGTGGATTCTATTACTTTCAATTACAAGTTCAACAACCTTGAAAATCAACACAACTCAAAGTCTGGATATCTTGACCCTCACTCAAACTTTGTTTCAGCCTTGACAGTGTACTGATGTTGGAATGGAAGGTCTTGTTGGCGACTTACTCCAAAATGCTTCTTAGAACATAATATAGCAAATTCAGGAGGAGAGAAACCAGCTGGCCAGTAATCAAAATTACCTTTGGCTATGTAGCTAAGAGCAACATCTTGGTTCCACAAAGTTACTCTCAAGGTAATTAGCCTTGAGATATGGTAAAACCTAGAGACGTTGCAGTGGGCAGAAGCACTCACATTTTCTTTTAAAGCTTTTAGAATATTTTTATCTTGTTACTAAAGAGATGGGCATCAGAAACCATATCATATTGAAACAATGGTTCCCTGTATGATCAAAGTTAAGCAACAATGAGCCTGGTTGTACCTAGATGGGTAACCATTTGGAAATACCAGGTGATGTAAGCTTGGATGTGCAAGTGATGGATAAAGGCTTAAAATTGTGAGTTCAATTATTCACTTATGTGAAAATACCTTTGAAAAGGTATACTTGTATCAGTAAATCATTTAAAAAAAAATTCTTGCAATGTAAAAATATTTTCTAGCTTTAAATAACCTGCAAAAGGTTGATAAGTTGTAAAAAAAAAAAATATATATATATATATCAATCAATCAAGAGCCAAGACCATGACGCTCTCTGGAGAAGAAAATTTTAAAAACAGTTTCCACTTCTGCTATATGCGTGACTCTTCAGAAATGAATTGAGTTCTTTCAGTGACTGGCATGTGCATACACTGCTTATATACAACACGTTAAAATTTCTCTTCTGATTCCATTCGTTGATGGCTTAGGGAGTAGCGACTGACACCAAATCGGTCGAGTTTCGATCCCGGCCAGAAGCAAGTGGATGTGTCTAGCCACACTGATGAGCTGTGAGATGTGGATGACATATATATATATATATGAGAGAGAGAAAATAAGTAAAAAACAGTAGAAAAAAAGTGTCTAATCTAACAGGTCAGATATGTGCAACATGTAATAAAGCAAGGATGAATATTTTTAAATGCAGAAAAAAATTTATGTCTTTTTAAGTATGTGCCACATGTAATTAAACACATTAGATGTTTCATTTTAAATATTTTAAATCTATAAATTCAAAATGTATCTACCAATAGGTATAATTAAATAATTTAAAAGATACATCTATATATTCATAACATTATATTTTCTCTATATGCACTACATTCTATTTTACTTCATAATTATAATTATGTTTTCTCCCTATTATTACATATATTTTTACCGCCCATTTTCTTTTTATATATTATTGTATGTTAATATTGCTTAATTGCAATGATATATGGTACATTATATAATTATTAATATATATTCTGTATGTTTTAATATAGATATTCAGTATTTTAAAAAATATTATTTTATTAAAAGATTCTATTAACTTATTTTCAAAAAAAAAAAAAAAAAAAAATCTTCCTTAATACATGTATATATTATTTCACTAGAATTTTAAACAAATGTATTTCATTTTATCATTCACACACACATACTAACTTTACTGACTAATAAACACACATGTTCAAACATGAATCACTCATACACATATTTTAAAATAGGAAATCAGCCATTGCTTGATATGTGTATACATTATTTCACCACGATTTTGCATGAAAATGTATTTCATTGTCATTCATGCACATACTAACATTACCAACATATAAACACAATTTGTCTATAGTTTAAATTTTCACATACATACACTCATATTTAAAATAAACATCTTGTTTTTTTATTACGTGGCACAAGCATAAACAGACAAGTTTTTCTATACATTTAACATGGCAGGTATCTGACAAATGAAATCAAACCTCAACCAACATACTGCCTTTTCAATTTTTTTTTTTAAATCATTCATCTCATTCAATCACTAGAGAAGCTTGTTAAAGTGAAACATGTTAGATTAAAGACACTTTTTTTCAACTGTTTCTTTACTTATTCGAATGAATAATCTTCAATTTTAATCAATATATTCAACTTTATATATATATATATATATATACACACACACACATACACCTGTTCATGATTTAAAATACTGTGAAATGATTTACTACTAAAATTAAACAGGCTTGACATTTAATAAAGTTAAGAGGAGAAGCATCCAAATTTAGTCAAGCTGTGACATTTCTCAACACAGCTGGTATTTTTAAAAGTTTTAGACTAAGTTTCAATAAATTGATAATTCTATTTGCTATGATTGTTCAAAGAGATTATGTTCTCAAAATTAAGAAAAAATTCAAAAGAAACCAATAAGGTGTGAAGTGTTAAACAGTTTTGATCCTAATAGTAACACATCACTCAGTAAATTCCAGGCCTAAACTAATAAAACAACAACTTTTAGGCAAAAATTTGACTTTATCCATCAACACAGTCTCCTTCTAGGGTGATACACTGATTCAAACACTTCTGTAACAATTCAATGCCTTTTTTGTAGAACGATTTGTCTTTGGCCTCAAAATACACCTCAGTTTCTGATATCACTTCTTCATTGTAGCCAAATCTCTTCCCTGGAGCTTTCTTTTGAGGTCTGCAAACAGCCAGTAGTCAATGAAGGCCAGATCTGGAGGATTAGGTGGATGCAAAAGCAATTCAGTGTGCAATTCATGTAGTTTTGCCATCGTTGTGATCAACTTTTGACAATGAATTGTCTTGGTGAAAGATCACTTTTTCTTTTGTGGCTGTTTTTTGAGCAATTTCTTCCTTCAAATGCACCAATAATGCTATATAATATTTACTATTGATGGTTCTTCCCTTTTCAAGGTAATCAATGAACAAAATACCTTGCCCATCCCAAAATATGGAGGCCAAAACCTCGCCTGCTGATGTCTGCATCTTTGATCGCTGTCCACTCAGCTGAATGCTAATTTGACTCTGGAGTGAAGTGGTGGATCCATGTTTCATCCATTGTCATATATTTATGTAAAAACTCCTTGTTGCATTAAAACAGCTGCAAACAACGCTCTGAAACGTTGACGCATTGTTGTTTTTGATCGACTGTGAGCAAATGTGGCACCCATATTGAACACAGCTTTCTCATTGACAAATGTTCAGGCAAAATGGTTAATACATTGCTTTCTGATATATTCAATTCCTCTGCTATGTTATGCAACTTCAATTTACAATCGGCTAAAACTGGTTTGTGGTTGTTCTTGGTGTTTTCTGGGACAACTGCCGATTTTGGGTAACCTGAGTGTTCAGCATCAGGTGTGTCTGTACAACTGCATTAAAAGTCAGTATACAAGCATTTAACTGTTGTTTCCAATAGAGCAGAGTCTGAATAACATTTATCAAGCTATTGCTTTGTTTGAACAATATCCCCCCCCCAACCCGTCAGAAAGCAATGCTTTATCAACACACAAAATTCAGATTTTTCCATTGTTTTAAAAATTTGCAACAGTAGCTTCACTTAAATAACTGTAATTTGTAAACTAATAATCCGATTAGGCGCAAATTCTGTCATGTGCCATTTGAAGGTTAGTACTTCATAAAAATCATACGGATTTTATTAGTGGCACCATCTATATGTAAGGCCCGGGACTTATTGAATGATGTGTTAAACAATCGCTCAAAATAATGTTACTTTAAAAAAATAAATCAAATCAGGGAAAGAACTACCATGAATTTTTGCAACAAAACCAAAAAGGTTGAATACTGACATCAGTTATTTCTGTTTGGATTTAATTTTTAGGAGGAGAAATTATTATTGACTTTTTTTTTTTTTACAGTAACCTAAAGGATTAAAGTATTGGTTAAGAAACATGGTGATGTAAGTTCAATCCCTGAATCGGGTAGTAGATTCAGACTCAGTGCAAAAAGAGTGAGCAATAATAAGAGCAGTAATAATAATAATAATAAAACACACACAAGATATCTAAAGACACAGACAGCAAAATGAGAACAATCTACCCCTGTAGATTAGATAAAGTTTAGTTCAAAATTCCCTAATGGTTAGGATAACCAGAAGATACAATGATAAAAACATTAGTCCAATTCAAATAATGTAAATAATGCTCCCAGTTATATTTTAAAACAAAATCCATTGTTTTCAATAACAAATACAAACTTTTAACTTAAAAAGAAAAAAAAAAAAAAAAAATCACAAATTCTTTAAATTAAAATGCTAAGTATACTTTCCTATTAACTTTTCATTCTATTATTTTCTGAAAAGATTTATTAAAATTCATGAAATCTCTTGATTTTCTGTAACAAATTAATGGGAGGTTAAGTAAATTGATCCTGTTTTTAAGCATCAAACCATTATTGTATTCTTTGCAAAAAAAAAAAATCCAACAATTTGTTTTTGTACCAAAGTCACAAAAAAATAAAACTACAAAAATAGTCATTTAGATATAATATTACAATAAGTCCTGACTACTTACACCGTTCTTTTATCACCTTTTTAAAATCGATGACATGTACTTTCCAGCTGCGGTCTTCATCACGGTATCCCCAAATGCTAACACTCATTGATTGAGAGCCCGGTTCAGTGAGAAGTCCTGTATAGGTGATATTATCATCTGTGAATTTATATTCATGCCAACAACGTCCTTCATCAGTAGAAAATTTGATAATTTTTGGATTCTTCACAGCAGGTATGGCCACCAGCAGACCGCCACTATCAGCAATCTGGTAATGGTGAGGACCTGATAGTGCCTGGATGAAAAATAAGGAAAATAAAACAAATGCAAAAAATTTAAAATAAAATTAAAACAAAAAGTAAATATTCAGAGAAAAAAAAATCCCTTACTTCACAAAAACAGAACTGATTTATTTATTTTTTTAATCATTTCACCCCAAGCAAGGCATTCCACTGCCACTATTGCGTTTGGGATTTAACAGCAATGAGAGGATATCATGAAACTGGTAATGCCAAAAAAAGAAATTGCAGCAGTATCAGGCACTTAAAAGCCAAGCCTTAACAAAATATAAAAAAAAAAGAACTATTGTCAATTGGTCATTAAAGTCCCTTCTAAGAAAAAAAAAAATCAGATTGATGAAAGACCAACTTATTGAAATTTTGTACCAGTTCAACCCATTAACAAAAAAAAAAAAAAAAATATATATATATATATATATATATATATATATATAGAATCATTTATGGCCAGTCAATAGCTTTAAGGTAGTAAAATAAAACAATTGCAATTCTGCTTAATTATTTGGCACTCAAAAAAAAATTCTATAAAGTAACTAAAAACAGATTTGCTGTTACTTGCTTTTAGCTTACAAGACATTAGAAATCAGTGTCAATTATGTATAAATAAATTACCTCTTCCAAAACAAGAACAAACCCAACACAAACCCTAATTTCATAAGAATGCTAGTTTAACACACGATAAAGCAAAATTTTAAAAGCTTCATTTTCAAAGGAAGTCAATGTTTTTTATTTATAGCATCTGAATTAAGCATTTCTATTACTGCAGCTTTTAACTTGAAAGATGTGGTTTAACTTTCTTAAATTGCATGTAAAATCTTATAGTCTCTATTCCTTTATCACCTCAAGTTATAATTTACAAAGAACTTCACTAAAACTTTGAAAATACTCTATGAATCACGTGAAATATAAAAAAAAAATACCTTCCGCCATGTATAACCTCCATCACTAGTGACAAAAACATCAGGAGGTGTAATTTGCAATGCATTAGCAACATGACCTGGAAAAGAAATTTAAAAAAAAATCATTTGATTTTATAACACTAAAAATCATAAGACCATATGTCTAAAAATAACAAAATCTCTTTAGCATGATTTTACTTCAAATTTTACAGATTAAATAAAAGAGAAATTCTGAAAATGTTGAAAAAGCATAAACATCACAAAATTGATCATTAGGACACTTGCTTCCGTAATTGTTTGCAAGAACAAAAAAAAACCTGTTTCTTCAGCAGTCCCCGCTTCCTGTTTTTAAAAGTGATCAGCCAATGTACAATAAGTACTCTTCATACATTTTCTGGTAGATCAGTCAAATGAAATGACTAAGCCAACTTTTAAACCCTCGTTTATCAACATTTTTCACTTCAGAGCACACTTTACATTATAAAGGGAAAACTAGTCATGAAATTTAAAAATATGAAATTTTGTTTTCGTATTCCCAAAGTAGATCAGTAGTACAGTTTCATTTAGAGGGATTTATGAATTTTTTTTATTTGTTTTTTTAGGGAGGCCACTAATGACAGGTTTAAATCCCTTAAGAAAAGGAAAAGATTGACTCATTAAGATTTGGTTTGTTTTATAGCATATCAACCTCAATGGGTTATTTAATGCTGACAAGAATTTTACAATAGATTCATATGAATAAAATATATATTCTTTGTTAAAAAATTGGTTTGTAAATCTAGTTTTAGATTATATTTTATTAATGCATTTTTGTAAAAAGAGCTTTAACGAGAGTCAAATGCATTGCTGGTGATATTTTTTCTTCTTCAAAGAGATATTACAGGAATTTTTTTTTCCCCTCTCAAAAAATGTTTTTTGGTGTAATATATCTGCAGACAAACCTGTTTCACAGCTCTTCAGTGTGGCTAGATTAACAGTTTACCTCAAGCTGGGAATGAAAACCAACTGATTTGAGAACAGTCAGATATTCATCCACCAGGCCATTGGCACACATCAGAGAAAGGCAGATTCCATAGCATGTAATGTTTTTATGAAATGTAAATAACGGCAGCAGTGAGAGTGTTTCTATCTTGTGACAGCTTCAAATGGGCGTTTAACACAGTAACCGGAGAACATATCGTAAAGCCGTAAATAACTGCTGTTTATGAAATATTTCCCTCTCTATAGTATTCAATCGGCAAGCGAGAGCACGTATATATTTTTCAAAATGTATTGCTGGTAATATATTTTTTTTCCCATTTCATATTTTCTTGTAGAGGCCAACACTTTTAAATATGATAGTATGTTATTCATATTTACATTTTCGAACAGATCAAGCATGCTATCAGTATTATAAAATTGTTGTTTAGAGATAGCTAGTTCTGGACATTGTCAAAATGTTTAATTGATATTTGTTTACATGCTTGTCACACTGATTGAATTTCATTAGTAAGTAAGAATGTGCCATTTTAATATGTTCGATGCGCAAACAAGCTATTACAACCTTTTTTCAAGACTTCCTGAAAGATGTATAACTTACTCCAAGTTTGAGCTGGATTGCATGGAGTTTATTATGTGGATATTGTCCTATACTGCTGCAATTGTTTTTTTTTTTTTAAATATATTTATTTCCGCCTTAAAGTCTGTTCTTGGGACCGTTATCCTTGTATCCACATTTGTGTCCAAAGCTGATTTGGCTGCCAGGTCTGCTTTAGAATTACTTTTTACTTCAGTGTGGCTAGGGATCCAACATAATACCACATTTTTCTTTTTGTTCAATGTACTGAATTTCAGCAATAATTTAATGATCATTGGATTTGTTCCCCTCCAAAGCTGATAGAGAGCGAGTCTGAAAAAATTAGGAAGTTCTTTAGTTTGCTCTCAATAACATAAGCCTTTGCAGTGAATATCGAGCTTACCCTTGGGAGATGTTTCTTTTTGGTAGTTTTTTGACCAACTGCAGCACATCCTATTTTGTCTCCAGTTTTTGAACTGCCCATGTATTAATGAAAGTTTTCCATTATTTTATGGAATGTGTCCAGAAATGTGTGAGGGTGGGTTTTTTTTCTTTGGAAAATTATGCATTTCTTGGATAACTTGAGGATGTTTAATCATCCAGGGTGGAATTCTGGATACCATTGATTTTTTAATATTTGATAGAGGAATACCTAATTCTTTGGCAATGGGTTTGATCCTAAGTCCATGTGGTTGTATGATATTTTCTGCATGACTGAAAAATCACAATAGTTTGTTTCAAATTTAGATCTATAAGCTGGATTAGTTGGGCATGATTTAAGTTTTACATAATACTGCAATCCCAGTTTAATATGCTGTAGATATGGAGGTGTTTCACCAGCTTCTGTGTATAAGCTCTCCACTGGGAATGTACTAAAAACCCCAAGCACTTGTCTGAGCCCTCGATGAAGAGTTGCGTTGAGGAGTTTTATGTCTGACTTTCTGGCTGCCCCATATATAAAACTAGCAGAATCCAGTTTGGAACTGAGTAGCAATCTATAGAGTTCGGTCAGTGTATACCGATCTGCTCCTAATTCAGTATGAGCCACTACATGCAAAAGTTGAAGGACTTTGATACATTTCATTTTCAAATGAGAGATGAAAGTTTCTTGTCAAAAATCACACCTAGAAACTTGTGTTGTTCCACTACTAGAATTTCTGCTTCATTTAAATTCAAGCATAGATCATTATGAAATTTTTTAGTTTGCAGAAATGTATACATTTGTTTTTTCTTTCAGAAAACAAATCCATTTTCTGTGGCCTATTTCTGTATTTCATTTAGGCACTGTTGGAATTGCCTTTCATATGTCAAGATTCGTACATGATTAAAAAATTGTTCACATAAAGGGAGCATCTAACTCCTGGACTTATATTTCACAATAAAGTTGATTTTAACACAAAAAAGCATCACTGATAAAATGCTTCCTTGTGGAACTCCTTCCTCTTGTTCTTGTACTTCCAACAGTCTACTTCCAACTCTGACTTGAGAATTTCGACTTTTTACAAAGTTCCCTTTAACTCAGCCAGTTTACCTCTTAGGCCCAAGTCACACAAAGCTTTTAATATGCTGAACTTCCATGTGCTATCATATGCTTTTTCTATGTCAGAAAGATTGCTGTGAGAAATGTTTCCCTAACAAAGATCTCCAGCTGCACTAAGTGATCCATGGTACCTTTTTTTCCTGAATATACATCGGTAATTGCTGATTAGGCCGTTCTTTTGCAAGTACTAAGTCTGTTAGTGATCATTCTTTCCATGGTTTTACACAGACACCTGGTTAAATCTATAGGCCTGTAATTTCCAAGTTCTGAGTCATCCTTCCCACGTTTCATAAATGATTGTCTTCACAAATCTGGAAAGTGGCAGCATGTTTATCTAAACTTATTTATAAATGGAACTTTGTTTGTGTGTGTGTCCGTTACCTATAGACTCCGAAACGGCTGAACAGATTTTCTTGAAAATTTACACAGTTGTACTATAAGCCTCTGCGAGTGTTCTTAGCTAGGTTTTGTGTCGAGGTACCCCCAATAAATATCAAAAATCAATAATTGAAAAAAATCAGATTATAGAAGGAATGGTCTGATTTTAATCAAATTTGATACACTCATAAACAAAGACATAAGAAACAATATTCAGAAGTTTCAAGGTTGCAGTTCTTACAATAGTGCAGAAAATCGATTATATATATATATATATATATATAAGGCAAGATGTTTATGTGTGTGTCTGTTTATCTGCCTGTATGTCTGTATTTTTTTCAGGTTTGGCTCTAAGTAGGTATAATTGTAGTTCTTAGTCTCAGCCATGATACCATTTACTCAGAGGACTTATTTAGCCTTCAAAATTCAGTTTATGACGAAAAAACTTATTTGATATCGATACCAGGAAATCAAAATTTGACTTACATCCATTCATTTTTTTTTTTTTCAGTCTATGGTTTCGCTTTAACTGGAAACAACTATTGCTTTTTAGTCTTTCGTGCCAATGTCCAAAGAGTCTGAGCTCCAGGACCACAGATTAGTTTTAAAGCTTTCATTACACCCGAGCAACACTGGGCTATACTGCTAGTATATTATTAAGCAGTTTTAGCAACAGCTTCATCGATTTGCTTGGCAGCTGCTTTAGAAGTTAATATTGTCTAGTTCCACAAATGTATTGTTGGCTTTTTTTAAAGATTCATTCAATTCCTTTATTTTAAATGGAAGGTTGTAGCTCTCAGCATTATTAAACTTAAAGTTCAGTTTTTGTTTTTTTGGCTTTTTGTTTGAACTTAAATTGATGACTGCCATTCTTGGCTGATGGATTTTTTGAGATGGTTGTTGCTAATTCATCAGTGATATCCTTTTGGCTTGTTATTTTGTTATTTATGCAAAGCTTTTTTATTGCATTAGTATATTTACAAGCTATTTTCGTTTTCATATACCAAACAGATTTTTTTTTGTCGCAAAACTAAGTCAGCATTCCTATTTGTTAACTTTTTTTTTCCGAGCTTTTGCTCAAAGTTGCTAAAATTTCAGCAAGTAATCTGTTATGGGATCTTTATTAAAAACCCTTAATTTTTACAGCTATTGTCTGTAAATTATTTTTCAAGTTTATCTGACTTTTTAGAACATCATTTAAGACTAAGATGGATGTGCCACCTGACACTCAATGACCAATGCCTTTTATTGTCATTTTATATTGTCATCCCTATTAAGGGAGGTTTTCTGAAGACAGAGTCAGGTCAGTTATCTACAGAAGCAGCTCATTAATGTTTTCCTTCAATCCACAGTAGTTATATTGCAATATTTCCTACAGATGACTTAACATATTATGGTGGGGGGAAGCCTGCATCTTATTGCCAGTTTCCTTTTTCTAGGTTCAGCCTGTCCCACTTCTTTGTAATACAAATCTTTTAAGGTTTTTGGAAAACTGAGCCAATCATTTAGCCCCAAGTGCACAAGTCTCTCAAGAACGTCCCTATACTTGTCAGTGAGATTGGAGTTATTTGGACTAGTCCTATCCACTATTCTTGTATAGGAATACCCTTACATACCCTTCAACTACTTTTTTTGCCTCCAAAAAGAAAATGTTTTTCTTATATTTAACTTCCACAATTTCTTTTACTTTTTTCCAGAACTCAAAGCACAAGAGTAGGCTGGATGGGTCTCCTGGCAATTTGCACATCTAATATCATCCTGATCAAAGTCATTTTGGCCACATTTTGACATGTAGGTCAGCTCCTACAGCTATCTCTGTGATATCCACATTTCTGACATCTAAAACACCTCAGAAGAGCCGGGATATATAACTCCACTGTCTCAACATTATAGCCTGTTTTTATTTTAGAAGGAATCTTTGGTGAATTGAACATGAGGATGTATATATTTATAAATATTTTTTAACTGTTTCTTCTAATCGTGATCCTTCAGTAGTTTGAGACTTCCTGACTACCAAAGGCAAATGAGGTTTCTGAGAGAGAGAGAGAGAGAGAGAGCGAGCTCTGCTTTTAATGTATTCAGTCTTGTAAGAGGGAAAGTTTTAATACTCACATTGAAGAAAGTTTTCATTTTCATTAAAGACTCCCCCAACCCTGTTATCTTGTTTCACCCTCCATTAAATTGCTACCTTTCATCTTTCTGACTGATTTTAGATTAATCCAACTAAATATTACTTTTTTTTTTTAAATCAAGAAAGCGGGGAGAGACTTGACAATGGAGTACCCCCCCCCCCCCCAGAGTAGTACAAAAAAATATTGGAAAGTCCATGCTTATTACTTTTTCAGAATCTGAGTCTGGAAGGTATTGCTTGGGCTTTTTGTCTTCATTCATATTTTTTAGGATTTAAATTTCACTGCCTGTGCTCTCCACCCACCTCAGAGCCCACCATTAAGACTTGTCAAGGGGCAAACCAAATTGCCTTGACAGGTCAGGGCCACACACCAGTATACTCGTACTTGTGAGAGACCCAGAGTACTCACTGCCATATTTGAACAATGAACAACCTGAATGGTTAAGAGCCATGTCCAAGTCTAAATGTCTAGGAGCTGATCGATCCTTAGCCAGCACTTAACACCTATGCATTAGGTTGAATTGTTATTCATCCACCAATTCATTTAGGTGCACTTTCCCTAAAGTATTCAATTTGCTATCTTTAGGGGCATTAGAGCTTGAAATGACCAACTGACTGATTGGATCAGGCCTTTCCGACCGCTTTTCTAGTCCAAGTAAGGACCAAAGTTGTGTGTTGGAAATTGAAAGTACTAACCCTAACCACCAAAACCCTCCACCATCCAGATCCCATGCCCAGATATCACGAGTCACCACCCACAGCAAACAGGTGACCTCATTTTGGGGGAAGGGGTGGTGTTACCCCTCAGTAGAGGTGCAGTCAGCATATTCTGAAGCCCCAGCTGGAATTTAGCATCCAATTTCAGTAAAACTTGCCTAAGACATGGAAGCTTGGTGTCACTAGCATTTTAAAAATAATGATTTTTTTTTTTTTTAAATATAAAAATAATTCATAAATTATTCTTCTGTTAAATCGAGGTGCACCTCACTACCTTCTAGGGTGCATTAGTGCATCCAAGGCTCACAAGTTGAGAAACGCTTTTCTAAACAGTAAATTGTTTATGATAGAAGCTTGACAAGACAAAGTCTCCAAATGCCCTCAAAAATAGGTAGGTAGAGATATACGGATGGGTAGGTAGGTAGCTAGACATGTACAGAGGTAGGTACGCCGGCAGAGAGATACAGGAGGTAGGTACGCCGGCAGAGAGATACAGGAGGTAGGTACGCCGGCAGAGAGATACAGGAGGTAGGTACGCCGGCAGAGAGATACAGGAGGTAGGTACGCCGGCAGAGAGATACAGGAGGTAGGTACGTCATCTCATGTCCACCAAATACACTCTCTATGCTTGATGCCTTCCCTTGGTAGCTCAGTGAGTTGCATAAGCTGTAGGATTTTTTCAGAAAAGATTTCTCTTAGCTAGATTGACTTACAGAGCTGAAGTGCTTCACCTGTCCCAATCTGTTTTATCAGGAGGAAAAATGGAATCATGTCTTAAGGTCATTAATACAAAACAAACAAAAAAAAAAAAAAACGGCTTCAACCAAAGTGTTAACTTTGGTTTGCAGATTCCATTTTCCCCTGTAGATAACCATCATAGAAAAAACAAATATTATAAAAATATTATAAACACACAAGAGTAAAAATTTTCTAGAACTAAAATGGATTAGGTGGTAACAAGCATCACTTATTTTTTCTAAAATGACACTAGAAATGTCAAGTGTGTGTGTGTATATATATATATATATATATAATCTTACCATCTATAAACTAAGACAATTGAGAAACAGTTCATGAAAATCTTATTTAATAAGAATGAGGACATAAAAAAATTAAGGTGAAAAAGCTTACCATGAACTAAAATAAGACCTACAGCACTTGGTACACTCAATGGGATATCAACATAAATGCCTCTTCTTCGACTGTAGACATTGTGGACCTGTAAGAAGCAACCCTGAAAAAGGTGAAAAAAAAATATAATTCTAATTATATTGTTTAGAGTGACATGCTCAGTGATTTTTAGAACAAGTTGATGAAATCTGAATGAAATTTGTCCCATGTTATGCAGATAAAGTATCACATGAAGTTATGATGCTAATAATATCAATATTTCAGCTACTACCCAAATACTTATCTAATGAACAAAGAAAATTTGTTATAGAAGTTCTCTTCTCAAAAATTTTTGTCTAAACATTTCCAGTGAGACATCTATTATTTTAAGCTCTTTTGGTCATTATACTAAGTCCACTTGAACGTCCTATTCAGGACATAGCTACAATGCAGCTGACCACAAGAGAAAGATTTGAATGTTTTTCTAATATTTAAATTAATAATTAAAATTCCGCAAACCTCTTTTTACTTGTTCAAATAATTTCTGTGCAGTTTTAAAGAAAATCTAAAACAGAATATTTTGACTTTAGATAATTCCATGATTATTATTTTATCTCGATTCAACTAATTTTAGTCAATGCAAAATAGCAGACAATGCTTATAAATGCTGTAGATTTTCTAGCTTACAACTGAATTTTGGCAAGGCAGATGCAAATTCTGTACAAATATGAATTCAAAAATAAAACTATCAGCAACAGAAACATTGCCTACAAATGACAATTGTTAAAATTTTAATTAAAAATAACCTGAAAGAAATACTTATTCAAATATGTTTCTAAAAATTGTCATGAAAATTAAATATAACCACTAATATTATATGTAATTTCTTAATATTATGTATGAAAGTCTAGAAAGGACTCATTATACGCTAACAATGCAGGCTATTTTATTCTAATGTAAGGTTGGGACATACACATACAAAATTTAATCTGATACAAATATATAAAATACACTCCTGATCAAAAATTTAAGACCACTTAAAAATCTTTAAAAAGAATATTTTTTTTACAGATAGATTTTAAACTCCTACAACTTAAGGTTACCAATACTACAATCTAAAAGGTTATGAAAACAAAAAGCTACATTCCAAACATTTTATTTAGAAATTTACCTTTTTATAAAATGAGGCAATTTACGCATGATCAAAATTATAAGACCAGGGGTATAAATTGTTAGATCTATGGTAATTCCAATGTTTTTAGTTCAGTTAGAGATTAGCAATCACTGCATAAAGGTGTTACCATGCCTAAAGCAAGCAAACTTACCAAAGTTGAGCATTCTTGAATTCTAGAATTCCATAAGTAAGGTTTGTCACAGTGGGTGATCGCAGCTAAGGTAAATCACAGTAAAACTGTGATTTGCAACTTTCTAAAGAACAGTGAGAATTATGGAAAAGCAAAATCCTCTGGTAGGCCCCAAAAAATCTCTCCTGCATTGAGTAAGAGAATAAGACGGGTTGTTATGAACGAGGGGGGACTTTCTTCTAGTCAAATTAAGGCAGTCACAGATGCTGATTGCAGTCCCATAACCATCAGATGACACTTACGACAAAAAGACATGGTAAATAAAAAGCGTAAACAAATTCCTTGGCTGCTTCCACATCACAAGGTGGACCGCTTAAAGTTTGGTTGTGAATACCAAACATGGGACGTTGAGAAGTGGAAGAAAGTCCTGTTTTCTGATGAGAAAAAAATTAAATCTAGATGGTCCTGATGGCTTCCAACGATATTGGCATAACAAAAACATGCCTCCTGAAATTTTCTCCACACGTCATAGTGGTGGAGGGTCCCTAATGGTAGGGGGTGCCTTTTCTTACAGAGGGACGATGGAGCTCCAGGTGGTGCAGGGTTGTTAAACAGTGGCTGGTTATGTTAGCATGCTACAAAAGGCATCATTGATGATGGAGGGCCATCGTTTGTGTGTGGATGGATGGTTATTCCAACAGAATAATGCTGCAATCCACGCTGCAAGACGGACCTTGACCTTTCTACAAGAAAATGGGGTCCATCTCTTGGGACATCCTACATGCTCACCAGACTTGAACCCAATTGAAAATGTTTGAGGATGGATGACAAGAGATGTTTATCGAAATGGCAAACAATATTCAACAAAAAATGAACTTCGTGAAGCCATCTTCAGAAGCTGGAGCAACATCCCCAGCACCTTAATGGAAACGCTTATTTCTAGCATGCCTGACAGAATTTCTGAAGTCATCAAAAGCAGTGGAGGTAGAACTCATTAAATTTGGTTGTTGAATGTTTTCATACCCTTTTTGTACAATTTCGTAGAATTTTTGTCTCTGGTCTTATAATTTTGATCATGTGTAAATTGCCTCATTTTATAAAAATGTAAATTTCTAAATAAAATGTTTGGAATATAGCTTTTTGTTTCCATAACCTTTTAGATTGTAGTATTGGTAAACTTAAGTGGGAGGAGTTTAAAATCTATCTGTAAAAAAATATTTCTTTTTAATGATTTTTAAGTGGTCTTAAGATCAGGAGTGTATATAGACTATATCCCTGTTTGTATTTAATTGTCAAAACCATTGTCTGTTTTGTTATTTTGCTTTGGACTATCAACTGAATGACAAAAAAAAATTTCTTCAGACTTGTGAAGAAAGATTTCAAGAGAAGCTAAGAAAAAATACAGTCAATACTAAGTGAATTTGAGTTTTGTTTAACAGCCTATCAACCTCTGTGGGTTATTTAATGCCAAAAAGATGGGGTCTTAAGGTACTTTTTTTAATGTTTGCTTATAGTGAGAAGGTTGATTTAGTCAGATTTTAATGAAAGTTTTGTTTTTATTCTTTTTTCATTTTAAGAAACTGAAAATGTCTTCTAGTTTCGTATTTAAAAATGTTTTGCTGGGAATTTCTTTCCCTCCAAAAATGTGTTATGGTAATTTTTCTTCAAAAATGTATAGTTGCTAATATTTTTCATTAAAAAATGTATATATACTTCTATAAAAGTCTATTTATATATATATATATATATATATTTCTATAAAAGTTTATTTTTTATACTTTCATAGTGTTTTGACTCCAGTTTGGAGGGTTAACTATTTGCCCATAGCTAGGACCCTGACAGGTGCAACCACTTTGGGTCAGGATGGACCTGAGAACAGCAATTAAGAGGTGGTTCCATGTTCCTCACAACTTCCCAATCAGAGCCCTTACTGCCAGATGCAGTTTACCATCATGCCCAAGACATCAATACTAAGTGCATATTTTGAATCTACAGTGATGATGTTAACAAAAAAAAAAAAAAAAAAAGTGATTTAATGTACAATACAATTATGTCAATTTCATGCAGATTAAACTACCTGAGGGGTAATATTTCAAAAACAATGTATTAAGTGCAATGATGACAATGAGAAATTTAAAAAGTTATACTCTGGGAATAACCCAAGATTCTTCCCACTTAGGAAATAGATTAATCAAATGTCTATTGAGCCGCCTCAGGATAAACTTTATCTCTGCCTTTTTGGGTTGAAATTTGATTTTTCATTCACATATTCTAAATAACATCTACAAGCAAAGTACTAAAAGATGAAAATAACATCCTTAGATGAAATTTAACTTAGCTCTCCATTCCTTAAAAAAAAAAAAAATGCTGTTAAAATAAAAACACAAATAAAACATATACCTAATGTGGGAAAACAAAAAAAAAGAGAAAAATATTATGGGGAAAAAAAAATGGTGATGGGTAGGTGGGATAGGGAGATTTTGGCCCACTGTATATACCAGTGCATGTTCCCAGATTTTAAGTCATGCCTATAAAAAGGTTTTACAAGATTGAAACAATTCTGTAAGCAAAATATTTCAAAATTAGTCTTTCACTCGTACAGATTTACTATATCACAATTGTAATATTTTAAATTGACATTTAAAGTAAATTTTACCTTGGAAGGTTCTTTGCAATGAGCACCAACTGGAGGCGGGATCTCTTGCCAAATTCCACCCCTGTCAAATGTAATCACTGTTGAAATGCTTTGATCTTGTTGAATCTTGCTAGCCAGGTAAACACCACGAATGGATTCCACTTTATAGAAGTCTGTGAAATCTACATAACTGGGATAGAGATGTCTCTTAAGAGATTCTGAATAAATTATGCCATCCTGACCAGAAGTGTACAAAGTACCATGACCAGTGTCTGAAAAATAAGATTTCTACTGTCATGAGAACAACAGAGGGAATTAAAAACATTTCAAAATTCAACTACAAGTGATTGCAATAATTTTAGAATCTTTAAAATATTTTCTGCTCAATACCATTGAAATTTAAAGTATCCAGTTCTTTTAAGATTTCAAAGATTATCTAACCAATTGATGTTAAGGCTAAAAATTTAAATCAATTACACAAGTGTGTATTAGATGTGTACAAATGTTTCCAGTTTTATTTGTTTTTTTTTTCTTTAAATTAAAAATCCAATTTCATAATTCCTTAAGTTTTTATAAACTAGACAAAAGAAAATGTGTATTATTAGATGTCAATTTCAAAACTAATAAATATCACTTATAAAACATTTTCTGAAAAGTTTCTATCACACAAAAAACTTAAAAGTCTTTACTAAAACTAATCCAGAAAACTGATAGATCAATTTCTACCTGAATTTCTGGGACAAGGAGTTAGCATTTACATTCAGACTATTGTCTTCATCTTTGCTTTTATCGCCATATTTCAGCTATCATACCACCTGGCTTTCTTAAGGTGCTTGTTGACCTGAAGAACATTTTGGGTAAGGGTACAATGATTGAAAACATTGATAACAAAAATGAAGACAATAGTCTGAATGTACAGGGTATGATGGGTAAATTGTCGGCATTTCATATTCTTAATTTTGCACATAATTGTTTTTGATTTTGTCAACTGCACAGTATAGTAGAATCAGTTGGGCACCATTGGCGAGAAAACAAAAGGTACCATGACAATTCACTCGGCCAGAAATGGCATACTGTACTGCTTGGTATTCACATCAGAAGCTCCAGTACGAAATATTTGAGAGTGTTCGAGTATCAATCTGAGAGCAGTACAGAGAATTCAGAAAGAGTTGGAGGAGTCTGAGGATGATTATGAAGGTACGGCAGCTTAGAAAACTCACACTAATCATTCTGATAAGAAAAGAACTCCCAAATTTGTTGTTGAGGACCTCAAACTCAACAAGGAGGCCTACATCAAGTGCCTTGAGATAGTGCTGTCCTGGATCATGAGGGTGGCTGCTGGAAGACCCTATGGTTAGCAACAGGACTCTGCACCATACCACAAAAGCAGGCGAACAGAGTCATAGTTGTCAGACAATTTCTTCAGCCACATTACTACTTACATCTGGCCACCTAACTCCCTAGGTAGCAACACCCTGGATTATTATGTGTGGGATGCAGTTGGGCAAAGATTAACAAAACACCTTGTAACACCAAAGATGAATTGAACATAAGGATTATGGCAGCATTCACCAACTTAAACAAAGAGACCATCTAGAAGAGTTGCAGAAGTTTCCGAAGTCGTCTGGAGGCCATGGTTTAAGTCAATGACAATTTTATTGAATGAATTTACTCTTTAGTATTTTAAGATATTTTTATAATTTTGGTAAATATATCTTAAAATGAAATGTCAGTATTATCTTAATTTTTGGGTAATTTAAACAACTTATCCAACTTGTAAATAATAAACTAAATTCACCAGCATACATGAATAATTTGCAAATTGATACATTTTTTAAGCACAGAAGTAAACAGTGTCCTCTGCCATTGCAACTTATTAAAATTTTAAAATTGAAATTTCAAATGTTTAAGTATTTTTGTTTCAAAATAAGTGTTTGAAATAGAAAATCAGTTAACAGATTTTTCTTGAAAATTTCTTTGAAAGTTCATAATTAGAAATCATGAAAAAGATCATGTGTATTTTATTAGATTTAAATTGTAATTTGCAATTTTAACACATCACTCAATCCCAGGCCCAACTAATAAAACAACAACTCTTAGACAAAATTCAACTTTATTCATCAACAGCCTTCTTATAGGGTGATACACTTATTCCAATGCTTCTCTAACAATTTGATGCCTTTTTTTGTAGAACGATTTGTCTTTGGCCTTAAAATACACCTCAGTTTCCAATATCACTTTCATTAGAGCCAAATCTTTCCCTGGAGCATTCTTTTGTGGTCTGCAAACAGCCAGTAGTTGCTGGGGGCCAGATCTAGAGAAAAGGGTGAATGCAGAAGCAATTTGAAGTGCAGTTTATGTAGTTTTGCCATTGTTGCGATAAACTTGCGATATTGTGCATTATCTTGGTGAAAGATTACTTTTTCTTCATTTGTGGCCATTTCTTGGTGATTTCTTCCTTCAAATGCATCAATAATGCTATATAATATTCGCTATTGATGGTTCTTCCTTTCTCAAGGTAATCAATGAACAAAATATCCTGTGCATCCCAAAATACAGAGGCCAAAACCTTGCCAGCTTATGTTTGTGTCTGATCACTTTGGACAGCTTTCACCTGCTGCTGTCTATTCAGCTAACTGCCAATTTGACTCTGGAGTGAAGTGGTGGATCCATGTTTCATTCATTGTCACATATTTACGCAGAAATTCCTTGTGTTGAAACAGTTGCAAACCATACTTCTACACGTACTTTCATGGCTTCTGCTCCGATGAGCTTAGATCACTGGTGCCGCCTAAGCATGAATTTACACGAGATACTAGATTAGCAACTAGGTCCCACCCTTTTACAGTTAAACAAATAAGATGTAACCGTAAATTCTACTCCAACAGCTTCTTTTCTCGCGCTTCCCGCCTGTGGAACTCCCTTCCACAAGTCTGCTTTCCTGACAGTTACAATCTCCAGGTGTTTAAATGTAGGGTCAATAGACACCTCCTATCACACTAACTCCCAACTATTCTCACAACACTCATCTACCCAACCCTCATTCTCAGTATCCTTACCCACCTATCACCCACCCTCTGACATTTCCTATATTTAATCAGCCTTTCTCCACTCTACGTAGCGCCCCCTGTGCAGTGCAGTAGTGGCAGTGACATGCCTTGCTCGGAGTGAAACGCTTATAAAAAAAAATACTTTGACTCATCAACATGTTGCATTTGATTGACATTGAGCAAATGTGACATCAACTGTGAACACAGCTTTCTCATTGACAAATGTAAAATGGTGAATACACTGCTTTCTGATATGCTCAACTCCTCTGCTATCTCATACAACTTCAATTTATGATTGGCCAAAACTAGTTTGTGGATTTTTTTTATGTTTTCCGGGATAACTGCCGATTTTGGGAAACCTGAGCATTCAGCATCATTTGTGTCTGTACAACCACATCAAAAGTCAGCATACCACCTCTTAACCGTTGTTTCTGATAGAGCAGAGTCCAAATAACTTGTCAAGCTATTGTTTTGCTTGAACTGTATTTTTCCCCCCTATCAGAATGCAATGCTTTTTCAACACACAAAATTCAGATTTTTCCATTGTTTTGAAAATTTACAACAGTAGCTTCACTTAAATAACTAATTCGTAAACTAATAATCCAATTGGGCCCAAATTTTGTCACATGTCATTTGAAGGTTAGTACTTCATAAAAATCATGTTTGTGCTTTATTCTTGCCTATAGTTAACCATCAAAATCAAGTACAATTTGACTGCAAAAATATAAAATAACATTTTTATATCAAGTGTAGTAAAATGCTGTCAATCTTTAAAGATGGATGCTAATAATGCCAAAGTGAATGTAACTTAACTCAGGTGGTTAACATCATTCCTTGAGGTATAAGTGATGGGTTTTTTTGTTTTTTTTTAATAAACGTTAATCTGCTAGGCAAAATTAGAAAATAGGAGTTTGTCTAAATAAATTTTAGAACTAAAAGAATGCATTTTTAATTCTTCATTATCAAAATTCACTAAGACTTTCTTAGACAATTTTTTAGCTGTGCAATTTTATTGAACTGTTTTAAAATTAGATAAGTTACAATTAGTACCAATTTAAAAAAAGAAAAAATTATTTTAAAAGCACAAAGAAAATATAAGGACTTACCACCGGGATCATCAACATGCATAAAAACTAAGCCTTCCGACATATCCAAGATAGAGAAAAACTGAAAAGATACCATTTTATTTTTTTAGCACTACATTAATACAGTAGCAAGAAAAGCTCATAATTTTACAATTTTTACCCATTTGGAATAAATTTATAGTATCTTAACTTTAAAAATTTAATATTCCTCTGAGAAAAGCCAATTATCAAGGATATACAATTTACAAGAATATAGAAAGAAGGGCTAATTAGAAATGAATAAAAAAATAGGGGAGTCACAATTCAAAAACTTTAATTTGAAAGCTGACCTAAAATTCTTAAAATCTGCCAGAGGCCATCTCTTTTAACCTCAAATTGTAGATCTCTCTCAAGAGTGGACCTTAAATCAGCTATTCTTAGCTTTGATATTACTCTTAAACAAAAAATAATAGTTATATAGCAATGTTTAAAATAGCAGTTACAGAAACAGAAGCCATTTTGACTTAATCTTGTTTTGTTTTTACAAGATTTATTTTTAAAAAAAAAGAAGTTTAAAGTTTTACAATATAACTTAATTGAAAGAAAGGTTTTCCTTCAAATGTATTTTACTTTTGCCATCTCCCAAAAATTTTTCCCCACACCCCACAGTAAAAAAAAAAAAAAAAATCTTCAGTTTAAAAGACGACATGTTACCCAATACTAACACATATCGCTTTGTTTTAATCAGTTAAAATTCAAATTCATGTCAGGTTTGTTAAGTTCGTCAAACTAAAGCTGTTGCCAGTTTTTATTATTACAACTTAAAACTTGGCAACATTTTAGACATCTGAACATTTTTATAAAAGAGATAAAAGTTTGGCACAAGTGTTAGCGTTGTGGTGCATTGGATATCGGCTCGGAACAAGAAATCGGGGAGCCGAGTTCGAATTCCAGCTGAATTCATTGCATTCGCATACGCGCAAATACCCTTGGGAGAGGTATTAATCCATCTATTCCTTCCAGTTATGGATTAAATAACAGGACAGATTGGGTTCTGTAGCCTTGGTCGGCAACCAGTCTACCACAGAAAGCAGTGGCAACCTACTGCGGGATAATATTCTGCCCAGTCAGTCATGTCTCTTTCAAGACATGATCGCCCAAGTGTGTATCACATATGGCACTTAATTGACTGACTGTTAGCAAAATATTCAGTCTAGTTAGCAGGAGGAGATTTAGAATTTAGCTCAATTAATAAGAAAATTGACTTAATAGAAATGGGTATACACAAACTTGTAAGTACAGAAAATCTCTAATAGATTTACCCAGGTCTTGAAATGTGGACAAAAAAAAAATAAATAAATAAAAAGGGAACCCAGCAAGGATCAGTCATAACAGTACAGTACAATTTGGTAGCTGTTACCCTATGATAGGTATTCTCAAAAGTACATTTAAACTCAAAAACCATTATGGGACAAAAAATAAAATTATCAAGAAGAAAGTGACCAAATAATAGTCAGAAAGTAAAACACCTAAGGTGCTTGGAAAAATTGACAATATGTATATTGAAAAAAAAAAAAAAAAACAACTTTTTAGAGATTTAATTTATTATATATAGCTTTTATATTAATTCAAAGAACTTCTATAAATGGATATACTTTCTTTTCTTTTTTTATTCATTTCTAACTAGCCCTGTTCTACCATCCATTTAGTCAAACTTTGTTATATTGTTTTTCTCTATCCCTTTCTCTAATGAGTATCAGATTTTCAAGCCCTCTTCCTTTAAATATATCCCAGAAACCTCAACTATTTCCTCCTGAAGTATTAAATTTCATTGATTTGTTTTTGAAATGCTTATATTCAATTTCAGATCGTTTCAACATTTCAATATAGCCTGTTCATATCGCTTTTCATAATTTTACATTTCAATTTTGAGATGAACAATTGTCAATGTACTTTTATTTCAAAGTATTGTTCTTGGTTTGGTTAATAGAGATGTTTGCTAAATGGGTATGAAATTCGCATTTATACAGTTTTGGTTAAAGACGAATGGAAAAAAACAAAATCAGAATCAGCAATCCCATAAGACAAAATAGTCAGAAACCAATGAAAAAAAAAAAAAAAAAAAAAAAAAGACATCACAGAATGAATCTTTAACAAGTAGCGTTTGTGTAAGTGCTGGCATGTTAAGGGCAGGATATGTCAAAATAAAGAAACCAGTTACCCTGTCATGAGTGATGGTTTCTAACTGAGCTTCATTCCAGGTTTTGCCACCATCTGAGGAAATTTGCATCTTCCTTTCACTACCCTAAAGAAAAAATAAATATGAAAATAGATAACAGCTTGTCCGAGATCATTTTTATATATTCCCTGATGAATGGAGGGACCATCTATGAAGCACATAGGTTATTGATGTTACTTTCAGCATCCTAAGTGGCAAACCTTTTACTTATAATTATTTTTTTCATATTTTGAAAATCAAAACATTGAATTTACAGATCAAAATTTATGTTATATTACATAATGCTAAATAGTTTATGTGAGAAAATCTAAATATAAGCTATAAGTTTACAAACTATTAACAGAAAGTTAAAACATTTTAAGTAGAATAAAGCCACAACCATAATATAAAGATATACAGCATTAAAAAGTAGAACATTCAACATCAGTACATTAAATTTTCATTAAATAGATGAAGCTCTTCAAAGCAAAAATTAATTTTGTAGAAATGAAAATGTTCCAAGATTTGAGCAGAATTGTTAATTATCTTTACATCATGTTAAAATCTAGACATTTATTGCAATTATAGACTGAGAGTTAACCAAATATTTTTTACATCTTAAAATTGGCTATGCTTGAATGGCATTAAGTATTTAAAATGTTATAAAAATGTGTTTTTATTCTTTATTACAAGAGTGCTTAGTTAAATTCCAAATGATAGCTATAGCAGCCATTTAGTGTTTATACATTTTTTTTTTTTTGTATATGCAGTATAAAAGAATTTTTTCAGAATAGAAAAGAAAACAAAAAGTTATCCTCAATGTTTGTCATCATTGCTAGATCCACTTGTATTTTGGATTAATGGTTGCTTCTTGCTTTACAGCTTATTGGAAATCCTCCTGTAGTTCCTGCTTTTAAGAACTCTAATGATCCTTCAAAACTAGCAAAATTTCAATCTTCTATTTCTTTTTGGCAAAGTACAAGAGACTCTAGGATGTACATTGTGGCGTAGTAGATATTGACTCAGAACAACAAATCGGGAAGCCAAGTTCAAATTCCAGTTGAATTCCTTGCATTCACTTACGCGCGAATACACTTGGGAAAGGTTTTAATCCATCTCTTCCCTCCAGTTATGGATTAAATAATAGGACAGATTGAGTTCTATAGCCTTGGTTGGCAAACAGTCTACTGAAGAAAGCAATGGCAACCTACTGCAGGATAATCTTCTACCCAGTCAGTCATGTCTCTTTTGAGACATGGTCGCCCAAAGCGTGTATCACGTATGACATTTAACTGACAGACAAGAAGCTCTAATCAACATAGAACTGGTTAAAAATCTCACCTCATGGTGTTTTTTTTTCCCAGTCAAACAATATGGCTTTTACTTCTTTAGATCAACTGCTGATGTATTAATGGTTATTACTGAAAGAGTCTATCAAGTTTAATATAAGAATGGCAAAGCTTGAGCTTAGCTTTAGATATCAGAGCTTGGCATGCTGGTCTTTTTCCCCAATGTCATATGTTTGTGACTTGGTACCTATGCCAATAAATACTATTTACTCCTGTCTTAGAAGTTGATAAATTCAAATTGGCAGTCAATCTCAAAAATGATCTACAATCCATTGTTAAGAAATGGCTTATTAATTTTAATCCATCCCCCACACACACTTTCATCGGCATGGCTCATGCTAACCTTCAGGATAGTGACTGTCTTCTTGGGTTAACGTTTTCCAATGACATAAAGTGAAAATTATATTGAGTCAATTGCTAAGTCTGCTACTAGGAAGTTTGGTTTAGCTAGACAATTTTGGTTTAGTGCTAGACAATTTTTCTTGCATCTTTATAAGTTTATTTGTTCATGCAGTGAATATTGTTGATATCTGGTGCTTTTGCTATGTATCTAAAAATTCTAGACAAAATCAAAAGAATAATCTGCAATGTTAACGATCATGACCTGACATCTAGGTTTCAATCACTTTCCCATTGCCATAATATAGTTTTCCTGTGCCTTTTCTATAAATACATTCATGGTAATTGTTTTGGTGAGCTTTCCTCTTTGATATTGCATAGTACTAGACTGGCAGCTAGGTCTCATAATTTTACAGTTGAAGTTGTTATTTCTAATAGTTTCTTTCATCACTCTTCTCAGTTGTAGAACTGTTCTGTCTTTTCGCTTTTCTAGCAGATACAATTTTCAATAATTTTTTGTTTTTTAATCATATCACCCCAAGCAAGGCGGTAACGCCACTGATGCGCAGGGGGCTACATAAGAGTAAGAAGATTGTAAAAGAGAAAACCGGAAACCACAAACTAAACAGGAAACAAGGGATGAGCCTCTTCACCTGTTCAATAGACGTGGGTAGAGTGTGAACCGGGATTTAATTGCAACATCAAATTCTCACCAGCTATCTTCTTGAATCTTGTTCATTTTATTATCCTTTCTCCTAGGTAATATTTTTTTTAGTTTCTTTCAGCTTCAGACATGGGGGGGGGGGGTTGAGAAAGAAAGAAACATACAAACACAATCTTTTGTATTATTTATGGCAACTGTACAGCAATAAGTTCCCTGTGATGAGGAGTTTTCTAATTCTGGTCTATTTTTCTTGAGAAAAGTCCAAATTAAATCTGCTTGAGTACACAGAGTTGGTATGCATATTTATAGAAAGGTATTAATTCAAAATAACTCAGTCAATCTGATTTAAAACAACTTTTCTTTCACAAATGATGTCTCATAGAATCTGTATTACTCCTTTAAAGCAAAACAACTTAGTATTTAAGTAGCTTAAGATAGTATTTTAAGCAAAACATACTGAATAGCTGATAAATTTAATGCATCACCTAATTCTACAGAAATTTCATAATCACTTCATACAAATTGAACTGAATATGAAGCATTAATCAAATTAAAAAAAAAAAAAAACCCATTCCAAATGCAAAATCTTAATATTAAAAAGTGAAATTTCAGATGGATACACAACTACATAAGCTTCATAAAACCTGAAAAATTAAAGAATTTCACACTAATAGCTGCTGCAGTTAGAGTCTGAAATTTAAGCACTCTAATAATACACAAAAATAAAGACAAAAGAAAAACTGATGCATTTTGTCTCCTGTGTAACTTTATCAAGGCAAATGCAAGAATTTTATTTTGTAACAAGTATTTATACACAAGGGCAAAAATTTTATTGATTTTTCAAATTCTTCAGTTAAGAAAGCTCATCAATATTTATCAGATTAGCTGAAACATCAGGCAAACTATGGGGATGTGAAGTGATATAATTTGATGTCTAATAAACTAAAGTAAGTGCTGTTTTAGAAATCAATTTATTATTGTATATAAATACTTGTTATGAAATAAAAGCCTTGCACTTGCTTTGAAGTCCCAGAGGACAAAACACATCAACTAAAATAAGTTTTCCTTTTGTCTTTATTCATAGTCTTTTTACAGACATACTATCTGAAACTTAGAAACACACACACAATCATGGTGTATTTGAGCAGTAATCTCTTTGTAATACTTGTTTTGTTAAAAATGACTAACGAGGTACTTCTGTTAAGTTTTTTTTTTCTTGTGTGCAAACAAAAACAATCATTTGGAAAATTTCTGCATACACTATAGATAAAAAAAATCTCTTCTGTAGAATTAGGTGATATGTTAAATTTATTAGCTGTTCAGTATGTTTTGCTTAAAATATTATCTTAAATACCAAATAGCTTAACAAGAGTACCTTGTCACTCATTTTTAATGAAACAATCATTTGTGGCAGTTAAGCAACAGCTGATCATAAACTAAAAGTTTGGCAGTGAAAATATAGACTGTTATTATTGTAATTTGAGAAATACAGATCCATTTTGATGGAAAATGCTTTAGACACTATTAAAGGGTTGCGTTTCAAAAAAAAAAAAAAAAAAAAATTTAAATATTTTCACATTTAACCAGAAAATCTGAATGTTCATTTGAAGATACAATCTATTACTGCATCTAATAAAGCAATAATGTCTCAATTACATAATTTTTTTTTTTTTAGAAATAAAAAATCCGACTTACATCGTGTGTTAAAGTAGATGCATACATGAAATTCCCTTGGATACCAAAGGAAACCACTTTTTCCAACAGAGAGGTCCATGTCTTATAAGTCCCACTGGTTTTCTTTAGTGTGTATACACCACCCCTGTAATCTGGCAATAAAGAAATTGAAATAAAACCAGTTATTACAGAATAATTTTTTTTTAATTTTCTTCTCTCAGACAGAAGAGCCACAACAAGAACTTACTTGTGCTAGAAGAAGTAGCTTCAAATGCAGCATAGATTGTATAAGCAGGATCTTTATCAGAAGTTGACCTGAAATTACAAACAAGAAATATAATGTACTATGAGGACAGTATCAGTTTCCATATTCATAGAATTAATCTAGAAGAACACACATCTGATTTTTTTTCATTTTTCAAAAATTATTATGAATAAGTATAACACTATTGTAAGCTTTTTTTTATAGCCCTCCTTAATAAAAGAAAATAAAAGTACACATTCAAAAAATCATCAAGATTGAGTAATTGGCAATTGTTAAATGTAATTGACAGAAATGTTCAACAAAATGGACAAAGTTTGCAATAAACAATAACAAGATAAAGAAAAGAAAAATAGGGTAAATATAATATTAAGCAAGCAAACAAAAAAAAAAAAGCAAGTCAAGGCAGCAGTAATATGACAAAAAGTTCACAAACTAAGAATGGTGTTAACATACAAAAGGGAATACAAACAAGAGATTGCAGTGTCCCAACTTCAAGACCAGAACTAAGACTGATGAAGCCAAGAAGTGGCCTATCTTATTGGCTGGGAAGAAAGCTTTGTCTATAAATTTGGGAAGAGGGATGTTTTTGCCATCATTCCTATACACAATCAGAACAAACAATAGCAATGAGATCAGTCCTACAGATTCACTAACTCAAATAATCGAACACTTCAAATGAAGTTTAAAATTATCTTTTCATATATGGTCAGTTTATTATCAGAAAAAAGATTGACAAGACTTTTTTCAACTTTTAAAAAGATGGGAAAAAATATGTAAACTTATAAATGAATGTAAATTTTCAAATAAATCTTCCACTACATCATCACAATCTGATAAGATCTGCACACAATATAAAAAGTTTTAGTCATTAATTCTACATCTTTAAAACCTACAAAAACTGATGAGCAACCTCTACTCACAGCACTGGTATTCAATAATAAAGCTTTTTTTCACAAGATAAAATAGTGGTTACCAAAAAGGCTATTATTCAAGCCATAACAAATTATCTGGCTTTCTATAAGAAGAAAGTTATGTAACATAGCTTTCTCTCTCTCTTTCATACATAAGCTAGAAAATTTAAAAAATTGTACCAAACTGGCTAGCCATGTGTAGAAATTAAAAAAGGTAAAGACCCTGAAATAACATTGAGTATAGTAAAGAAAGACAAACCTAACAAAAGTGTATGCAGATCGTGTCAAGAAGAAAAGTTAGCTATGTTTCCAGAACAAAAAAAAAAAAAAGTTACTAAATGAAAGATCAGATGTGCAGATATAATCACGCCTATAAATAGATTTTAGGATCATACAAACCTGGACAAAAGTGTTAAAAGATCCTTAAGTAACTCCTCCCTAGTTTTGAAAATTTTCAGTCTTTTAAAAATTCTAGTCATGCATTCATAAAAATCCCCCTTGTATGTTTGTAAAACACTGGAAAATCAGTTATTATAGCTTATAAAGTTTGAAATCTAGGTTATGGAAATAACATTTTTAAATGAAAAATATCCAAAAGCTCTACAATATAAATGTATTGAGCACCTTTTGATACAACTGTGTACTAGTCTAAGTTAATTATGACCAAAAACTAATTAACAATAATTATATATATAGCTTTCTATTAAATGTAAAAGAGTGATAAAGTAATTGGATGAAGACTTATAGAAAGCAATAAAAAAATGATAATTACCAATAATAAGAATCAATACGTGATCCAATTTTCTCCCACTTGAAGCCACCATTTTTTGTAACATGCAATGTCTAAAAATGACAAAAATAATTCCTAAAATTAGAACAGTATTAAAAGAAAAAAAATAATTATGCTTAACAAGATCTTTATAAAAAAAAAAAATCTTCATAACATTTTTGAGGTAATGTGGAGCAAAACAACTTTTACAAAATACCCAAAAAATGTAGATGACATGTTTAGTGATTTAACATTATAAAATTTATTTTAACAAGGAGAATTGGTTACAAGCAGAACGAGAAAGAGTTAATAACATTAAGTGAAAATAAATTGCATCAACAGTGAAGTATGGCCATCTTTTCAACAAACCAATAAAAAAAAAAATCTTGATTTAATAATCTACACAATAACTTTTTCTCTCTACATTTAGGACAGTTTCTATCTGACAAAGCTTGGCATAACCAGTTTTTTTCTTCCTCTATACCCTCCATTTGTAAAATGATGTGGGAGGGAACTCAAAATAATTTTTAACTTTATCAAGATTTTACCAATGTTAGGTTATAAATATAGCCCAAACAAATTTTTAATTTTAACAAAGATATTCTTTCATAAACAAAGTTATATAGTGAACACAGTTTCCTTTATAAGTTATTTATATTCCTAGGTGTACATGCAAATATGTTTATAAGGATTTTTAAAAAATGCTAATTATAAAAGAAATTAAAATCTTATAATAGCTAATAATTTTCTTAGACAAGAAAGGTTTATAAAAAGGTTCTTTCAAAGATTTTGATGAGCCACCAGTTCAAACATTTACAGCAAATACACACTAAGCTACTTCCACAGTTGAATCAACCCCATTGTGTTCCAAAATGAGGAAGTTCCACTGACAGTCTTCCTCTCCAAGAACTGCCACTCTGTGAAAGGCTCTCACATAGGTGTTTCCCTGAACATTTCAAATGTTAACCTCAGTCAAGCATCAATTGTGACCAATCTTCATCCTAACAATTTCTCTTTAATTCAACACAACTTATAAACATTTTGCCTCGAGTGGCTCTAGAGTCTTGTACTGGGTAAAATTTATTAAACCAAATAAAAACAGAAATAACAAAGAAAAAAATAAGCCTTTACCTTCTCTTTTTGTGAAAGAGTTAATATGTAATCTTCTTTCTGATGGAATGTCAGGGCACTGTCCAAGTCAAAATTCAGAAGAATTTTACTGAAGTGGTGACCTCCATCACTGGTCAGGAAGAAGCAAGAATTATGCTCACAATATGTTACAATGTAAACCTGGAACAAAGATAACAGTAGATGAAAATAGAATGTTAATCGTAAACAAAGAAGATTGAACACAGACATGAGACCAAAATGAAAGAGTTAAGTGTCAATCAGGGCTCTATTTTTTACATTGTATAAATAAGTTTTGTTTTTTTTATAAAGCCCTCATTTATCAAAAACTCAAAACTTAATAACCATCACAATTCAGGATTAAATAAAAACTAATGTATAATTTCATTCTCAACATAAAATTTAATAAATGTAGAGCACCGGAATGTATTTGTGGTGCTAAATGCTTGTTGAAAAATTCTGGTAGGGAAAAAAAAAAGTGTGGCTAGTGGGAGGAGCAGGGAACGGGGGGAGCAGGAAGAGGGATGAGAGAGAAAATATGGATGCAGGATGGGAGAGTGAAAGGGGGGGGGGGGCTCAAGACAACCAAGAGCTTTTAGTATCCCATAAATTTCAAAATAAATTTTACCTTCTTTTTATTAAAACGATGACGTTGCAAACCATTTCCCTTTTTTATCATATTGCCTTCAATTGATTTATTTATTTTCCGGAAAGTTTTACCATAATCTGTGCTAAATAAAAAAAATAAAAAAATAAAAATAAGGCTTATACATACCAGATCATATTTCATGATCAAAAGTTATAGTTAATAACCATGTTCAACTCCATTTACATAAAAATTCTGAAATTAAGATTAACAGATAAGGTCATCTTTTCCCAAATACAGGAATTTTTAAAAAATCTTATCTTTTACACTGTAATTTGAAAGTCCAATAGAATTAGAATAAAAAGTTTGTTTTTTTTTGTTGTTGTTTTTTACCTTATATAGAGATTCGAGGAAGGATGTGCAAATCCAGGAATTTCTGTGGTAGTACCAACCAAAATAATCTGAAAGTTTAGAATCAGAAAATTATGAATGGAAACAAAAATACAATTAATTTAAATAAATAAGATAAGACATTTTTAAGTGATGATGACAAGTGTTATGGACACCAGTAGACAGCTTACACTTTTATTCAATGTGTGACACAGCACTGTTGGAAGAGGCAACTGCATAAAATTGAAATGTCGGAAAAAAATTCATTTTTTTCCTTGCTCGAGCCCAGGGTACTCACCTGGACTACTGATACAGTCTACTTTAGATACTCTATGATGTCAAATGGATAGGTCGCACACCTAATTTCTATTGAAATTTTGGTGAAAAAATTGCAAACAATTCTTGAGTATATATATGGTAAAAATGAAGAAAAATCCTATTCAGAATTTTAGATACTGCACAAACTGAGAAAACCATGTATTGACAGAATTATAGCTGCTTGCTTTCAGGGAGGTGACATTCACTGTAAAAAATTACAAGCTTAAGTACTTATTTGTCATTTATTTTCATCCCAGCAGTCCCTCTTATAGTTCTGCTTATCCCTCCCTTATAGTTAGTATGACTGTTTTGACCTAACAATACCTCATAGATAATCGACTACTGCATTTTGATCACTGGGAAAAAAAAAAAAAAAACGGAAAAGACTTTATTAGAGACATTTCTTGTTTTTGATGAGAAAATGTAGGAGGAAGTGTTTAACGTCTGTTTTAGTGAAATGGAAAATTTGCCAATTTTAATCTTTTCATTTGTACCCCAACTTAAAATAACCATCATCCATATTTTATGATGGTTATTGCAGTATTTTATAAAAGTTGTTAAGTTTAAATATCTAAACAATGTGACAGGGGAATTTCTACAGATATTGTCATAAAACTCACCATGAGCTTATTCAATTAAGATTTCTCAGAAAATTCAAAAAGGAAAATTGAAAGTTTCATGGCGATTTCTAGTATTAGTATCTAGTATCTTCATGCTTTATTTTTTTGTTTTTTAATCATTTCACCCCAAGTGAGGTGATAATACCACTAATACACAAGGGGTTAGTGAGAGTGAAACAGAATGAGAAAAGTTTAACAAGGAGAAAGGTCAATAAAAGAACAGGGATCAGGAAGACAGAAGATTGCAAATGATGTTGCATTTAAATCAGAAGAGAGTTCCACACGTAAGAAATGCAAGAAAAGAAACTATTAGAACTTAACAGTGACATCTAGAAATGTGCAGGACAGATTCTTCAATAATACTTTAAGAAATTCAAAGTAAAAAGCTTCAATATGCAATATAAGATCATTTGCAAGAGTAAATAGTTACAAGGTAGGAGTTTGATAGTTACAATGCATTAAAGGCTTAAACAAAGCTTAGATGATTGCATATAAGCTATAATCAGTCTCAGCAAGTTATTTTAATACAAATGTCATTACTAAGAGGATACAGATTGACTATGCTCTCCATATAAATAAGGTAATAAAACTTGTATTTTTAAAAAACATTATTATAGCAAAACTAACAGAATCAGTTCAATCAGTCAAGTGCCATACGTGATACACGCTTTAGGCGATCATGTCTCGAAAGACTGGGCAGAAGATTATACCACAGTAGGTTGCCATTGCTTTCTGCAGTAGACTGGTTGCCAACCAAGGCTATAGAACACTGTCCTGTTATTTAAACCATAACTGGAGGGAAAAGACGGATTAATACCTTTCCCAAGGATATTTGTGCATAAGTGAATGCAAGGCGTTCAACTGGAATTCGAACTCGGCTCCCTGATTTGTTGTTCCGAGTTGATATCCACTGCACCACAATGCACATCTGCAATATCAGTTCAATAGTTTGAACAATTCTTGGAATTAAAACCATCATAAAATGGCAATCTTTCAAAAAGAAAAAAAATGTATCCAACTCCATCCATAAACCATACCGCCATTCCAATACCCAATTAGAATTCATTCAAGAAAAAAATAAAAATAACAAGGTTAAGATTTATAAACGAAGCATGATCCATTGTTAAGCTTCTGAACTGAATAACTCTTCATTTCTTTTGGTACAAGTATGGGGCTGTTCTTTTCATCAAACCCGAAGGCAGTGCATAGCTTTTGATACCAAGGCTTCCTGATACCCAAGGCTTTCCAAGAATTTTGATGCAGACCTCAAAGGAGAATCACAAAGCCAATAATTTATATTCTTCAGCCATAATCTCCTAGGTTTTGATAATTGATATTCAGTGTATAGATTAAGCATTGTCTACAAGAGCACTTTATGCTTTTTAATATTTCATTCTATTAAAAAAAAAAAAAAAAAAAAAAAACAGGCATAAAAGCAATTAAAAATTTTAATTTGTGCATAGTTTACAATCATAATCTTAAAGATCCACAAAAATGAAAAAAAATAAAGCTTTGAAACTGAGAAAGCCGAGTCATTCATAATATAAAAATTGTTTTTTCTCTCAATGAAAAAGTACATTTGTTTCAAGCTTATTACAATAATGTTGAATCTAACAATTATTTTAAATTGCAATTTAAATGGAATTGTGCAAATTGCTGTTTCACTATATTCATATAAAATTTAGTTGAATTGACTGAACTGAGAGACTTAAGTAAACTTTTTTTGCTCTGAAATATTTAAATTATACATGGTAAAATGTTCAAATATCTTAAATAATTTGATTTAGATGCATATTTTTATTCTAGCAGATTTTTTCCTTTGTATAACATACCTTACAACAGAATGAAAATTGTTGTTTTTTTCAACTACATTCTATGAAAACAACTTTCAACTACATTCTATGAAAACAACTTTCAACTACATTCTATGAAAACAACTTTCAACTACATTCTATGAAAACAACTTTCAACTACATTCTATGAAAACAACTTTCAACTACATTCTATGAAAACAACTTTCAACTACATTCTATGAAAACAACTTTCAACTACATTCTATGAAAACAACTTTCAACTACATTCTATGAAAACAACTTTCAACTACATTCTATGAAAACAACTTTCAACTACATTCTATGAAAACAACTTTCAACTACATTCTATGAAAACAACTTTCAACTACATTCTATGAAAACAACTTTCAACTACATTCTATGAAAACAACTTTCAACTACATTCTATGAAAACAACTTTCAACTACATTCTATGAAAACAACTTTCAACTACATTCTATGAAAACAACTTTCAACTACATTCTATGAAAACAACTTTCAACTACATTCTATGAAAACAACTTTCAACTACATTCTATGAAAACAACTTTCAACTACATTCTATGAAAACAACTTTCAACTACATTCTATGAAAACAACTTTCAACTACATTCTATGAAAACAACTTTCAACTACATTCTATGAAAACAACTTTCAACTACATTCTATGAAAACAACTTTCAACTACATTCTATGAAAACAACTTTCAACTACATTCTATGAAAACAACTTTCAACTACATTCTATGAAAACAACTTTCAACTACATTCTATGAAAACAACTTTCAACTACATTCTATGAAAACAACTTTCAACTACATTCTATGAAAACAACTTTCAACTACATTCTATGAAAACAACTTTCAACTACATTCTATGAAAACAACTTTCAACTACATTCTATGAAAACAACTTTCAACTACATTCTATGAAAACAACTTTCAACTACATTCTATGAAAACAACTTTCAACTACATTCTATGAAAACAACTTTCAACTACATTCTATGAAAACAACTTTCAACTACATTCTATGAAAACAACTTTCAACTACATTCTATGAAAACAACTTTCAACTACATTCTATGAAAACAACTTTCAACTACATTCTATGAAAAGAACTTTCAACTACATTCTATGAAAAGAACTTTCAACTACATTCTATGAAAAGAACTTAACTACAAATATGTTGATTTTTATCTACCATTATAAAGCAAGTGGAACAAAGGAAAACAATGTATAACCTATCTAACGAGGAGTTTGAGTAAATGGATGGCAGAAGAGGGTTTCTTCTTCTTCTTTGTGCACTGTCCTTTCAGGACATAGGCGATCATGGCTTTAAATGCCTCCCTATCCCTGGTGACTCTTAGCACGCCTTCTCCTGTTATACCACGCAATCCTTGCTCCATCATCCACCTGATTAGGCCCTTGAAATATGTTATCCGCTGCTTTCCCCAGTCGCTTTTTCCCCCTCTATCTGGCCTGTTAGTATCAGGTTCTCCAAGCCCTCCTTCCTCATTGCATATCCCAGAAGAGGGTTTAGGAGAGCAAAAAGACAAAATTTATTAAGAGCCACAAAGGATAGGAAATTGTGGATAGTCCTGATCAACAAAATCCTGAATGAACACAGCACATATTCAAGGCAAGAGGGACAGAGGAAAACAACTCACACCCTGCCTACCAAGCTTGAGACCAAGGACAGCAGACCAAGATGAAATTTTTAAGAGTAACAAAGGACAAGAGATTGTGGAGAGTCACGATCACCAACATCCTGAAGAGATACAGCACAGAGAATAGAAAGGAAAACTGTGTATTTAAGGTAGAAATAACCAATAAGTATTCGGTGCTGGTCTATGGCTATATCGTGTTGAATACACCGATTCCCGTCCAATCACCGAAGTTAAGCTACGCCGAGCCTGGTCAATGCTTAAATGGGTGACCATTTGGGAATACCAGGTGCCGTAAACATAAGGACCAAGAATGGTCCAGCGGTCCTCCCGGTTTGGGGGTTGGGTGCAGGGCTAACAACCCTGCCCCCGTAAAAAACAGTTTGTTACAGAAACAACAAGAAGTTGCTGCCCTATACACCATTGGGTGTGATGGATAAATGATGAAGATGATTCAGTGCTGGCTGTCTAATTCCGATACAAATGACTATACTTAACACAAGACTTTCTCAGTTCACTTGTGGATTATCAGAGTGGCAAGCATGTTCACAGTACTACAATCCACATTTGTTTAAAGTTAGTGTCCTGAATTCTTTGATTGTACCAGTTCAAGTGTCACTTAAAACCAGACAAATTTCATTAATGTCTGTAGATGAATACCACTTTACAAGCTGATCAAGCCTAATATTAGATTAGGAAATGGCCTATGTTAAAAGTAATCAGTCAGTTAAGCGCCATATGTGATACACGATTTGGGCGATCATGTCTAGAAAGAGATATGACTGACTGGACAGAAGATTATCCAGCAGGAGGTTGCCATTGCTTTCTGTGGTAGACTGGTTGCCAGTCAAGGCTATAGAACCCAATCTGTCCTGTTATTTAACCCATAACTGGAGAGAAGAGATGGATTAATACCCTTCCCAATGGTATTTGCATGTAAGTGAATGCAAGAAATTCAACTGGAATTCAAACCTAGTTCCTCGATTTGCCATTCTGAGTCAATATCTACTACACTACAACGCACATCCTAAAGTAATCACTCTTTGAAAAAGAAAAACACTAGGATATACAACTGGTCGATTTTTTTTTTTTTTGAGGGGGGGGGGGTATAGAACAAAGAAACAATATCCATACATCTCTTCAATATATTTATCTATTCTTTAACAATTCTTTACATTATGAACAGAGATTTTCAGCTCTTAAATATCAAAAACCATAAAAAGGAAATGCTTGTTGTTGATTTTAGAGTTTGTTGGTCTCTACTTGTACCTGACAAAGAAAAAAAAAACAAAAAAAACTCATCACTTGTTGAGTGCATAAGAGATTTGTCTCTTTTACAAATGAGTTTTTATATAGCTGTAGTGTTTTATGCTTTCTAAATATGCCAATATTATAAAGTAGTTAAATCAAGCTATGCTAGATTTTTAGAGGGTATTTAAATATTTCACAACCCAGTATATCATCTTTTGTTGATGCAAAGGTTAAACATTTTGGAAGCCCATTTCAATTCACTTTGCCAGATTACTTGATCTACAGTCATATCTTCTTTCAATTTCTGAAGGTCATTGAAACCTACATTTTATTTGGAAATTCTTTGTCATGACATCACTCAATACACCATTTCAACTATGAATTATTTCATTGTACATGTTCAAAACATCATAGCTTTTGGGCAGTCAAGCAAGAAATCTACAGTAAGAAAGCTTAGATATTTATGCAATGACGCCATGCTGTCAAAGAGGCCTTACATCATCTGATCACAGAAATATTAAATTGTTTTAAATGTAACAGTTCAGCACATAGTCCAGAATTCATCAGTTTAGGTCAAGACAATGAACACAGGATGCCAAAAGTGATATGATTTGCCAATATGGGGAGCATTTTTTTTTTAAACCTCCCAAGCCGATCTAAGTCTAGCGACCGTTGCCACTAGCACTAAACATATCACCCAGGTAATAGTCAAATACCAGAATTGACTCACAAGAACACACCTTGATAGGTTTAGAGAGGCCATTATCTTTTACCCATAGCTAGCAACATCAATAAGTTCACTATGAATACCAGCCACAAATGCAGTGATTACAGTCAGACTAGCAACAGCACTTGATCATTTCAGAGTCATGTAGGATCTTCATATTAGCATCATTAACCAGAAACAGTCTTTTTTTGATTGACTCTCAGAACCTCACTTTTCAAGTTTCCTTTTCAGAATTTTAATTTGCTACATAAATTATCAGAGGATCTCAGTGATCACAAAGCAAGTGTAACTCATCAATTTGATGTAGAAAAAATTTTTTTTACAAAAGTGAACCCTGGTGAAAATGGTTGGAAATCACTGATACATTAGACAAATTCTATAAGATTTAACATAATGTCAAGACCTAAAAGAAAAGTTTTAAATGACAAAAAAAAACAATAATTTAAATTTAAGTCACTATAACTCCTAAGTTATGAATAATTAAAAATTCATTTTGTAAAATTATATATTTGTTTTCCCAAAATTAGAAATTTCTGAATATAAAAAGGTTATTTTTCTACAAGACAGGATAGGGAGTGAACATAGGACAAGGCCAACCGAGTCAATGTTGCTTTTCAAAAATCTAATCTATCTAATCTAAACTTATTTATAAATGGAACTTTGTGTGTGTGTCCGTTACCTATAGATTCCGAAACGGATGAACTGATTTTCTTGAAAATTTACAGTTGTACTATAAGCGTCTGCAAGTGTTCTTAGCTAGTTTTTGTGTCGAGGTACCCCTGATAAATATCGAAAATTGATAATCGAAAAATCGGGTTATAGAAGGAATGGTCCGATTTTAATCAAATTTCATACACTCATAGACAAAGACATAAGAAACGATATTCAGAAGTTTCAAGGTTGCAGTTCTTACAATAGTGCAGAAAATCAATAATATATATAAAAGGCAAGATGTTTGTGTGTGTATTTCTGTTTATCTGCCTGTATGTTTGTATTTTTTTCAGCCCTTTTATTTTAGTTTTTGCTTCGGTTTTGGATCTAAGTAGGTATAATTATAGTTCTTAGTCTCAGCCATGATACCATTTACTTATTTAGCCTTCAAAATTCAGTTTATGACAAAAAAAACTTATTTGATATCGATACCAGGAAATCAAAATTTGACTTACATCCATTCATTTTTCTTTCAGTCTACGGTTTCACTTTAACTGGAAACAACTATTGCTTTTTAGTCTATAATGCCAACGTACAAAGAGTCTGAGCTCCAGGACCATGGATTAGTGTTAAAGCTTTCATTACACCTGAGCAACGCCGGGCTATTCTGCTAGTTTATAATAGAGAAGAAAAAACAGTCTAAATATTACAGATCAAATGTATAAAATATTGATTTTTAAAATGTTGATGAAACAGTTTTCAGCAGCCCAACAAACTGCCAAGCTAATCACAAATGCTCAAGTCATTGAACCTTAAAGTGTGTACACAAGAAAAAATGCATAGCAATATTAATGGTATCCAACTGAAACAAGGATAAACTATGAGTACTTTTAGTTTTTCAAATGGCAGGTAGAAAGAATAAGTTATGTCAAAAGTGCGATAAGATCCAATGATATTAAAAATATATTCAAATATGGCATCTTAGAAGGAAAGATATTAGAGTGGAAACAATAGCCAGCAGAAAGTAGCTGAGTGTTACAATCGTAGTCGCCTACGTCCTGAAGGGACAAGGCACATAGAAGTAGTTGGTAAAATTTATTCACTGCTTCAAAGTCACCAACCATTCCCTTTAAAGAAGGATTTTGCGAAATATTTTTAATATACTATTACTGGTTTATTTTTACCATTTTTATTTTATATTAAGGAGTTCTTTTTTATTAAGACATTGAAAAACAGATTTCCCTTTTTATGAAGCCTAGAAAATTCCAATTGCATTTCTTACAGCGGGGGTAAAACCACCCTCAAAATAGGCCATCTACCAAGTAAATGCTTACAAACTCAAATAGATACGAGTAATAAATTCAATTGGAGTAGATAGACTAAACTATCGCCTGGTTCACACTCCACCCACGTCTATTGAACGGGTGAAGAGGCTCATCCCTTGTTTCCTGTTTAGGATGTGATCTCCAGCTTTCTCTTTTCCAATCTTTTCACTCTTACGTAGCCCCCTGCACATCAGTGGCGTTACTGCCTTGCTCAGGGTGGTATGATTAAAAAAAAAAAATACATAGACATTCACAGATGAAATGAAGCTTAAATTCTGAAGGCTTTCCAAGTAGAGATAATGGAAAGATGACAAACAGAAAAAAAATAATGCTTATCAGCCTCTTCCTGTTAATAGTGTCTGCTTAATTAAAATCAAAGTTAGAAAATTTTTGAAAGAGGGGAGACAAAAGTAAAAAATAAAACTGAGGAATTCATGACACACAAAATATGCAACAAATCTATCACAAATGGATACTGATATACGAAAGAAACATTAAAAGAGAAGAAATGCTCATATTACCTGGTTAATCAAGTAATACTTTTATTGATCAATCTTTTTATGCTTTTTGCGGGTTATTTAAATCCAGAAAATATTTTTAGATTGTAAAAATTTTTTTTTTTGGAGATAATGATTTTACTGATACAATTCCTATTAATTAACCCATAGCTAGGGGCAAAAGAGGTAGATTCATATCTTTTGCTAGGGTATTTCCATATAAGTAAATATAATGAACCGAACTAGAACTCAGCTCTCCAATTTGGAGCCATTAACCTTTACACCACTTGCACATCCAAGCTTACAGCACCTGGCATTCCTAAGCAGTCACCCATCTAGGTATGGACTATGCTCAATATTGCTTTATTTCAGTGATTGTATGAGAACAGGTGTTTTAACCTGATATGGCTATAAACCAGAATACTTAGAAAATAAGTAGTGGGAGAGAAAGAGTTAATTTCCAACCAGTACATAAGAATCACATTATTATCAGTACATTAGTTAAATGACATTTCCTGACTACAAGTAAAGGGTGGAGGAAAGCTTTAAAAATAATTAAGGATATTGGGATTTGACAAAAACAAATTGTTTTATTATGAAAACAGTCAGGCCAATATTATAGAAATACTAAAACAATAAAATTTGGCTTTAATAACATTTACATAATGAGATTATCAATTAAAAAATATCCAAGTCAAGGTTACTAAGATAATATACTATGCATAGATAAACTTTAGTTTAGAAGTCTCTATACATATTACGGTAATATCACATTGAATATACCGGTTCCCGCTCAATCACCAAAGTTAAGCAACGTTGAGCCTGGTCAGTACTTAGATGGGTGACCACTTGGGAATACCAGGTGCTGTAAGCGTATAGTGATGGATGTGCGTTGTGGTGCAGAGGATATCGGCTTGAAAAGAGAAATCAGTAAGCTGAGTTTGAATTCCAGTTAAATACTCTGCATTCACTTAAGCACTGGTACCTTTGGAAAAGGTATTAATCTGTCCCTTCCCTCCAGTTATGGGTTAAATAACAAGGGTAGGACTAGGGACTCTGCCCTTAAAACACAAACCTCAATGAATCTTGATACTTGAAAAGAAAAAAGTATTACTAGACACAAAACTTATAAAAACAACAATTGTTGAAAGAAAAAAAGGTATTAGCAGCAATAAATAAATAAAATTTAGTTGGCAATAAATGACCCACCGAGGTTGATTTGCCATAAAAACCAAACAACCAACCAGGATAATATAACCATGCTTACAGCACCTGGTAATTTGATTTTGTGGTTAAATATGAGGTTCCTCATATCCCCATGATTTTAAATATGTACAACTCCAAGTGAACTGTAAGATATTTAACCACAAAATCAAGTTACCAGGTGCTGTAAGCGTTTATGGACGGATGTGCGTTGTGGTGCGGTGGATGTCGGCTTGGAAAGGGAAATCGGTGAGCCAAGTTTCAATTCCAGTCGAACACTCTGCATTCACTTATGCACTGGTAACCCTGGGAAAGGTATTAATCCATCCCTTTCCTCCAGTTATGGGTTAAATAACTGAGTCTGCTGTTCATGCAATCTGTGGCGAACTTCTGCACCGATCGTTTGTTATCAGCAGTTCCAAAAAGTGTGGATGGTGCTACACAAGCCTTCACCACTCTAAACAATTCTTTGTGTGGCAGTCTGAGTTAGACACTCATACGTCGAAATCGACAGGAGAGTCCATAATAATAATAATAATACATATGGGCAATTTTCATGAAGTGGAAAGAAACTAATATACAGCACTGTTTGAGTCAACAATATAAAAAGGTTTTAGTACAGGCAAGTTTAGGTAGCATCAGGTACCGATTTCAATATTCATAATACATCAACCTTATATTCACTTTTCTAAGATTTTTAGGTTCTATTGTTTTCCAAGTAATTATGAATATATGGCTGGCTACTAATATCTGTTGGATATTGGTTAATAGTGAGTGATTTGGCACACAAGTAAATTGGTGTAGTCAGTCCAAATGAAAGACCAAGCTCTTGAGTGATCTAATGGAGAGATATATATATGAGTGAATAGAATCCACTCATGCAGATGTGTTGGGTATGTCCATTATAGTAAAGTGGACTAACCCACCTGCTGCATTAGATACTCTCCTATAAATGAAGTAGACAAAAAGAAGGCAGCCATGTTAGAAGGTAACTTAATTGATTTCTATATCTCCCTCCTCTCCCCGTTGCGGGAGCGTAGTGGCCGCTGGGGAGAAATCAGTTCCTTATTGCCTGGCTGATTGTATGTTAGTAGTCGGGATAGCGCCCTGGGGATCCTGGTTCTTGATGGCAGTGATTGAGTAGGGTACTGGGATGAAAGGTCACTTCGCAAAGTGATGCCACCATTTCCAAATTTCTTGTCAGATTGATGCAGCCTACATACATCTGTGACTGTCAGTCCAAGGGCACAGGTAAGGCACTTGGGATAGGAGTTTTGATTCCAGGTGCTTCAAGTTTCCTCAGGAATCTATGATTCTGCAGAGTTATTCTACCTGATCCTTCAACTCTAATCCTATATTGATGGTTGGGAAGCATTTCTACTATTCGCCCAGTAATGTCCTATCGATGACTATTTGGGTTTTGAATGGAAACTGTGTTGCCCTCACGAAGGCAGGATAGGGTATGTGCAGTACAATTGTACCTCTCGATGAGGCCTGCATTGTAATCCTGTCTACTAGGGTAGCTAGCCAATCCCTGTTGCAGACGCCTACTCAGTCACATTTGTGTTCATTCAACACCCACAGAACCCACCTGTGCTTTATACTGCAACTATGCTGAACAGAGGAGCTTAGTTACAGTTTCTGAGAGAGAGCACATTATTTAGTGTGAACAACAGTCTAAACAAGGCCAGGATGTTCAAACCCTCAGTCATGATGACTTGTCACTTCATGCTAGCAGAACCATTGGCAGCTCCTAAATAGTACCATCTACCCAATTTCACTCACATACCCATGGTATGGTTTTCCAAAAAGATGCCACACACAAGGATCACCTGGGATGACCATGCTGAAATTTGAACCCAGGCTTTATGGTTAGAAAGCAAACGTTTTAACCACTCGGCTATGAACCCATGTAAAAACTATAATTTTATCTTAATTGACACTTTTTTTTTAAAATAGAGATTATTGGATTTCACTCAGTCTCATTATCATGGAGTAAGTTTTACAAATTTAACATTTTTGGGAGAGTTCACTAACAATCAATTTCCATGAAGTTAGAATTTTAATTTCTGAGTTTTTTTGTTTTCTTTAATGCTATAAAACAGACTTTGAGAAATTAATTTTTTTTTTCATTACCCTCAAAAACCCAAACTGATCTATACTGAAGGGGACTCTCTCTCTCTCTAATATATATATATATATATATATATATATATATATATAAATAAAAAATCCCTTACTGATAGCAAGACTTGGAGTCTCATGCACAACACAATCTTCAGGTGCTAAGTATACTCTGTTACATAATTTTAATAAAAATATCCAGTTATAGCAATGTTGGTGCAGTGATACATTATATTGTGCATAAAACTCCAAGCCATGCTATCCGCAAGGGATATGTATATTTATTTATATACACTTAATAGCTCTGTTGTGCTGCACTTGGAACAATGACCATTAAGGAAAAATTTTTGTACTCCCAAATATAAAAAACATAAAAAAAATAATAAAAAATATTTAAATTTTCCTTGTCTGCCATATTTGAAATAAATGTTTGAAAGAAAGGTAGATATATCATTAAAGGGCGTGTGTGTTTGTGTGTATATAATGTAGTCAAAAATTATTTTAATGCTTGTTTGATGGTGCACATAGAAATTTAAGATGTCAAGTGAAGACAACTGATATTCAAATTCAATTGCTAAATGCATCTTTATACACAAGAGAATTCCCTTTACTTTTTCTAACAGCACACATAAATTTACACTTACATATTTGCAAGATAACAAAAAGGAATGAACAGAAAATAGCAAAAATCTACTTTCAAGTAATTTTTCAAGATTAACACTGAACATCGCAAGTGAAGATTGTACTCTAAAGGTTTGAGTCTCGCTAATGGATATTCATTTTTGCTTTTACATTTAAGAGTCAAAATGTATATGTATGAAAACAATCATTGCAACATTACAATTTATATTTCCACTCTTTGTAATATTGTTTGGAGTAATAAATTATAAAAATAAATACTTACACCATCACCTGCCCAGGTGAGAAGAATGCTGTGGTTTGTTTCATTTTGAAACACATACTGAAATTTAAAAAGGAAAAGAGTAAGTTTAAGGAAAAAAAGAAAAGAAAAAGCATTGCAAAATTAAAATTTTATATAATGATCTGCATGAAAAGTTTTAAATTCCACAAGTTGAAAATATATTCCAATGATCTGATCAAATTCATAATTGGATTAACTGATGAGGTTCCTCATATCCCCATGATTTTAAATATGTATAACTCCAAGTGAGCTGTAAGCTATTTAGATAGTATACAAGCAAAAAATTTTCTTGCTTCAGTAAAAATAAAACTTAATATACAACAGCAAGAAGAAGACACCTCAATAACGACCATATGAAAATAAAATGGCTTCATAACTGGCACAACATTATATTACATTTGTTTTGCTAGAAGCAAGTATGAAAGAAAGGAAGTTTGTGGTAACTTATTTAAAAGTTATTGCTTCCCCTAGTGAATAGCAATGCATTTCTACCTATCTCACCTTGGCAGTAATATTCAAAATGCTAAATGTAATTAAGGTGGCTTTTGTAAGAAAGAAATTTTGGCAAAGTGTTAAAAAAATAAAAACAAAATATCAGTCATAATCTTGAGTCAACAAGGTTCTAGTGTGTTTAAACCAACCCAATAACAGCTTGAGACCCATATCAAGTACTAACCTGAATGTATTAATGAAACAAATGCCAATTTACATAAGCAGCATATTCACCTCCACAACATGGCAGCCACTTAAGAGACAGCCTTAGTTAATTCAACTGAATACCTACCGTTTATTTTTAGCTAACATCAGATTGTTACATCAGTTTCAGACAAAAATCCTGCTGGAAAAATGCTCGCTTGCAAAGTGGAAAAATACTTGAGTTTTAATAAGTTTGAAAGTTTTGTTTGTTTTTTTTAAATCCCTATTTAGTCTTATCTGGTAAAGAGAACAGATATTCAAAGAGATTGCTGTGTTTTGATATTCATTGAATCTTATCAGATTGCCATGAATTAAATATTCACAATTTAATTACATACACAAGGTTTCACAAACATGTACTGAATTATGTCATTTTGTATAGCAAGATAGAAACTGAAAGTGTCACACCTGGTACCACACAAACAACAACAAAAAAAAAAAAAAAAAAAAAAAAAAAAATGAACATATGGTTAAAGTGAAAATACAAAAGAGATTTTACAAGTATATTATCTTTAAAAGAAACATCTTAACCAAACTGAGCCTCTTAACAACCAAGACATTTTATCAAAATTGAACTATCAACCTTGACATTGCCAATGATTTTAATCTAGTAAACTGCTTTGACTTCTCTAGTTATAGAGACAAATCTTACAATAGTCAAATGCCAGATATATTTCATTTTAAAATATTATGATTGTTTCATTTCTCTCCCCAAACCTGCTTTGCCACCCACTTGCTCAAGCCCATCAAGTATGTCTCACATTGCTTTCCCTCTCTCTTTTCCTTTATCCATCCTGTGAGTATTAGATTCTCCAAACCCTCCTTCCTCATTATGTATCTCAGAAACTTCAGCTGTCTCTTCCTGATGTCAAGTGTAAGTTTTTCATTTTGTATCCTCTCCAAAATGTTGTTGCTCACATGTTTGGCCCATGGTATCCTCAGCATCCTTCTGCACATTTTTGTTATTTAGAGTCTCTTTATCTTAAAGATTGTCTATCATTCTTCACCATGTAGGAGGACATATATCACATAACAACCCAGTGATTTTTTTTTTTTTACATTCAGATATCTTATTTGGAGTATTCCCCAATAGTAATAACACCCAACTAGTTAATTTCAAAAGATTACTACAAGTACACTATTTAGTACTATTTTGTTAATAACACTTCCTAACCACTGACATTTTTCGATGATTTCCATTTACTAGCAAAACAAGTTTGGGATTTAAAAAAAAAAAAAAAAAGATTTGAGAGATTTGAATTCAGTGTTTAATTACCCATTCTCTGCCCTCAGTCACTGTCAGATATTTCACTGGGAGTGCAAAAAGATTAAAATCAAAGTTAGGGTAGGGGTTTTTTTTTATATAAAATATTAAAAACACTAACTTTTTCTGCCACTAAATGTTTCCTCTGGCAGTGAAAAAGTCGATCGTTTCTCTATCACTTTATATACTTATGGTATCAATGGGAAATTTAATGGGATGGAAGGAGTGAAGCAAGATTCGTGAAAGTATGAGAGGATGGAAGAGGGAGAAAAAATTAAAAATATAATTTTTGGTCCTCTCATCCAAGTTAATATTGATCCAGTAGATATTTTTTTAAATGTTTACAAACTGTCAGATCACTCATTTAACAAATTACCTTGCTCTGGCTATAACATAACCACCAGCTTTTCTTCCTGACAATCTGCACATAATATTTCTAATACTATATAGCTTGCTTTTTTTTTTTTTTTTTAAATATATTTAAGCTTTTTCTATTGTTTTTTTTCTTTTAGCTCCCACACATGGCTAGCTAGTTTCATGCAATGTTTGTAACTTTCTAGCTTAAATGATGAACAATGGTTATACTATTTTTTCTTAAAGTTAACTTCTGTACACAAAAAACACTTTATTTAAGCTTTTTTTTTTTTTCATTTTCCACCTCTGCCTTGTAGACTATCCCTTCTATTTTACAGACTCCGTTTAGTGGATACTTATTTTTATCTCTACAATTGCACATGTGATTAGTTATATCATTATCTAGCACATTATCTTCATGAAAAATTCTTGATGTTCTTCTCCTTAATTGTATTTTTAAGTTGCTGGTTCAACTATAGCTTATCTTCAGTGGTTTTGCTAAAGATTTTGTGCAGCTCAGAAATTTTTGGGAAAGTGTTTATCAGTTAGTGGGAAAAGCATTTATCCTGTTTTCACTCCTAAATTGAAGTGGTGGTGGAGGTGGGGTGGACAAAATGTTTCTTTAGATGCACCCCATCATAGACTGAAACATTTGGTTTTGTGCCCACTTCTATTAATGCTCTCATTTTTTTAAGAAAAAAAAAAAAAAAAAAGTATCTTTATAAAGAATTTCTTGATAGCCTGCATTCTCTTTTATATATATATATATATATATATATATATATATATATATAAGAATAAATCTAAGTACAAGCCAACAGACCGACCTAGGTTTCACCTAACGGCTAGTTACTGTTAGGGTTCTCGTCTCGGGGTTTTTTTTCTTTTCTAAGAGTATTTTGACGTATGTTCAAGTACTTAGTTTGTTCCTTTTTTTATTTCCCCTTTTTTCCCCCTCCGCGTTTATTCTCAGTGGGTTTATCGAGACGGACTGAAATATATTATAACAATTATTAGTATTATTATTTTATTTATATATATATATATAAGATGTGTGTGAGTGAGACACACACAAAACCATATCAGGTTCAAATTATTAATGTTTCATGTTTCCCAACTTCTTTCCACCAGAGTTTCCAGTTATATTTATACATAGCTGGCAACTTTCTGGAAATTAACCAGCAATTTAATATCAACAAAACAGAAAATAAAACTAGCCTACCTAGGACAATGGGGCCTTATCCCCATTAATGTCCAACCTTTAATAATTCAATTATCTCCATATCCCTTCCATTTTTCAAAACTGTCCACAAGAAAGTCAACCACCATATTAGATTTTTAGTTTTGTCCATGGTTTGAAATCTCCCTTTCAACTGTAGTCTTAGCTCTGAGAAAAACCAAAATCATAAGCAGTTAAATGTTTGATGTAATGAGTGTGCAATGAAATTGAAGGGCTACTGCCCCCAGAATCTGTCAAGAATCATATGTATAGTATCTGTGCATTGAGAAGAGTTACACATAAAAGAAAATAATAAACATTATATAACTAAGTCATTGCTAAGCTGACCCTCTAAGGCTTATCCAGATTTAAGTTTTAGATTACGTAAACAACTTCTTGAGGTAAACCAATTTGATTACTCTTTGCATTACTCCTAATTTGTACAAGTTATACCCATTTTTCTTTTTGTGCAGAAAATACCAACTTACCCCATGAAAGGCTGTGAGTGTTTGTCAATGTTATTTATAATGAAAGAAGTACACACATCTCCATTACAAAACTGAGGCCAAATCTTTTTGTCATAGATAACAGTAAAGTTTGAGAGAATGACTGATTTACTGCTTAGCAGATTTGCATGTTAAAACCAGCATATAATTAGCTCTTTTGAGCTAGTGACAGAAGGACCAAAGTGGAGAAACAAAATTAGCCATGAGGCTGCAACCTTGCAAACTGTGTTTTTATTCAAGGAGAATCTATGTATGATAGGGAGCCCTCTTTTCCAGATGAAACTGTCAATTTGATTGGACTTGCTGTAATTCTACATCTTCAGTATGATGTGATGTGTACTAATTTACTAAGAATTGAACTGGCATAACATGATAGTCATTGGTTACTTATTGAATTAGAAGCATTTTCGTTCTACCTTAACCACTTGTGATAAGGTGTTAAAACTCAAATCTGTTTTACCATAAGTCTCAACAAACCCAGATTAAAGAATGTCAACAGATTTTATAACTCCTTTATAAAGTCAAGACATTTGTCTAAAAAAGTTTAAATGCTAACTCATGAAATATTTGCTTATTTTAACTCTAGACTTAAGACTTATCAGGTTTGCAATCTTGCCATAAAAAGGTCAGAAATCACAATTTATTAACTGAATGTACACTTGTTTTTATATTAATGAAATATCACCAATTTTACTGATAAGAAAACTTTAAGAAGTGTGCATTAAACAAGCTAAAACCAAGTGATTATCTTAAAGATTTTACTTTGTAAACCTGAAAGAACCTAGCATTTTCATTGAAGAAAAAAAAATTTTTAGGAATTGGATATTTCAAATTTTCAATTCTGTCTAATTTCTTCTGGTTCATTATCTGCTCTATTTATACTTACAAAAATAAACTATCGAATAATTAAGTTAATATAAGTGGGCAAGATAAGAGAAAAGAAAAGAAATGGACAAATATGGCTATCGTAGCTTTAATAATATCAAATAGCAAGATGAATTTATGACATCTCCACCCTCATTTCCATTTCAGTCATTACAAAATTATGATTTGACATCACAGGGTATATTATAAACAAATGCCAATTAGTCAGAATTCATACATAGGATTGAATAAAAAGATATTTGAGTAGGCACAAAAATTGTTACAATTCTTGCAATCATGCAGAAGCTATGACAGAATGCTAGACGAGAAATGATAGTTTTCAGCTGGGCCGTTGAGAGAGAAAGACTGATGTCATGAAAGCCAGAAACATTCTATGACTCCAAAATAGACATCACTGAGGAAGCATTCAGGTGCACAATATCTGCATATAGGATGAACATATGTAAGAAATTTGAACCTGAACTCTCCTCTGTCCTCTCCAAACTCTACAACTACTGCATCTCTGCTTCTTGCTTCCCTGCCTGCTGGAAGTCTTCCTCTGTGGTTTCTGTATTTAAGAATGTTGAAGAACCCTCAGACCCCTCTAATTATCACCCTATCAGCCTCCTACCAATTTTTAGCAACATGCTCAAGGCTATTATTAATGCTGAAGTGGTTCAACATCTCACAGCCCAAAGTCTCTTCTCCAATAAACAGTATGGTTTCTGCTTCACCATGTCTACTGCTGATATGTTAATGACCATCACAGAATAAAGATACCAGGCTCTCGATAAGAACAACATAGATCAAGCTGTTACACTAGATATCTCCAAAGCATTTGACAGAGTCTGGCTTGTTGGCCTTCTACGCAAGCTACATGGCTATGATATAACTGGTATAAAGTTTTTCTCATCTAAATCCATCTTGCACATATATAAATCTACCATCCGCCTGTGCACTGAATACTGCTGTCACATCTGGTTGAATACCCCTGCTATTCATCTTGGGCTTCTTGACAAAATCCAATGAAGAATCTGTAATGTAATTGATCCCGATCTGGTAGCAAATCCAGTCACTTTCTCATTGACGTAATGTGGCTTCCCTCTGTCTCTTCTACAAATACTTTCACGGCTTCTGCTCCAATGAGCTTAGCTCCCTGGTACCCTCTCTGCATGAATTTAGTCAAACTACTAGATTAGCAGCTAGGTCCCACCCTTTTACAGTGAAACCAACCAAATATAACCACAACTTCTACACTATCAGCTTCTTTGCTTGTACTTCCTGCCTATGGGATTCCCTTCTATATACTTTCTCTCCTAACATCTACAATCTCCAAGAATTTAAATGCAAAGTCAATTACCATCTCTTATCTCCTTGACTCACATCCTTTCTCCAACAACCCTTGTATCATGATGTTCTTCCTTTCCACTGTTCTCATGAAGCCCTCTTCACACCTATATTCTCATTCTTTTCTTACTCACTCTGACAGCTCTGTAACTTGTTCCGTTTCTCATCATTCACCTCTTATGTAACCCCCCTGTGCACCAGTGGCAGTTCTGCCTTGCTTGAAGTAAAATTTAAAAAAAAAAAAAATCATGGTGTTTTTTTGTTTTTATTGCTTTCTACTGGACCTAACCAAGTCTTCATTGCATGCTAACTTAATGGTTATAGTTGTTTGTATTGATTAGTGCCATGTTTTCAAGCTGAGAACTTTTCAGCACTTCCTAATGTACTTAAGTTGGTGATCAAGTGTTCAGAATCAACCTACAATTCACATAAACACAATACATTAGGTTTAAAACAAAGCTAAACTATAAAAAGAAACAAACTGACCTTGTACAATCTCAGTGTGTACAAAATATCTTGGTTACCAAAAACTAATTTCATTTCAGATAGTATCAAATCTTTAACTTAAAAAAGTTTAATAGCTGCATAATCAATTACATGGATCTTTGCACAACACTTAAGTTGTATTTTGGTAAAGCACTTTGGTCAAAAATTAATAGAGGTATATATTACACATTTGGACCATGTACATTTTTGAATTGAAAATTGTCCTTAAAACTGAAGTACATCAATAAAGTTCAATAAGATCACAGCAAGAAAAGAACTTTTGTTGTTAATGAGCAAGATACATAGTAGTTCAAGGATATTAAGTTGTTTTTGTTTTTTTTTTGCTTTTAGATTTTTTTGTTAATGCCATGATCCTTCAGGACATGAACAATCATAGTTTTCTATAAATTTCTTTTTATTATTTGAATTGACATATAGTGGAGTTATTTTCTGTGGCTTTCTTCAGTCATGAATTCTTCTAGATTGGCTGCCAACTAAGTTAAGAGGGCCAGTACACACTATTTAACCCATAGTTATGAAGGGGAAGATATTATGCCTTTCTCAAGGGCATTAGTGTGAAAGTGAACACAACAGACTAGACCAGAATTTTAACTGGTTCACCAATTCCAATTTCCATGCCAAAAACAGTTAGGGTTGGCTGTACCCTAATATGGTTTTGTAAATCCACTAGATGATAATTATCCTTAATCATCAATGAAAAATCACACACAAACAAACAAAATCCTTATTGGGTGTAATTAGACTAAACTTTAATTTTCAAGATTCAATTCATAACACCTAAAATGCATAAAACCAGTCATCCAGTCATGTCTAATAATTTGTACTTAAATATAGTGTGTGTGAAATTTAATCCAAATTATAAACTTACCAGAAATCAAACAAAAAGTATAAGACATTACTCTGCCACAGAAGAATAGAAAACAAAATAAAAAGGAATTTGAGGAGGGGGAAGCCACTTGTAAATCAATTTAATCATCAGAACAAATTCCTTTCCAATTAATGATTTACATTTTTTTGGTGACACAGAAGAACTTTATTACAAGTTAAAATGGAGAAAAAAAAATAGTGAAAAGAAAAAAGGTTAATTTTTGTTGAAGTACCTCCAGAGTTTTTTTGTTTTTTTACAAAAGAAAAAATTATTAGCACTACCTGAAAAATCTATAAAGTGAAAAAGACTCGCAAATTACTTTTATTAAACAAAACTATTTCATAGTTTTAAACGAATAAGTATTCCTAATGCTTTCTTTCTGCACCAATGTTAAAACCGACTGTCAAATATAGTTTGTTATTTTTAAACAAATATAAATGTTAACATGATTTTTATAGATTTTCTACTAGTAACCACCTAAGATCAAATAAAGCACTTCCTCAGTGTATGATTGATAGTAAATTTGCCTAACCAGGCCATTACAAGTGAAGTGAGTGAGTGCCCAACACATATGGCACTATATTGTAAATATTGATAAAACCAAATAATGGCCTGAAAATATGAGCATCCCAAAATATCTAACCCCGTGTTGATAAATAAAGAACACATGGCTATAGGTGGATTGATTGTAAACTTACTTTAAAACAGATGATATTGAACATTATAGCCATTTTATCAAATTTGAAATAATGCATAAATTTTTGATAACTCAATAAAACAAACTGTATTGTCTTTACTCAAATCAAAAGTCTAAAAATTGTTTTTCTTTTACTAATTTCCACCCAATACAAGACTCAAGAGCCACTCAAGGTAGATGGGGTTAATTTGTGTTGTATGAGCAAAAAAAAAAAAGGCAAGTGCAGTTCATGAGGTTATATAGAAAAAATATCAGCTTTGTTCTATAAAACAGTTCTTAGGAAGTGAACATTCCAAATGGAACATGAAAGAAATAAGGACCCTAACCCTAGCTGTAAGGTATGGGCTGGTAGAACCAAAGAATTCAGACTTGTCAGAACACATGGCATGGAGATAATACATTATGAGAGTACACTTTGTCATAACATGAGCATGAAACTAATCTGATCACTGCTTAATTAAATTACAAAATCATTACGTTCAATTTTCAGTAATTTGGTGGTATTATCCTCCAAGCTGACACCAAATGTTTGGCTAATTCTTCAGTTTTCTTCATGCAGTATCTGACATATTGCTTATTTACCAAATACTGCATTCACTTGCAGCAATGAAATAATTGTGCTTTCAATATGTAATGTGATATTAAATGAAATTTAGTTCTATTATCAAGAAAAAAAAATTTCAACATTCTGGGGACCTAATCATGAAACTGAACATTGCAACTAGACAGGAAAGAGGATATATAAAAAAAAACAAAAAAAACTGACTGCTTTCTTACACAGAAAGAAATGTCTTTAAATGTCAACTGTCTTTTCAGTAATTTATGACAGCTGTTACAAGAGTGGACATTGTTTACTACAGTCCATCAATTATTTGATAACAATTGAGGCCATTTGCATATAGGGATTGTTTTAGTAGTAAGCAAAGGGATACAAATAGTTGGAGAGTTCTACAAAAATTTTCATTAAGTTTTCTTTTTTGCAAGAGGAATCAAAATATTTGAGAGTTTTTTTTTTTATATATTTATACACATTTTTAATTATTTAGTGCTAATCGTGACAACTGTCAACATTCTAAAACATCTTTTAAGATCATGATTTTTCTAACAAACGACCTTCAGTCACTTAAGTGCCATACGTGATACACGCTTAGGCGATCATGTCTCAAAATAGACATGACTGACTGGGCAGAAGATTATCCCGCAGTAGGTTGTCATTGCTTTCTGCGGTTGACTGGTTGCCGACCAAGGCTATAGAACCCAATCTGTCCTACTATTTAACCCATAACTGGAAGGAAGAGACAGATTAATACCTTTCCCAAGGGTATTTGCGCGTAAGTGAATACAATGGATTCAACTGGAATTTGAACTCGGCTCCCCGGTTTCTTGTTCCGAGCCGATGTCCACTATACCACAATGCAATACCAAAAATAAGTAAACCACAAACTTTACTGGAAACAGACAGCTTGCATGCAGACAGGACAAATTCAGTGAACAGACAAAAATAGAAAGAGGAATAATACAAGGATTTTACTGCTGGATTTATTTGACTTAGTGTTGGTTCTAATCCAAGTAGAAATGACTGCAAAAATATCCCCCCCCCCCCAAATTTATAAACTGTTCTGGAGAGATATTGTTGTAGAGGAATATCCTGGTCCTACCCCGCAATGGGTATGGCCCAGGTCATAAAAGACCGTGACGGGAATCAAACAGGAGTAGAGTGTTAGAAGAGGAAAGCGAATGACTGACTATACTAGACTATGTCATTACATGGGAGTGACGGAAGCTTTCTTCTCACTACGGACGCATACGTCCTATACAAAGACAGTGCCTTCATAAGTGTTATTCGTGTACATGTATTTGGTTTATTGTACTAACGTATAATAAATCTATTTATATATACTCAGTATTAAGAGTATTTCTTACACTATTCTTTTCTCTGTTTATCCCCCCCCCACCCACCTCCGAGATACAACATAAACAATACAGATGCATGCTGGGATTTCTTCCTAACCAATAAAATGAACCACTTCTTGGTTCTATCCACCATATTTTTGTTTTTTATTGTCTTGAAATGAGAACACTACAACCACTTGACTGTATCCCTTTTGTCTGTTACTGTTCTTCCTGAACTTGTTGCCTTATTACTGTTTTTTGCCTACTTTGGTCTTGCATATTTTATTTGCTTAGTATTATTTTGTCTGATTCTTATTTTTTCTTTTGTTATTGTTTATTGAAAACTTTATCAATTGTTTACTGGGAATTTTCGTCAATTATACTTAACCATGGCCAATTACTCTTTACCTAGACAGAAAGAAAATCCCAAAAGAACAAAACAAATGAGGATTTACTATTAGCAGACATGATCTTAGTAAAAAGATATAGAAATGATAGTATTGATGGCTGACTCAAAACTAACAGAACTCTCAGACAAAGTGGTACAAGAAACAACAAACTATTAACTGTAAAAAGATAGAATACATGATAATCAGCAAAAGGCAGATCCAGGTATGAGCTACATATTGAGTGTTGTATTGAGCAGCCAGAGAAAATTTTTATCATCTGAGTAATGTCATAACATAACAGAAAATATAACAAATCTGACAATGAACACAAATATTAAAAGTATTAAAAGATGGGAAAATATCCATAGAAACAAAGATTACTGAACTGCCATAAAATAAAGCATATTATAGTGCATCTCTCTAGCATAACAATAGTTACTTTATTTCTAAATCTATATATAAAGTTCTGTGACTTCTATTTGTCTGTCACACCCTTTAAAATCTCTATACATTGATCAAAACCAAATTTTGGGGAGAAGTGCAAACAGGTAAATATCAGTTTTACTAGGGTGTGTTGCTTAGTACAATAAATTTTTATTTTTGTTGTGTTTTTTTTTTTAAAAAAAGATGTTACTTAATATACAAAATACGTCCACTATTTTAAAAACAGTTCAATGATTAAAATATTTAATAAAAATACAATATTGCTTTTTTTGCATATCTTTTTCTTAAATTTTTTTATTTCATCGATTGGTTTTCAAAATGGAATGAAAGTTTATAAACCTCAGCAAAAAATGTTGGTGATAATTTCAACAATGCTAAATACTGTAAGGATTTCAACACTTCTCAGCATGTTGCAAAAACATTCTAGTAAAATAAAAAGAAACTTTCATATTCTTCTTCTTCTATGTGCCCTGTCTCTTCAGGACGTAGGCGATCATGGTTCTCCACATATCCCTATCCCTTGTGACTCTTAGTATGTTTTCTCCTGTTGCTTCTGGCAACCCCCTTTCCGTCATCCACCTGATCAGGCCCTGCAAATATGTTATCCACTGCCTTCCTCTGTCTCTCCTTCCTTCTATCTGGCCAGTCAGTATCAGGTTCTCCAGGCTCTCCTTCCTCATTGCGTGTCCTAGGAACTTCAGTTGTCTCTTCCTGATGCTCAGTATCAATTTCCTTTTTGTTGCCATTCTTTCCAACACCTCATCATTGCTTGCATGCTCAGTCCACGATATCCGCAGAATCCTTCTGTAGAACCACATTTCGGCTGCTTCCAGTTTTGTCCTCATTTTCGATGATATTGTCCAGCATTCACTGCCGTATTGAAGAACTGACATCACGTAGCAGTCCAGCACTCTTTTCTTTGTTTCTATTGAGATTTTCCTGTGTTAGTATTTTGCTCATCTTCTGGAACGCGTCCTTTGCCATGCCAATTCCCCTTCGGATCTCAGTGTCACACTTTCCATCTCCTGTTAGAACACTTCCTAGGTATTTAAATTTTTGTACTTGTTTGATTCTGGTATCTCTCACCTGTATTTGGCATTTTGAGTTGTATCTTTTGCTGATGACCATGCACTCAGTTTTCTTAAAGTTTATTTGTAGTCCCTTTTTGTCACTCAACTGCTACCTTCTGTATGAGGTCTTGTAGTTTCCTTTCCGTGTCCGCAATCAGCACTGTATCGTCCGCATACCTTATGTTGTTCAAGCTGTGGCCTCCAATAACAAATGTCATCTAGGGTCCTCAAAATATTCTTGCTGTATAGGTTGAACAAATCCGGTGAAAATACACATCCTTGTCTTACACCTCTTTCTATCTTTGTATATCTACTGAGATCGTTACCTGCCCGTATGCAGGCCGTTTGCTGCCAGTAGAGATTCTTGATTATTCTTATGTCTTTGCCGAAAATGTCAAGGCTGCCGAGCATCTCCATCAATTTTTTGTGTCGTATCTTGTCGAATGCCTTTGCATAGTCAATGAAGCATAGGTACAAGTCTTTCTTCATTTGTATTGCCCTTTCAGAGAGCACCCTAATCATGAATATGGCGTTCCTTGTTCCAGTGTCTTTGACGAACTCACACTGTTCCTGCCCTATCTCTGGTCTGATTCTCGCTCTATTCATCAGGATTCTGACAATCAGTCAGATCTTAACCTTTACTTCTTACTGAGAATTTCTTAAACTGACTACAGTAGCAAACTACCACAAAACCCAAACCAAAAATCTTTGCTCTTAATAGAACAATGAGATTTGAGAATGGCCTTCAGTTCTGGGCAAAAATCATCATCGCTTAACATTCATTTCCATGCTAGCATGGGTTAGATGGAGTTTTCTTGGTGGCTCTTTGCCAGGCTGTCTGATTTTGTGTAAGGCCAGGCTGTAATCTCAACTTCCTTTGATAAGCTGGGTTCATGTTTTACATGGTTTACCTATCATATGTAATTAAACCATCATGAAATATTGGAGCAAGTTTTACAGCTGTATGTTCTTACTAACAACAACCAATTTAGAAGACTGGAAACTCAGTGTTTTTATTGAGACACCATCTCTAGAAAGATTACCTACCAAGGTTAGAGAGTTCAGCCTACCCTTTTCTACATAGAGTACGTGTAAAAGATTTTATTTCAGATATTTCCTCCTCTTAGATAAGTTGCTATCCAAAACTAAAGACTCTTACCCAGCCTAAGCAGTTTACATAGGAAAAAAAAATACCATGAAATAAACATAAGGAAAAAAATAAGGCCATAAATTTACTTATAACTTTTTTACAGAAAACAACAGGCTTGCACCATAGAGTTAAGCCCAAGTAAATTGTGGTTTTACCACAAAATGATTTTAGCTCAATTATGGAACTGTATTAATATTTATACTTGAAATGAAGATTAAAACAAAGCTTTCACATTACAAAAAAAATGGTGGGGGTGGATTGAAACTTTAATCTAGAGCTGTAACATTTTTGGTACTGAAAATGACAGGAAGAAGGGAAAGGAAAAGAGGTAATAATTTAATTTTTTTTTCTTCTCTGGCCACTGGAGCTAGGTGAGAGAGATGTTTAAACCACCCAAGGAATATAGATAATGATTTTTGATTCAAAGGATTATTATCGCAAAAAATTGGAAAATCTATTTTCACTAAAAATGAATTCCCCATTACTGAAAAATTTAATGACCACTGATAGAAACGACAGCCACCCATGGAACAGATTTGCCTAAGTATATGGTAAATTTTATGACTCCAGTGACAGCTGCTTCTTGCTGAGGAGGAAGAGACAAAATTCCCAGAAATAAATTCTCTTGGCTCTCTGTGGAATTTCGCAATGCTAGGAATTAAAGGAGAAACATGATTTTCTTTTCAACTGAAACGAGATAATTTCTTATAATGATTGAAATGATAAAAACACAGATGCAAAATAACCACACACACCAAAAGCGGAAGAGCGAAAAGAACAATTAAAATTTGACCATAGAACTGAAACATGCCCCTCAAGCAGTTGTGAGACGCACTTACACAAGAGAGAGAGACTGGAGTTGGTCAGGTGACTAATGGAAAGGAACCCAGGTAGATTTTAGAAAAGTCAAAGGAATGTTCCATGCCCCTGAACAAAAGTGGGAGGCACTCACACAGGAAAAGGGGAGACGAGGTTGATCAGGTGACCAAAAGGAGGATCCCTTATTGGTCATTTGAAAATGCTAAATGTACCCAAAGGGCATCACAACCCCTTCCACTGGATGTGAGGCTCCATATAAGCAAGAGTTAATTTTCAGAGAGTAGAGTTGAATACAGTAGAGTTAGACTGATACAAAGTGAGTTAACATGAGATATGCGTTGTCACATTACTGCCTGCTTTAGAAAAACATTACAATTTTAGCCTGGTGCAAGATCAACTAACTTAGTAGTGTTACAACGTAGAAGCTGGGGGTTGGAATTATAGTTGTCTGCATGCAAGAGCAATAAACTCTAACCAAATACTGTACTGAACAGAACGGACGTATATAAACTCCTTGTTAATACAATTTTTTTTTTTTTTGTGTGTGGCTCCCAGCTCTGTTTGGATCATCGATGCAGTGGGTTTTCAGTGACTTTCAACCCAGACCAGCTTTGTAATCAATCAAGCACAATGTGGGCAGAGCCCAATTTAGAATGAAGTGATCGACTATCGATCAGCCACGAGATTCAGGGCATTGACACAAAGAACTAGTGATGTGGGCGTTCACACAGTGAAGAGCCAAAATTTCTGTAAAGAGTCTAAATTTTGATATTTAGACTGTGTTGTCAGATAGGGGGGTGTCAATAACAAAAAGGGATTCAGTCCTCCAAATAACATAGGAATAAAGGTCTAGATAGGATATTTTTTTGACAAATAAAAGCAAAGTTATATTGAAAACTGATATTTGATGCCTAGCATAGGGTGGCAAAATAGGGTAATGATCAATTTAAATATGTGAAAAGAAATGAATAAATTTTAAATATCTTCATGAGGAAGTTTTGGCACTTTTAAATCATCTTAATATTTGGAAACTTATAAAGAAAAGAAAGTTTTTTTTTCAAATTTAAAAAGGTTTGAGGGAAAAAGAAAAAAAAATCAGAATCAATATGGCAAAAAAAAAAAAAAAAAAAAAAATTAATTTATTGGATTTTGTGTTGTAGGGCCCCAAAACCCACTTAGTATAGGTCATTTTCTAAATCTGTCAATTATAATATTCACTTCAGTAAGATTTGAATGACCTTCCAAACAAAAACCAAAAAATGCTACTATCCAGAACTGATCATCTAAAGACAAAAATCATTTTGTAGAGTAAGTGACCCTGGTTAAATGTAAAATAAATAGAACTGTCCAACAAACAAAATTGACAAAGTTTACAATAAGCAATTATAAGGAAAAGAAAAGGGCAAAAAATAATATAAAGCAGGAAAACAATATATGCAAGGCAAAGAGACAGTAATAAAGCAAAAAGTTCAAAATAAGAAATGGGGTTGACACACGAGAGCAAGTTCGTACAAGCAAATATAGCATCCGAGCTGAAACAGAACAGGCCTATTTGCTAAGGGAAAATCCCAGCATGTATTTGTTTGCTTTTGTCTATAAATTGGCAAAGGATAAGTGTTTTGCAGTCATTCTTCATTGGATTGGAATCGACAGATTAAACATGAACATTTTGATTAACTTCAAACAATAAAAACTTAAGTACCTGAAGTTAGATTATTTCTGGAATCCAGAGTGTCTACTTTCAGGCTAGATATATATAGCATGTATCTCTTGGGAAATTTTCCAAAAATAAATGACCCAAGTAGGACACTTGAAAATTGCTCATACTTTAACTTATGAAGGAAAATAATACAATTTCTGAACTTATTTACCAATAAAAACTTTCTAATTTTTGTTTAAAAAAAAAAAAAAAAAAAAAAAAAAAAAAAATGTACAATATAAAACATTTTACAAAACGTTTTTAACATAAGTTCTGCAGTCACAAACACTGGCATGCCACTAATTTATAGAAAATTTGCATTGATTTTACATTGATAACAAATTAATAGACAGAATTTCATCCCAACTATTTTTTTTAAACCATTTCATTCCAAGTAGGGTGGGATTGCCACTAGTGCACAGAGAGTATTGAAGAAAGTATTATAAATGAATAGGATTCAACAAGATAGAAAATGGCATCTGACATTGCATTTAAATTTTTGAAGACTGTAACTGTCAGGGATGGATTCTGAAGAAAAAATATTTCTGCACAACCCATCCGTCCTAGCAGTAGGATGCAGCTATAAATTCGATGTAATCATTCCAGTTCAGGTCGGTTGAAAAAGTGAGACCAAGGAGGTACAGTGTGTTGCTCTCAAGGAGACGAGTGTCAACTATGCTGATGGCTCGCAGGAAGTTCTCTCTCAGGTGGTTGAAAGTTTCGTTTTGGAGGTATAAAATTTACAAGCCATTTCCTGTCCCAGTTAACCACTGATTGAAGGCCCATTTTAAAAGTAGCAGCCAAGTTTACTTTGTCAGCCTTGGCAGATTTCTTATTGAGACAGAAATAAATAGTGGTACCATCTGTATAGATGCCTACTTGGGAATTGATGACATCAGGAAGATCATTAATGAAGCTCAGAAACAGCATAGGACAGGATCTAGAATAGAGACTTGAGAGACACCCATGTTTATGTGAAAGGATCTGGAAGTTTGCCTGTTTAAAACAACTTTCACTTCACAATTTGATAGGAACAATTATCCAGAAATACAGTAGCCCTGGAGCTTGTGTAGAAGGCCAGTATGTCAAACCCTATCAAACACTTTAAATATATAAAAGCAACTTCCTTTGTCTCAAATTGTATTCCTGGAGTATGAACCTTCCTGAAGAGAGTTCTTCCACAAGTTCTTCTTAAGACAAATTTATTGGTCGCCAATAAAATGTTTTGCCTCTCAAAACAATTTGATGAGAATTTAGAATAACAAAAGGAATTAAACACATTTTTAAAATTTCAGCATACATTTCTGCATTTTGTTGGCTCACCATTACTAATTCTGCTTTTCCTTTTGCAAAAAGAGCTTCCCAAATCATAACAGAATCACTACCAAATGGTCTCTTAAGAATGTTATTTACAAAATTATACCAGTAACCTGTATTCCATTTGGACTATCTAAATTAAACTTCTCATCAAAAAAATATGACAAAATATCACATAAAAATACCATTTTCTCATTACCTCAAGTAACTTTACCAATTCAGTACACTTTTTATGAAGTTGTGTCAGTGATTATGTCGTTTTTTTACAATTAAACTATATTATCCCATTTAATAAATGTTGTACACACATGAGTTATGTTTAGCTAGAGTTGTTTCTGAAGGTCTTTAGAAGATGATTGTCTTTTCCTATCATTCATGCAATAGCTGTCAGTTTGATTGGGGTTTTTTTTTAACACTTTATAGACATACTTCTAAGGGCGTTTAAAAACGTTGCTTACAACTGTCCTGCTTCATCTGAGCTTCTTTGCTATGCCATTAATTTTCATTAGTTAAAAAGCAACATTTTAGTTTTTCTTAAAAAACAAAAATTTGGTTCCAGTTCATTAAAGAAGGACTGCAAAAACACCCCCTCCCCAAATTTATAAATAAAGCATACAGATGCTTGCTGGGATTTCTTCCTAGCCAATAAGATAGGCCACTTCTTCTCATCTATCATATCCATCTTTTTTGTTTGATGTCAGAATGCTGCAATCACTTGTCTGTATCCCTTTTGTGTTAACACCATTCTTAGTTTGAACTTTTTTTGCCCCATTATTCTTGCTTTGTCTACTTTTGTCTTTCATATTTTTTTGCTTCATATTATTTTCGCCCTGCTTTTTTTGTGTTTATGGCAAATTTTGTCGATTTTGTTTGCTGGGTATTTCTGACAATTACATTTAAGCATCTCCAATTACTCTACAAGCAACAACTAACAATTGTTTTGTTGGCACATTCCAAATTTTGCCAGAAAAATAAACATTACAAAAATTGTCATATTTATTATTCTATGCAAAAATATTTTTCAATTCTTGTTAAAAAAAAAATGATCAAATCTTTTGGTAGATCATTTTAAATGACTTTTTTTCCATTTTACAGATTAATCATTTTACATATTCTATAGAAAAGGTTATGAGCAAACTTATGGGATGTCTTATAATTATATCCATGCCATAATATATTCTCCATACCATAAAATTTCTTTCTATGCCTTTATTTAATTTTTCTATTCAGCAGTGAAAACTGGACAATCTTTTTATAGATCAAAATACTTGAAACAAGATTTGATTCCACAAACAAATGCCAAGTATGGCATAAATAGAAAATGATAAAAAAGGAAACTACAAGGAAACTGATAATTACAATTAGAGACAGCACTAATTTACTGAACACAATAAGGAAATTGGGCCTAGAGAATCTAATACTCACAGAACATATTGAAGACAAGAGAAGTAGGGTAACACCACAAGTGAATAGCAAAAATGAACAGAAGAATAGTAAAGAGAGAAAAGTTAGTGAAGTAAAAGACAAGTTGTATCAAGCCATGATTGCTCACATCCTGAAAGGATATGGCAGATAATGACAAAGATTTATACAGTAAAAAAGTTGTTTTTATGCTGTCTACTACAAACTTACAGAAATGTCTTTGTAACATCAGCACCACCTTTACATAAAAATTTTTTTTTAAAAAAATCAAAAAAAAAAAAAAAAAAAAAAATCGAAAGAACATTATGATGACTGACTTGGATTCTCATTAATATCACCTCATTTTCTCTGCCTCTTACTAAGAAATGTTATGCAACATATACTATGTACAGCACAGACAAATCTGGCAATGTGCCAAGCATACACAGATTACCTAAGCCAATTAAAATCCATTTTTCAAAAAGTTTCCCTACTTGGAAAAACAGTTCAATTTCAGATCAGAAACCCAAATGCATAACAAAACGTACTTATTCAGCATCACTCATTTACAAACATTTTTGTACAAGTCCTTCCATTCATCAAAGTATTCTGCTACATTTAAAAAAAAAAATCTTTATTAATATCTGCCTAATAACATTTAAGCAATTTTATATTCTTCCGATTCATTTTAATATAATTAGCAATAAAAGTTAAAGAACACAAGTCTCTAAAAGTCTATGAGGTATTAAAAAAAAATGCATGTGCCAAGTTTTAGGTGCAAGAAGTTAAAATAAACAGCTACAGAAAAAAAATTATCAAAAGAAATAGAAAGAAAAAAAGAATTGTCAGAAAAACAGATAGCCAAAATGATTCAGTTTATACTACATTTAACAATTTACCTACCATAATTTAAAAGTGTGACCTTGTACAATTTAAAAATACATTTGTTTTAATCAAATTATATCAACTATTATCTCTTTTCTGATTTTGTACCAATAGCAAATTTCTTCAACAGAAAAGTCAGTCAACTGATATAGGTTTCAGGAATTGTTTCTAGCAGTCAGCCAGTAGGAAACACAGCAACATAAGACCGTCCTCCACAAAGGTTTTGTTAGTCACTTGGCAACATGCCAATTCTAAAATTTACCTGCAAAAACACTAAATATGAGGTAGCATTAAGTAAACCAATGTTAAAAATAATAAAAGACAAAAACTTTAGATTTTAATATTAAGAAAATATGAATTTTTAAAAAATCCATATGCATATTAACATTTGATAAAATTTCAAAAGGATTATTTATTTTTACAATTTTAATCTTTTTATAGGATTGACTTTTGTTTTAAGGTTTTTGTTTTAAGGTTTTTATAGGATTGACTTTTGTTTAATCAGTCTTTATAGGTTATTTAAAGCCAAAATATATTTTGGATTGTGGGAAGTTCACAGTACTCAGCGTGAGCAAGTGGTCCTCTGTCTAAGTACTGCATGGACATTAACAAAAGTATTTATTTTTATTATTTGGGGGTTACTTAAAGCTGAAACATTTTGGATCATTTTTTATTTTAATGAGTGAATTAACAATTTTTGGAGAATAATGATCTTTCCAGATACAAGTCCTACTATTTAATCCATAGCTAAGGAGAGATGGATTTATAGCTTTCCCAAGAGTATTTGTCAATATAACAATCCTGACTGGAAATCTGAGCTATCGTCCATTACAGCACCCACACCACCTATTTTTACAGGAACAAGTTTTTGAATTTCAGAATTTCACATGTGTAATTAAAATGTAAAAATATTAGTTTTGTACCTTTTGTCCAACATACAAGAATACACTATTTCATTAATCAATATTTAACATTTAAAATTTCCTTACAAAATATGGCTAGCCTATCACTAGTTCAGTGCTATTTTCATGGCAAACGTTCAGACCAGCTGCATATTTTAGTTCCTCCAATTCAGACTTTCACAGCTGGGACTTGCCATATCATGTACCCAGGGTCAACTCATTCTCATTCCCTTCAAATTCCATAGGTAATAAGGAAGTTCCACTCAGGCAGCTTCATCCCAAGAACTGTTACTTTGTGGAATAGACTCTCAAGATGCTTTCCTAATCCCTGTGATCTTAACCTTGATTTTAGGGTCAACAACTATCTTACATTTCTTCCTAATATGCACTTACTTCCTCCTTGTTCCCTTAAAAATCTATTCAGTCATTCACAACCTTGAGTGGCTTTTGGGTCTTGTATTTGGTGAACATTATATTAAAAAAATAAATAAATAAATAAAAATACAGCAAATTTTATTTTCCATTTTTTCTCATTCTGAAAGGACTGAATAAGAATTGCTACAGATTTCATTTTTATCCACTCCCAACAGTTGTCCAATCCTTTCTATTCTGTATGGCTCTTTTGCCAAAATTACACTTGTCTAATGAGCACTAAGAGTCAAATGCACAAGATCACATTTTGGAGCTGCTATTGAGGATTGAAGTAAAAAATATAGCTTTCAAGATCAAAAACCATTATTATATAGATTATATATTTAAAAAAAAAATAATTGGTACTACATGGCAGGTCTTTCAAAGAAATCTAAAAGAAGCCGTTATTATAATAAAAACCATTTTTTTTTTTTTACTTACAATCCTTATTTTGCTATCTGACTATTTTTCTAGGAACATGCAGTAGCTGTTTTGGAATAACCTATAAAAAACTGAACTCCTTATTTGCAAATGCAACAGTGTCATACACTGCAAATGATGTATTCTAATCATTCAATCACTTTCACTATTTTAATTTGGAGCACAATTATTTTCTAATCCAACAATGAGACTGAATTTCTAGATATATAATTTAAAACATTACCAGGAAAAACTGCATCAAATAAAAATGCGATTACATTAAACATTCACATGAACTATACATAATGAATTAAAACTTAATTACACCTTATTCAGTTTCTTCACATCTGATAACATTTAAAAAAAAAAAAAAAAACTAAATACCTATAGAGCAAAATTAAGTTTATACTATAAGAGAACATTTAATAACAGTAATAACATTTTCAGAATTTTCACTATTTGTATCAAATGCAAGAAGATAGATATCTGATAGAACTTATTTTAAGTGATTCGAGTTGGTTTAGTAACAGAGCAAAAAATAACTTAGGCTCACCAAAAACAAGTCTAAAAGATTAATGCCCTCCACAAAGACTTATAAAAAAAAAAAAAAAAAGCAGTGTTAAAAAACTAAGAAAGGGATTGACTTAAAATTCAACAGAAACCAACTGCTGATAATTATAATCAACGTAAATATTTTGAGTATATTTTGGAACAACTTAAATATAACAAAAGCATCTAGAACTGCTTCCAAACATGTTTGTCCAGTTTTATATACTCTACATATAGCTTCCCTATAATTTAAATACCACACAAACAATGATTTTTTTTTTTTTACAGCTCAACTCTTCATGGGTTATTTAAATTTAAAGCCAAAATATATTTTAAAAATTCTATTTTTGCAAGCAATATTTCATTAACAATTGTTTTTAGAATAATCATTTTTCCAGAACAAGTCTCACTATTTAACTTATAGCAGGGGAAAGGAAATGGATACATATCTTTCCCAAGCATATTTGCATACAAGTGAAGGTAACAAACTCAATTGGAATTTAATTTAATGTTTGTTTTACCTGCATATCAACCCCTGTGGGTCATTTTATGCTGATATGGGATTTTAATTCAGGAATGTTTCAAAACATCTCAAGTGGTTGTGAGGTTTTAAGTGTTTCCAAAACATCCCAAATTGTATAGTTAAAGATATTTCAAAATGTCTCAAGCTGCTTTGTTTGAAAGTATTTTAAAACTTAAGTTGTATGGTTTAAAATCCAAGTTCTATTTTCTATAAAAGTTGGAAGTATTTTATCTTCTTCAGATAACCTATTATTTAGGCAGTAGGTACATTTTGGAAGAGCAGGTTAAGATTCTGTGCTTGGTAATAGTTGCTACATATTTTTTTTGCTTCTTACATTCTATCAAGATATTGATGGTGCTTGATGGTGAGAAAGTAATTGCAGTGAGTACACCAAGGGGCTAATCAGATTTTGAACTCACCTCTCGAACTTCTCATTCTGAGCTGTTATCTATTACACTACCCACACATCCTAATTAAAAGCTGAAGATCTTGTCCTTTAAGAGTGAGATACAGACAACACTATTTGAGAATTGCTTCATGAAAAATGGGTGTATTCAAAATAAGGACAGAATATTTTCGTTGAAACTAAGAATGTTTGAGAAAAAAACAATGTGAACAAAGAAAAAAAAAGTTTATTTTCCTGGATATCAAGCAATAGCAACAGAGCAAATACCAGAAGATTGTATATCACACATGCAAAAAAATAAAAAATAAATAAAATAAAAATCTGATTCATTTTAATTATCGAATTTTTAACAGCATTAAAGAAATCTACAATATACAGACAGATACTAATTAACTTGTTTCAACGTGCATTTGAATATCATTCACAGTCACACTAAAATTGGTTGTACATGGTCAAAAGAAAAATTTAATGACATGAATTATACAGAATCAGTTCAGCTATTAATAGCTGAAATGAATCCAATAGTCAATAGACGTAAAAGTACTGTCAAGAAAAATAGGTTCACTAGCTTGGCTTAAGTCATAGTTGCTTAAACAACTACCAAACCACATAACTTGATCAAAGATTCATATATATATAATTACTTAGTTTTTCATCATAATAAAATTAGACCAGTGCACATTTGCATTAAAAAGTGTCCAATACAATTATATTGTAGAACTTTTGAATATTCTTCATTTGTAAACAAGTTATTACGCGACCTAGGTTTCTACCATGTTGTGTCTTCAGGTGATTTGCAAGAACTGATTTTATCGTTTAGCATTTTTTTTAGAATGCTTACATAATGGTGATTCTTTTTTTATCACTCACTTGACAGGGTATTTTTGAACGTGCAATTTTTTCGTGTATGAAAACGTTATGATTTCTTGTAATTTTAAAAATTGCATGTTCAAAAATCCACGTGAAAAATTAGAAAAAACATTTGCAATAAAGCTTGAAGACATGCCCATACTAAAAGCCCAATGCCAGAAAATTTTACTAAGAATAAACTTGGAACTCCATCCTATTCAGAGTAACATTCTCTTGTTATATATATATATATATATATATATATGCATGTGTCAGATTAAATAAATTGCAAACATTGTCTGCTTATTTTTAATAAAATTTGTTCATACTCACGGATAATCTTTTGCGTATTACAATCAAAAGATGTCAGAAATGAGCTGCAACATTGACAGATGTTATTTTTATTAATTTCTTAATGTACCCAAGTACTTTCAACCTCTTTCTGAAATCATTTCAACATTACAGCTCATTTCTGACATCTTTTGATTGTAATATACGAAAGATTATCTGTGAGTATGAAAGGATTTTTATTAAAAATAAGCAAACTATTTCCAATTTATTTAATTTAATATGTTTAAAAAGAAAATTTGCTGCCTCGAGAGAGAGAGAGAGAGAGAGAGAAAGAGAGAGAGGTGAAGCATATTTTAGTAGCAAGAATTAATTTAAACAAGCTTAGTTAAATTCCACCAACAAGGTCTGTTATAGTTATTATAATTATAGTTATATGCCACCAGTTCAAAGGAGATAACTTTATAGGAAAAATTTGGACAGTACTGACAAAAAATTTGAGTACTCTGAACAAATATATTCTAAAATTTGAACACTGAATCCCCTTTCAAGAGACATTCTCAAAAATCCAAATACAGTGGATTGATTGATTGATTGATTTTGTTTCATCTTACTCTTCAGGCTACTTCAAACCAGAAATATTTTTAGACTCTAAGAAGATAATTATTTACTGATAAAAGTCCTACTGTTTAACCCATGACTGAGAAAGAGAAGAAATGCCTTCATGTCTTTTTGTTGCGAGTCAATATAAGGAACTATGACTATAAGGCTACAACATATTGAAAATTTCATTTAAATACCTAGTGTGAATTAGTCCATGTTAATGTTTTCATGTGTAAATTTGTTGAAGACCTGAATTTGGTCACATGTGTTGCTGAAACTATCAGGAGATGGGTCTTTACAGCCAACAAACGTTTTTAGTTTATTTTTAATTTTAGTCACTTACAAGATCTTGCATTTGAAAACTGAAATTTATGTGCATCTCTACAAATATTTCTCAATTTGATCAAAAAGATTCTGTTCAATTTTTTTTTTCTTTTGGTAAATGTTGTATACCTACCGATATGCATTAACTGCAAACAAGGCCACAATGTGCTGATCATGCATGTTTGAAAAATAAAACATTCTTCTAACTTCAGAAACATACATAAAACCTACAATTCAGTTAGAAATAATTAAAAAAGAAAAAAAAAATCTGCCTTGATAATAGCTTAAAGAATAACCAAAAACACTGGTATGCAGAACTTTTGTACAGTATTTAAACATTTTGTGACCATTCACACTCCACCCACGTCTATTGAACAGGTTAAGAGGCTCATCCCTTGTTCCCTGTTTAGGATGTGGTTTACGGTTTTCTCTTTTCCAATCTTTTCACTATTATGTAGCCCCCTGCACATCAGTGGCATTACCGCCTTGCTCGGAGTGATACAATTAAAACACTTGTAAGAATAAAAAAAAATTAAATAAAAGCTTAATCGCAGCACCTTGTCAGATGTCTTTAACAAAAGATATATAAAAGCGGAATTGCTGATATATATATATATATATATATATATATATATATATATATAGTGTATCGAGGCAGCAAATAATTTTCTAAACATATACTGTTAACTATAAGAGACAATGAATGTCTATTGTGTTTAATCATGAGCCGTTCTAAACATCATATTTTGGCTTTAATTTGAGTTGAAATTCCTGTTTGGCTGTGTGCATTGAGGTTCCATTGAAATTTCTTGGTGTTAGGATCTTTTAATGCTTCGAAATCCAAGAAATTTCAATGGAGCCTCATTAAACATCAAATGCACGCAGCCAAATAGGAATTTCAACTGAAATTAAAGCCAAAATACAATGTTTAGGATGGCTCATGATTAAACATAATAGACATTCATTGTTTCATTTAACAGTATATGTTTAAAAAAAAAAAAAAAAAAAAATATATATATATATATATATATATGTATGTATGATAAAAAAATAGCTGGCTACTTTCCAAACACATTCATCTTCTAAGGCATCCTGTTAGACACATGCCCAGGCACATTTGTGTATGTTCAACACTAACGAAGCCCATTCGTTGTGGATACTGCAATGGTGCTGAGCAGACCTTAGCTTCTGGAAGATAGCATATATCATGAGCAGCAGAATGAACCATGCCAGTATATTCAAACCCTCAGTCACAATGACTTGTGACTTTGTGCTAGTACAACTGACAGCTTCCAAACAGCCCCATATATTCAACTTCACTCACATGACTTTGGTCAAGTGATGTCAGGGTTTTCAGACTTCCCAAAGATGGTGCATGTCAGGATTTCCTATACAGATCGATAACAAAGTCACCTTCCTGATAAATAAACCAAGCTGAAATTAAAACCTGAGTACTATAGTCAGAAAGCAAACATTCTATTTTACCATGTGCCCATCTAGTATGTGTGTGTGCACAAGTGGATTGCAAAACTTCATGATAGAGATTTCACATTGACAATGCTTTACAGTAGACCAGTTGATCTTGGTAACACAATCAAATGAAGACATTTGAAAATAATCAATTTAACTAGAAAGAGACAACATATAAAGTAACAAAATCAAACACAGAAAATCATTTGCACCAGCTTGGTTAGTCATTTTAATGTCTGACTCTCCCATAAGGTGGAGAGAGAAAACGTACAGAGGTATATTTCCATGTGCAATTTAATACTCAAATATGCTTCAATGTCTTTATTGAGATGAGGTAGTATTCAAACATTGTTTGAATTGTTTAGTTAAAGGGAGATAACTAAGACATCCAGAAGTAGCATGGCTCATGAAAAGAGAACAATATACCCCAGTGATTGAAATAAAGAGTTCAGTTCGAAATTCCAATTACCTGAAGAAGACTAGAGTATACAACGGCCAAAACATTGTGAATATGTCAAAGATGAGGACAACAGCCCAAACGAAGCTAAATAAACAATGTGTTGGATACAAGAGATTATGAAAAAAGCAAAACAAACCACCACTAAAGACAAAAAAAAAAGGTCAAGCTTTCATCAAAATATCGTTTGCTAAAAAAAAAAAAAAGTCCTTTACTATTAGTTCCTTTTAGAAAGCCAAACAATTAAATCAAATACTACTCTCAAACCAAACAAAGATAGCAACAGGTAATTATTTAATATCATATCAGAATAAGATTGCATGTTCCAACTGATCAAGAAAGTCATTACAGCTTAACAGAGTTTTCAGTCATCTTTTTATAGTCAACATCTTACAAAACTTCACCTTTTGATTACCATTTCATTCAATCTATAGAACATTGTTATTAAAGTACAAGGCAGGTATGAATGGAATAATATTCCGTATAAAAAAAAAATTAAAAAAAAACTATTCTTAAAAAAGTGCTCAATACAAAATAGAACTAATAATATTTTAGAAATTATAACAAAAGTTATAATATCACTACAAAAGTAGATAGACTAAACTACAGCCCGGTTCACACTACCCACGTCTATTGAACAGGTGAAGAGGCTGATCCATTGTTCCCTGTTTAGGATGTGGTTTCCGGCTTTCTCTTTTCCAATCATTTCACTCTTACTTAGCCCCCTGTGCATCAGTGGCGTTACCGCCTTGCTCGGGGTGATATGATTAAAAAAATTTTAAAAAAAGTTATTTTGTTTCAACACTACTTGTGTCATATCAAGTAGTGTCGAAACAAAATAGCTACTTTTGGAGTGATATTATAACATATTTATGTTATAATTTCTAAATAAATATTAACATTGTTATCATAACAATAAAAATAAAGATTGTAAAAAGGCACCTCAATTTCCACACACATAAAAGTTTTGAGAATGTTGTACATTTAGTGAAAGAAGGTAGAGTAAAACAATGTTGATCAATAAAGTTACAATCAAATTTGTTTAATAAACCAAACAAACTTTTTGGCCAACCCAATACATAAAACAAATTTTGAAGATATATATGGTACAAAGATGTACACTCAATTCCTTTGAATTAATATAAAAAAAAGTTTTCTACTATTTCATATACTTTGTGAATATCAATTTAAAATACCATGTTTTAATTTATTAGGTATTTTTTTTTATACATCAATGAGCCTACATAAAATACAAGTCATTCAGGATGATCACAACTCACAAACCTGGCACTAATGTATATTCAGTGGTATCCCACCTCCTTGCAGAGAAAAAAATGAATATGGCACAGAATCCATAGAATCAAGAAACTATTATATCAAGGTTTAACATTTGGAATGGTAGAATGTTATGTGCTACCAGTTAAGAATATTCATAACCTTACATTTTATCTTACAGCTCATCTTTTACAGACAATTTAAAATTATAGAATTAAAATACAAAGTCTACAAGAATTTAATTTCAATTAATCCTAATTGGTAATTATAAATAAAACACTATAATTTTTAAATATAATGCATAATTTCAATTTGAAAAATATCCTATCAGTTTTTATTGCATTCAGAAGTTATTGCTCTCAAACCAGCTATAGATCTGGTTTCTGAAAGTCATTAATAGCCATAGGCTTTATTTTCACATTTAAATATTTATATAAAAAAAAAACATCAGAAGTATGCAAAATTTTTCAGATTTAATTTTTTTTAATTAAAAATATTGTTTTCTGTTTATTTGGTCACATTTTCAAGAAAGTAGCTTGGGAAACTTTTGCACACATATATACAAAAACTGTTTATCAGAATTTATTTTGTAAAATTTATAACTGAAACCAGGCTATTGTTCATTTTTTATCTAATGTCCAATATTAAAACTGAGGATTGGCTTAGCAAATTAAAAAGGAATTTGTAACAAAAAGCTTTGTGTATATCAAATGCTGAAATGTTTTTTTATTGCAAGGAATAGTAACAAGTGGTTGTCTTAAAAATGAAAGAAAAGAACTATTGTAATACAAGAGGATGCAAAACAAAAGACCAAAAAATAGAAGTTAAAAAAATTACAAAAAATCATTTCAGTTTTGCTAATATCAAGTTGCAGGACATGTTAAGTCAATCACTTTAGCTGAGGACACATGATAGAGTATATTCCGGCAATGAGATTAACGATATCCAAGGTGTTAATCCATCTCATATATTCAAATAATTTTAGGGACACCAGTTATGGACAGAATCCAATCATTCATCTGAAACATCCAAACTTCAATATTTCTGCAATTCCCATCTCCATGTTATTTTTATAAAAAACGTCAAGATATTGATAAGCCTTCTTTCCAAAGCTAGGATTAATGTCAGACAAGGTTTAGAATGTTATTGCATACAGCTTGAATAGAAAAGACAACCAATTATTTTCACCTAAACTATTCATTTGCCTAAAATCAAATGAAATACCAAATATTTATAAAGGATTGTATAACTATCGTCCAAACCTGAATAGTTGGGAAACGACAACAAAACATTCAACTAAACATGTTTTAAATTTCATACTTTTTGCATGGTTTTTAATAAAGCATTTAACTAATGCAATGGCTGGATGCTTGTATGCAAGTATACACATCTGCCAGTGTGACTAGCTAATCCCTATTGCAGATGCCTGCTCATGCACATTTGTATTTCTTCAACAGCCACAGAGATAACCAGAGATGTATACTGCAACTACACTGAGCAGACTATTTGCCTTTTCTGCATGAGAAAGCATATAATCTGGCATGATCAACACAAACCTTCAGTCACAATGACTTGGCTTCATGCTAGCACAACCATCAATGGATTCCAAACAGTTTAATCTACCCAATTTCTTTCACAATATTTGGGTCAACTTGTGGCATAGCTTTCAGGCACTTTATAGGTTGATATTATCAAGAAGTCACCTCCTTAGCAAATCGACCCAGGTCACATGGGTGGAGCACTAACATTTTAACTAGTTGGCCATGTGCTTAACTACAATCAACAGAATCGTATGAAAGATCAGCTACACTTCACTCACTAAAATTAATTGTTGGCAAGTTTAGTAGTTTAATATTGATTTGCTAAGGTAACACTCAATGACATACATGCACAATGATCCTTGTCCATTGATCCTTTGAAGTCATAGCTCACCAAAAACAAAAACAGAAATTATTTTACTCTAGTTCTGATAAGTCTTTACAGGCATTGGATGATTGTCACGAAGTGGGCAATCCAAGCACAAAGGATATTTCCACCAAATAAGTGAAAAAAAAAAACCCAAAAAAACAGCAGCATTTTTTTATTTATATATGTTACTAATAACAGTATCAAAAATACTTTTTAGAAGATCTTGTGTTAAAAATACATAAAGTGAAAGTCTATAGGAATTAAAACATGCCATGAGAGAATTTGAAGATTAAATTATGAAGGAATAAAGACTGCTTCCTTAATCTCAATCTCCTGAAATCTCTGCAGAATAATGAAACACAAAAATTATATTGACTTTGAGGAAATGGTTTTGTACATTTAAAAAAAAAATTAAAAATATGAAATCAAGTTGCATAATATTTCGAATTCTAATTGTTCCATTTATTTTTAAAAAATGAAAATTGTTTGCATGCAACAACAATGAAAGGAAATGAAAAAGAAATCAACCTTGCACAAATGAAAAGTGCAGAAAATAAACAGGCAATTGCTGATATCCTCTGATGAGTGTACAGAATTATTGCTGGAGGGCATATCTATGAAACTCTATAGTCAGGATGCTGAAGATAATAGCAATCAGCTAAGTGACATTGTGTATGCGTCAAAGAACCTAACACACACAACTTATATTTTGACCACGCTGGTCTCTTCAGGCAAAATAGTCTATATTTACCTGAAGAGACCAGCATAGTCAAAACCTAGGAACCAAGTAAGTGTTGTGCATTCTGTTCTTTGACACTGCATATTCAGTTCATTTGTTTTGGTTGTGCATTCTGCACTTTTTTCAATCTACCATCTGCTGGTCCAGCAAGCCACTATTTTACTAGTGTGTGTGTGTGTGTGTGTAAATATATATAATAATTAATTTTTTTTATTTATTAATCTGACAGATTTTTATCACCTAAATGTTATCTTTAGTAGATAACCATATTTAAGGAGATGCTCTGTTTTTATATCATCATTTACTGACTTGAATATTTGAGAAATCTTAGGAAAGAAAAGGAGGATGCAGGTTTAAATCCTGTTGTGGAGGGTACATATTAATTTCAAACATATAGAATAATTCTTTCCTTATGTATATATTAGGGATGAGAATGTATATTAATTTCTAAAAATGGCCAGCATATTGTGGCCATATTCCTAATTGACAATTTTTTTTTTATATCTATATATAAAAAAAATTCTAGTTAAACAGACAAACATTGTTGACTAATAGATGAGTCAAAAGCACTTGAACCCACAAATTATTTGGATATGATCTATACGCTACGTCCAGAAAAGAAATCACTTGTATAAATGCAAGAAAAATTTAATAAAAAGCTTAATTGCAATGCAGGATGTGTGTTGTGGTGCAGTAAATATCGGCTCGGAACGAGAAATCGGGGAGCCGAGTTCGAATTCCAGCTGAATTCATTGCATGCACTTACGCGCAAATACCCTTGGGAAAGGTATTAATCCATCTCTTCCTTCCAGTTATGGGTTAAATAATAAGACAGATTGGGTTCTATAGCCTTGGCTGGCAACCAGTTTACCGTAGAAAGCAATGGCAACCTACTGCAGGGATAATCTTCTGCTCAACCAGTCATATCTCTTTCGAGACATGATCAGCCAAAGCGTGTACCACGTATGGCACTTAACTGACTGAATTGCAATGCCTTGACAGTCATCTTCAATAAAACATGTTCTGAGATTTGACATGTTTGTTAACATAGCAGCTGAATCTTGATATGAACTGGCCGTTATGACACAAGGATCATTCAAAAAGAAATTCTATTTAATTATTTTAGACTATAAACAACAGAATCAGATATTGATTATATAACAGTAGAGGCAGAACCTTCCTGTCAATTTTTTTTTTACCTGAAAAACACACTAGCAAAATGGCATCTGATATCACAGTGCATATTGAACAGTTGTATAACAGAATTAATCCACTAACAAAAAAAATAAAAAACATGGATTCACTGAAGATTGCTAAACATTTAACAGAGATTAAATAGTGGATATGATCTTGGTTAAGTGGAGAGTAATATGTTTAAGCAAGGGTGACAGTAATATGCAACAAGTCACATTCCAACTAAGCAACCCTGCACAGCAATGAAAGAGATAAAGGCCTTTGTTCAATGCTGACAAAAATACATAGCTGATAACAATATGGAGGGGGGAGAGTATTGTAGCTGAAAATTTATTCCATCCAATGATTTTATTATGCTTCAATATAAAGAAGGAATTTTTTTTTTTTTTTTTTTTTTTAAACGTCTCATACACGGTTCATATCCTGGTTCAATATAGTTGACATCATATATAATGTACAACAAATTTAAATAATAAAAAGGAAATTTTTTTTCTTGTTTTTACACTTGCTCAAATTAATCTACAATTATTTCTTGCCTCATTTTAATTGATCTGTATTCATTCTAAAAGTCATCATTTTAATTAAAAACAAAAAACTTTATACAGATGCACAATCTAACATTGAAATGAAATACAGCTTTAAAATCCGATCCACTAAGTCTACCTTGCTAGGGAAAAACCTATTCAACTTGTTAAAATTGTAACAGACGTTTCTTTTAAATTGCTTTGAATAATGCATTTTTTAATGCCTTTGAATATATCTAACAATAGATATAGATTCAACAGGATAAATCACAGCATACATCCCAACTTAATATTAAGCTTTTTTGTATGTGCATGTAGCTAGAAAGTTCACTTTTTAATAACACAAACCATGATCAATGTGTCAGAAAGGTACACTACCAGCCATAATTATTAGGCCACCCAAGTTTCTTTTTTTAAAAAATGATGTATTTCATACTATTTTTAGTATTTATTGCCAAATGAATGGTTCTTTTGTTATTATTACTTCATAAAATTTTACAGGGCAAGGAAGCAAAGATGAACTTGTCCAAATCACCCTAAATTTTCTTCATTCTTTCATTGATGAAACAGCAATATAGGTAGTAATTAAATATTTATAAATTCACTTGATGCACTTGTTATTGTGCAGTATTAACAAAAGAACCATTCTATTTTCATTTACAATTATTCACTTGGCAATAAATACTAAAAAATAGTATGAAATAAATCATTTTTTTTAAAACACTGAGGTGGCCTAATAATTATGGCCGGTAGTGTAACTTCTTGAAGTATCAGTCTGGGTAGGTGACCCCAGTATGCAGCACCTTTAGAAAGGTGTCTGAAAACTGTGCCAGAGTTGCCTTGTGAGCAAAATTGCGAGGACGGAACTACTTGGAATCCATTGATTGCTGTGCGAGCATGTAGTCACAAGTCAGCATGACCGAGGGATTGAGTTTACTGGCGTTGTTCATACTGCTGATCATGCCAGATAAAATGCTCTCTCCCAGAACCTGTAACTAAGGTCCACTCAGCATAGTTGCAGAATAAACTACTGGTGGATTCAATGGGTGCTGAGTAAACACAAATGTGTCTCAGTAGATGTCTGCAACAAAGGATTTAGCTAGCCACCCTAGCAGACTAGTGTGCACAGAAAACGACAGTAGCAGACCATATCTGTATGTCAAACACCAGTAATCACTTCAAATACACTTGCAAATTAAAAGTACATGTAAATACAAGGAACTTCTGTAAGTAATTAAAATCATAAAACTCATGTGTTTCTTCCCCAACCAAGCTGTTATTTTGCAAATTTTGAGTTATAGGTGAACAAAACTTTTCCAATTTCTGCAATGAAAGTTGCTCTGTAAAAAAGCACAGAGTAACAACATCATGAGAATAGTTACATTGTGTTTTTTTTAATACTAATTAAAATGTTTTTCTCTAATTATTGTACACATATTTGATATCACTGTAAAAAACAGAAAGTCTACTTTGATAATTTTTTATATTTGTAACATTTCATGATCACTTACATTTAAAAACAAGATTCCCTGACTAAACATACCTATTCAGAATACCAAAGTTGTGTACAATAGTCAGCTTTTTTCTTCTTAAATATGAATATTTTCCAGCATAAATCCTAAGTGATTAGTCCTTGTAAAATCTACCAAAATAAAACTAACTCGTATATTTGCCACTTTTTTTTTCTTTAAGCCAAAGACAGTCAGAATAGGACTTAGATTTGTTTTTGTTACGACTTTTGTAGGCTAAAGCTAGAAAATATTTTTAAGAATCTTAAGATGATTTTACTCACTGATAACCCATCGATTGGGTTAGAAAAAAAATGGCCCCATACCTTTCCCAAACGTGTATAATTGTAAGTCAATATAACGGACACAACTGAAATGGGAACTTGTTTCTCCGATTTTCACTTCCGGGTCGTTATCCATTACACAAAACTCCATTTGGCCAAGTGGTTACTCATCTAGGCACTGACCAGACTCGACGTTGCTTAACTTAGGTGATGGTGCAACTAGTGTTTCAACGCAATATAGTAAATTAATTGGAGTAGATAGACTAAACTATCGCCCGGTTCACACTCCACCCTCGTCTATTGAACAGGTGAAGAGGCTCATCCCTTGTTTAGGATGCGGTTTCCGGTTTTCTCTTTTCCAATCTCTTCACTCCTACGTAGCCCCCTGCAACATCAGTGGTGTTACCGCCTTGCTCGGGGTGATATGATTAAAAAAAAAAATGGCAGTAAGCCTGTCAGAACAGTCAGGAGTTTAAAGATAAAATAATTAACATAAAAGGATGTTTAACAAAATTGCAATTAGTAATGATGGCAAAGGATCTCGTGTTTTTGTTTTTGTAGCTTAGTCATGAAGTTATGCTTCGGTTATTTTCCATAACTAAAAAAGGGGGCGAAAAGTAGTTTCAGTTTATTTGTACAGATTACCGAGTAAGTACAACACAAACAACAATACAATCGTCAAATAAAACTAAAAAAGCATGCGTAACCAACAACTGGATGATACAGTTAGGTATTTAATAGTATTTATTGTGTATACGAGAGGAGTAGGACCTAACTATGACAACAATTTACATTTTTTTTTTTTTTAGTTTACTTTGAACATAATATTTAAATTTAAGGATAATATACCTTCCTTATTACTTTAATCATAAATACAATTACTTATTTTGATAGCATATAAAAGCAAGTAGAGATGGAAGTATGATTTTGGCATTGAGACAGAATTGTTTGTGAAATAAACAAGTTAGGTTCAAGAGAAAAGCAAGTAGTCGCTGCGTACTGTGGCAGGAGATCTGATCAATCATTTTTTTATTCATTGTATCATACGAAAATTTGTAAATTTTCGACAGCATTAAAAAACTCGAAAACTAAAGGGTCGAATGAAAACAACCGAAGAACAAAAACAAAAAAGTACAAGTTAAAATTTGGAAAAAAACGAGAGGCTGTTAATATGTTAAGTGTTTGTTTTATTGATTCACTCCACAAAAAATGCTTTTTACAAAAAAAGTCAAGACATACTGACGTCAATTAGAAAAATTTTTACGAAATATTTTTTTCCACGATTACAAAATAAAAAAAATTAAAAAGGCCAAACTACTTTCTTTCTGCATTCATTTTTATTCAATATTCTGAAAACCTGATGACATTTTTTTTAACTAAAAACGAAACCATTAGAATTGAAGAGAATTAAAGATCGTTTTTATTTTTAATTGGGAAGAAATTACACTAAAAAAAATAAAAAGGGGGGGCAAAAAAAATTATTTAGAAAAACAAAAAGCTGTATGAAAAAAAAAAAGCCTGAGAGCACAAGGGCGGAAACGTTGAAATAAATGTTATTGTTAAAAAAAAATAACAAAGATGAGTATATTTTCTTGTATGTAAATAAAAAAATAATGATGTAAGTTAAAAAAAAAAAATCGAACTTTCTAGTAAAGTTGGATTTTTCTTTTAACTTTGAATGACAACAACTTGCTCAGTTCAAGTCAGTGATGTTTGTATTTTTAATGAATGTGTGCGGAAAAGTTCTCGGTCCGTCCCGATTTTATTTTTAAGCGAAGAGCTTCTTAGACAGGGAACTTTAAAGTACACCCTCGTATTCAATGATTGGTAGCTTCTAAGTTTTTAATGAACATAAAACTATAAGTAACTATGATTATTTAACTGCTCAACAACTGGTATAAAGAATGACGTATCAAAAATGACGAAATTATTTATGTGCTTCATTTGCATATTTCTGTTGAATTCTTGGTTAAATCTCACCCTCACGAAAAAAAAAACAAAAAAAACAAAGAATAATTTTAAAATAAGGAAACTTTTTTGAAAAATAAACACGAAACAGAACTTTTTTTCTTTTTTTTTTACAGAAAGGGGCCCAATATAACGCAATCCTCAACACAATAAACAAAAACATTTAAAGTCTTAGATGTAAATTAATTACTAAAGACAAATATGCCATCCATAATTCTTTTTGTCAAACTTTTGTTGAATCTTCACCCTTTTCGGACAGGAAGAATCCAAAGTAAACAAGAAGACTGATCGTTCGGGAGAAAGGTTTTCATTCACTCTAACCTATTTATTTATGAACACAAAAACTGAATTTCTAGTCAACGGGAAAACTTAAATCTTCTTAGGCTTCGATACTTTTAGAATTATGGCCGTTTGTTTTCGATGGGGATTTTTAAGGAAAGCCTCGCCTGATCTTTTCTCTCACTATTGAGGTCTTCTTTCATTCAAATGAACCAAACAATTGTTTTTTAAGCTACACATCATTATTTAGGGAAACTATATAGCGCAAACTTTTTTCTGATTTAAAAAAAATTTTTAAAAATGGTGTTTTTTTTTTTGTTTTGTTTTTTTGGAAGGGGGTGAAAAATTTTAGGAAGTGTGTTGTTGGTTCAGCACCTGTGTTTTTAGAACTGTAATTCGACTAATCAGGTGTCTTCAAACAATCAAGAAAATGTAAACGACATTTGTCATCCATTTTTTTTTTTTTTAATCATATCACCCCGAGCAAGGCGGTAACGCCACTGATGTGCAGGGGGCTACATAAGAGTGAGAAGATAAGAAAAGAGAAAGCCGGAAACCACATCCTAAACAGGAAACAAGGAATGAGCCTCTTCACCCGTTCAATAGACGAGGGTGGAGTGTGAACCGAGCGATAGTTTTCTCTACTCCAATTGAAAAAAGTGTAAAAGAATGGAAAAGAGTGAAAAGATTGGAAAACTGAAAAAATAAAAAAAAGCAAAATTAATGTTTCAAAAATACTCCATTTTTTTTTATTCCTGCACGCCTAAACATCTGTGCGGAGGGGTTGTAAATTTAAATGTACATTTGACTACAATATTCCTGAGTTAAGTGTTCTTATCTCGACATAATGCTTTTTTAAATTAAATTTTTTTTTATCAATGAATCAAACAATAACCACTGACAAAAAACAACCTTAAAAAATTTACACAACAGAAGAATTTTAATTTAATTTTGAACTAACAACACTGAAAAAGCTTTGTATTCAAGCAGGAGAAAAAACTAACTTAAAAAGTCAGCGACGTAATACATGATTTCAAAGTGAAACTATGAAGAACGTTTTACGAAGCGTTCACATAATCAAAATATTCTGATTAAAATAATAGGTGATGATGATTAAATCACAAACCTAAAATCACATATCAAATATAATTTTCCTCAATAACTAAGAAAAGTGACTAAAAAAGCATGTCATAAAATAATTGTGCAACCAACCGTAACGTATTTATTTTATTTTTAACAATTTCAACTTAGCCTATATTTCATTAAAAAAAAAAAAAGCGTTAAAAATCCAATCCTAATCACGTAAATAATAAATTAAAAATCATAAGAATGAGCTTCTTAAACGAATTTCTTTTGAAGAAATGCCAATTTATACACAAACAATAATTGTGTTTTGCAACAAACAACTCACTAAAAAACAAAAACAAAAAAACCTTGGCGAGATACATCATTTCTACATTATAGAAACTAAAAGAGACAGAACTTTTAAATAAACAAATTCAAATCTATCTTTATCATCACAAAGAATGATTACCTCTTTATCGATGTCTTGTCCGTTTTTTATATCAGTCAAAAAAGTGTCTCCCTGTTTCTTGCATATTGCAATTTCCTCACTTGTAGTTGCAGTGGTATCACGTTTCCTACGTCTGGACGGCTCGGGCCAAAAATGCGACCCTTCCACCAATTCCCTCTTCTCCAAATGAGCCACCAAAGAAGAAACATCGTCATTCAATTCTGTGGCAGAGACTAGAAGGACGAAAAAGGCCATTAGCGACCACGTAAAAATCCATCCTGTCCGTTGCAAAACCAACGAGGGCGCCATAGTTGAAGTGTCGACGACGGAGCTCTCTTGTGTTTAAAGAAACAAATGTTGTTGTGTCATGTGACTAAAATACCAAACCCAAGCATCCGCCCCTGCTCACTATTTATCATAGCCACGTGGTGTTGTATTCCCCTTCCTGGTTATTGATAGTGTGACGCAATATCTCATGCGGGTTTTTCACGGGATTGGGGGCTTTTTGTTTCACTTCTTTTTTGTTTATCACTCGTACCTAAAATTGTAACAATTACACTTTGATGCATTCTTTCTTGTTTTTCGTTTCTCTCCTTAAAAAATATTAAGTAAAAGAACATTTTTCAAATTCTAAATTAGTCTTCTCTTAAATTGCCTTACTTTTTCAGCTTAAATCAGCCTCCCCAAGACATGATACAAATTAAAAAGGTGAAAGATAATCACCACATGTATCTTCTTTTATTCATCTATTTTATTTCCAACATGACTGTCATCATAAAAAATATCCATAGAAATAATAATAAAACTAATTTTGTTTTTGAAAAGAGTAACATTGCAATGAATGGATATTTCTCACATCACAGGTTCTGTAACCCATGAGTGTTGTAGAAACATCACATGTACTCAACTGCAACTCAAGGTATATTAAAAATCGTTTTTTATAAGTTAGTCTTTACTGAGTAAATAAATGTTTATTCATCAAGGTTGTGTCTTTTTATTTTTTACCTTTGAGAAAAGCATATTCTTAAGCTAGAGGGTTTGTAAACAAAATTGTTACAATTGTGTGAAAATGTATTTTTAGAAGTAGCAGTTAAAGAACTGACAAAATTATCTTTTTATGAATTGTTGCAGATTCCTTTTTTTGAATTTGTGAAAAAAAAATATATTTATCATATTAATAGACCAATCAAAATATGGGCATATCTTATTCTGCACTATTATTTCAACCTTATCGGTACTGGGTATGACAGTAAACTGCATCTGGCAGCAAGGCCTCTAATTGGGAGGTTGTGAGTAGCATGGAACCACCTCTTAATTGCTGTTGTTCCCAGGTCCACTCTGACCCGGAGTGGTAGCACCTGTTAGAGTCCCAGCTATGGACAAATAGTTAACCCCCAAACTGGGGTCAAAACACCATAAAGTATAAAAATACACTTTTATAGAAATATATACATAAAAGTTGACTTTTATAGAAAATATACATTTTTGAAGGAAAAATATTGCCAATAATACATTTTTGAAGAAAAAAAAATTATTACCATAAATTTTTGAAGGAACAAAATTATTCTCAGCAAAGCATTTTTGAATACAAAACTATAAGACATTTACAGTTTTCTAAAATATAGAATAAAAACAAAATTTTCATTAAAATCTGACTAAATCAACTTTTTCACTATAACCAAACATTATAAAAAATACCTTAAAACACCACCCTTTTTGGCATTAAATAACCCACCGAGGTTGATATGCCGTTAAACAAAACTCAAACTCAAATTCAACCTTATCAGAAAAAAATAAAAAAAGGTCTGTGGTTCATATAACATCAGGACAACCTTCAGAAGTGGTTCAGATACCTCTTCTGAGTAAGACCTTTTATAGTAAAGATCATGATTAAGGACTGTGTGTATATCATCCCATGCAGCTGTGGCAAGCAATATAAAACAGGCTACTCACTTAAGATAAGACTACAGAAAGAGTGTAAAGCCATAACACAAGAAAAAATAGAAATAGCTGACTATATATGGAGAGAAAAGGGAGATCACCGCTCCCTGTGCAATGAGGTTGATATGATAGACAGAGAACATCACTGGAAAATATGAAGACTGAAGAAATCAGTACATATGCTATGCCACAATAATCTAAGCCAGCCAAGCGTAGACTTGAATACAATACGGAAACCAACAATACAGAGAGCTAGAAAAAAACAATAACAAAAATTGTATTATTAGCTCAGGCAAAAAATTGTTTCTGAGGCATTAGGTTTATAAGTCCCAAAATTCATACACTGATATTGCCAAGTGGATAAAAGTATTGGTAGAAGTAATACAAAAAGTGACTTGACCCAAAGAGTTGTGATTTTAATACCTGGCCACAGCAGAACAAAAACTTGAAGAGTTGAGTTACAAAAGGGAATTAACTGAAACAGAGATATCCGGAGGAGGCATGGCATGTGGATCTAGAACAATCTATTCCCATGGTGAAATTCTAATGTATATCACCTAAAGAAGGCCAGAGCATACAACTGCTGAAACATGATGAATATGGCAATAAAAATGAGAACAACAGTCTAAACAATGTAAATAGTTACAATATCTATCTCAGAAATATAGACAGGTGTTAAATTTTTTATATTTTGCTCTAATAAGACGAATTTGGTTTTGTATAATTTGAATTTTTATATATTGCACAAAAAATGTAACACAATTTCCGGTGCTGAGAAAGGAAAGAAGAGAAAGAGAAAAGATAATAATTAAATATTTTTTTCTTTCTTTTTCATCTAAGGGAAGCTAAATGAAGGATATTCCTGAAGTTACCCTAGAAATGATGCCAAAATTATTAAAATTCTATAGAGAGGATTAGTCTAAGTCAGAGGAAAAATTAAATGTTTTGGAAAAAGAGAGCATGGTATGGAAATATAACAAAGAGCTCTTAATAAGCTGGTCAGCATTGGTAAGTACTTTGGTAATTATTGATGCAATAGTAGCATCAATATGGAGATTTAAGCAACAAAGGAAAAAGTTGACTGGTGATGTTTTGGTGAGTATGCAATGGCTCAAAAAGGGCATGTCATATAATGATTTGTATTCAGCCAGGTTGAGCCAAGATGAAAAAAAAACTAAACTGGATTCAGCAACAGAAGAAGAAGAAAAGCCGACCCCTATTGAGGGAACACCAAAAGTTCCTATTGTGGAGAGAAAAATGGTAACCACAAAGAATAAAGTCATAAAACAAACATGCAAACCTTAAGGGGTGCTGTGAACCCAATAAGTACACAAACTCATTGCATGAAAAAAAGGAAGGAAACCATAAGAAGTGCTGCGAACCCTATATATATACACAAACACATTATATGGAAGAATCGTTAACACATGATGCATGACAAATAGTGTCATTTATAGATTTTTGGGTTTAGTGTGTCATCTACAAGTAAATGACAAAAATCGGCAAAGGGAGAGATGTAACACTATTTCTGATGCTGATAAAAGGAACAAGGAGAAGAGATAATAATTGAATATTTTTTCCTTCTTCTTCATCTGCTAGAATCTAGGTGAAGGATATTCTAAGAAGACAACCTAAGAAAAATAGGTAAATAAAATTATGGCCACAAAAACAAATAACCACTCAAGATAAGGTTTTTTTTATGACACTTGAGTGCTGGCTACAAAAATTCAGTCAGAAGAATAAAAAAAAATTGGATGATTTCTTGTCACAAAATTCAGACTACCCATTATTATGAAAAGTGAGTCTCTTGGTTATTGTGAAAATTTAATGACCATTGATAAAATGTCAGCTAAGATTTGATTTGAAACAGAATCTTTCCCTTGCATAGAAATTGTTGAAAAAATTTTATGAACCTTAGGGACAGGCCATCCCCTGGTCAAAAAGAGAAATAGAATTCTCAGAAATGAAGTTTCTTTGCTTTTAGGGAATTTTGCAATGCTGATAATTAATAAAAGAAACACGTGGAGTTTTCTTTTGACTAAAGCTAATACAATCATCGTTAGAAATGTATATTGTATATAAACATTGTAAGAAGTGAGAAAGCCTAGATAATTAAAAACATCTTAGGCCAAGGAACTGTTTCCTTTTTTGTCACTTGTTGGCAAAAGAACTGGAATGATAATACACAGATGTGAAAAACGACTACACACAAAAAGAAAGAAATTTTGAAGCAATAATTTGGTTTGGTCATTTGGGATGGACTACACCCCTCAGGCAGTGGTAAGAGGCACTCACACAGGAGAGAAGAAGACAGCATAGATCAGATGACCATTGAAGAAAAAGGCCCCGGTGAGATTTCAGGAAAATCAGAGAAACATATGCCTCTCAGGCAGTAATAAAAGGCACTCAAAAAGTAAAGAATGAGACAGAGTTGATTAGATGACCAATGAGGAAAAGGACTCAGTGGAATTTCAGAAAAGTTAGAGAAATGTACCATGCTGTAGTAAGAGACACTCATAGAGGAGACCAAAAGAAGAATCCCTGATTGGTCATTTGGAAATGCTAAGCATGCCCAGAGTGTGTCACAACCATCTCTGCTGGATGCAAGGTTCAATATAAGCAAGATTTGGTGGGTTTTCAGACAGTTGGTTTGACAGGGAGAGTTGAGTTTTTTTTTAGTTGGACTGGTATAGGTCATATTAACACGAGAGATGTGCTGTCACTTAACTGCCTGCCTTAGAAGAACCTCCAACTTTAGCCTAGTACCAGACCAACCAACTTAGATAAAGTATTACATCCTATAGAAGCTGTGGGTTGGAATTATAGTTGTCTGCATGCAAGAGTGATAAACTCTAACCAAATACTGTACCAAACAGAAACATAAAGAAATAAACAAAATTTTGTTAATTTCACAAAGATTTCCTTTTCTTATTGTGACTCCAAGCTCTGCCTGAATCATTGATGAAGTGGATTTCGGCAATTTTCAACCAAAGCTTTGTAGTCACAATGTGGGACAGAGCCAAGTTTGAAATGAAGTGATTGACTATCAAAGAGCCACGGAGATTTTGGTCATCAACACAAAGGACCAGTGGGAGTTCACAAAAAGATGAATTTGATCTTTGTGCAACTTAAATTTTTATAGGTAGAAGGTTACTGTGTGCTATTATGAGTGTCAATAAAGGCAAGAAGTGAAGTTCCTGTGATTATGCAGGAATGATAATGGTTAACCCTAGACTTCAAGATGTTGTTGCGATACTACTACTTGCGATACTACTACTTGCGATACTACTACTTGTTTGACAAAGGCAGTGGTAACAAAAATGTACACACAAGTAAAGGATGGTTATAAGGAAATGTAATAAATTTCAACCATTTCATATTTTATATTTTTGCTTTTATATAACCTAGTATTAAAGGAAAAAATCTATTAGTACATATGCAAAAGAAAGAAAACATAAAAATTAGGAATTGTGTGGTCGATATAAGTTCAGTCACTAGGGGTAAAGATATCTCTATACCGCAGAATAAGGCTACAGTTGATGATGTCACCTATACCACATGCCAAAAAGAAAAATCTATCTAAACTTATTTATAAATGGAACTTTGTCTCTGTGTGTGTGTGTGTGTGTGTCCATTACCTATAGACTCCGAAACGGCTGAACCGATTTTCTTGAAAATTTACACAGTTGTACTATAAGCATCTGCGAGTGTTCTTGGCTAGGTTTTGTGTTGAGGTACCCTCGATAAATATCGAAAATTGATAATCCAAAAAATTGGGTTACAGAAGGAGTGGTCCGATTTTAATCAAATTTGATACACTCATAGACAAAGACATAAAAAACAACATTCAAAAGTTTCAAGGTTGCAGTACTTACAATAGTGCAGAAAACCGATAATATATATATATGTATATATATATATATGTATATATATATATATAAAAGGTAAGATGTTTCTCTGTGTGTGTTTCTGTTTATCTGCCTGTATGTCTATTTTTTTATTTTAGTTTTTGCTTCAGGTTTGGCTCTAAGTAGGTATAATTGTAGTTCTTAATCTCAGCCATGATACCATTTACTCAGAGGACTTATTTAGCCTTCAAAATTCAGTTTATGACGAAAAAAACTTATTTGATATCGATACCAGGAAATCAAAATTTGACTTACATCCATTCATTTTTCTTTCAGTCTACGGTTTCGCTTTAACTGGAAACAACTATTGCACATTGGCACGAAAGACTAAAAAAGTCTTTCGTGCCAACGTCCAAAGAGTGAGCTCCAGGACCATGGATTAGTTTTAAAGCTTTCATTACACCCGAGCAACGCTGGGCTATACTGCTAGTAGAAAATAGAGCAAACACAGTATCTCGTTTTTTAAAGTTTTTTGACAGCACTCCATAATGACTTGGCGAAACTAGCAAAGCCACATCAGGGTAACCCACAAGGTCAAGACTAGTGATCAGGAAAACATCCTGTTAAGAGTCTGTTCCACTAAGTAGCAGTTATTGAGAAGAAGTTGTCCAAGTGGGACTTACATCTTACTATAAGAATACAAATGGAATGAAGATAATTCACATTTGTGTACATGATTTAGTGACTTCCAGTTATAAAGGTCAGGGCTGATGGAACAAAGGAATGTAGTTCGTGAGAACACATGCCCTGGAAATGGCAATAATAAGAAGCATACAATGTTTCATCTGCAGTAAAGAGATGTAGAGTGAAAATAATTCATCACCCACAAGGCAGTGTAGATTCTTTTGAACTCTATAAGATCAGACAAGAATGGACTGGGCAGTTCCAGCCCGTATATGGCAGTAATACACCATTTTTGGTGCATTAGTGTTATATATTGGCCGGCTCTTGTTAAAATATAGTATAGCAGAAGGGTATCAGATGCTTACTGAAGCAGTACAATGAACCAACCATTTTTGGTCTGATCTGGCTCTTGTTAAGATAGAGTATAGCAAGGTGGGTGACAGATGCTTACTGAAGCAGCACAATGACCCAACCATTTTTGGTCTGATCTGGCTCTTGTTAAGATAGAGTACAGCAAGGTGGGTGTCAGATGCTTACTGAAGTAGTACAATGAATCAACCATTTTTGGTTTGATCTGACTCGTGCTAAACTAGGGTATAGCAGTAGGGTGTCAGATGCTTAATAAAGCAGTACAATGAACCAACCATTTTTGTTCTGATCTGGCTCTTGTTAAGATAGAGTATAGCTGGGGTGGGTATCAGATGCTTACTGAAGTGGTACAATGAACCAAACATTTTTTCATCATCTTTAGCAACAGATTATATATATGAGTTTCACTTGAGATCTGAGGAGACATTTAAGGCAAGGAGCCCCTCTTGAGGGGAAACACATCCATCATGATAAGTGAAAGATCAGGGTCTGCTTAGTGATGATGTAACATTACTAGTTTGGTTTTAGAAGTATTGAATGTTAAAAGCCATGCTTTTCTCATGCTTTTACTAGTTTGGTTTTAGAAGTATTGAATGTTAAAAGCCATGCTTTTCTCCATTGAGGCACCTGGGAGAGATAAACTGTTAGGTTCTGGTCTTCCAGACTTTTACATATAATATTATCTGCCAAAGGCTAATTCTTGGTAATTATTTACAGAAAACTTTGGAAAAAAACTGACTCCACCATTAAAGAAAATCAGGTTGAATTTGGCTTGCTATTTGTATGACTGGTTGTTTGGCACTGTAGATGAAAGATTTCTTGAGAATTGTGTGTTTTTAAAAGTTCAGTTTTTTTAGTTTTTTCACATATAGGTATAGAATGTGAATATATATATTTGTTCCTACATGTTTGTGTCCAGTGGAATGTAGTATCAGGTTGCTGTTTGTGTGTGCTATGCTATAATTTGTTCTGGTATTTGAGTGTGTGGATTGTCTCTTGAAATAATTACTTGGTTTTCTATATATTCTTTTCATGAGTATTATGTACGCACATCTTCTTTTGGATGGTTAGTGTGTTGATTGAATTGCAGCAAACTCCACACACCTGGTGGGCAAAATGAGATCAACTAAAGAGGCTATGCATGTCTTCACTGTTTCTTCTATATTTTCTTAGTACCTACATGTTTCTAATTTGATTTTGATGTTAGCGTTAGTCATTGGTTGATTTTTGCATGACATCAGTTGACCACATAAGCTATGTCTGGGTTATAATCTAGGTTACCAAAATATAGAAGAATTGAAAGAAAGAAAAGGATGTATGTGTTAAGAGAAAAAGAGAGAGTTTCTCGGTCAATTTATTAGTAAAGAGGAAAGAGTATATTTTAATATGCATTACTACTACTGATCTAACCACCACAAACAAAGTTTGTACTCTATAATGAGAGTAAAGTTATGTAAGAGGTCATTCTTATCATCTAATGTAGGGTACAAGGCAAAGTTCAATGCAAAAGGTCTTGCTTTATCATATGAGAACGGTTTGAATCTTTTCACATTATGATGGAGATATAAGTTTGTGCTCTGTGAGGAGAGTGAAGTCAGGTAAGAGGTGATTCTTATCATATTATGTAGAGTTAGAGGCAAAGTTCAATGCAAAAAATTCATTATAGTTATGTGTCTTTAATATGTTGCTGGTATAAGTCATTGGGGTATTCATATGAATGTTCATTATTACATATGTATTATTGTGTTCAGGTTATAAAGAGTTTTTCTTCCGTGTATATGTATATTCATGTAAATATAGCATATTTGTTCCTCATGTGTTTTTCCTGTTGTATGAAGTATCAATTTGCTGTTTGTGTCTGCTATGTTATAATTTATTGTAAAATTTGAGTTTGTGGATTGTCTCTTGAATTAATTCCTTGATTTTTTGTATATTCTTTTTGTGAATATTATTTAAGCACATCAATCTTGGGCTGGTCAGTGTGTTGAGTGAATTTCTGATAGTTGCAGTGAACTCCCTAAACCTGGTGGGAGCATTAGTCATTGGTTGATTTTCACATGACATCAGTTGACCACATAAGCTATGTCCAGGTTATAATCTAGGTTACAAGAAATATGGAAGAATTGAAAGAAGGAAAAGAATCTATGTGTTGAGAGAAAAAAGGAGAGTTTCTCTGTCACTTTACTAGTAAATTCAATCACCTCAGAAATATTACAAAGTTTGTGCTCTATAAGGAGAGTAATGTCAGCTAAGAGGTGAGTCTTATCCTCTCATGTAGGGTTAAAGGCAAAATTCAATGCAAAAGATTTGCTTTGTTATTTGTCTGAGATCTCTTCATGAGTTAAAGCTGGCATCAATGATTTCATCCTAGCCAGGAAGGTTCTCCTCTGCTTGCTCAGCTGCTATTGCCCACAGGAATCACTTCTAGCTTTATCAGAGACACACATCTGACCATAACAGGCAACTTTTTGCCTCTGCTCATAATCAGTGCAAGAGGATTCAAAATGATACTAAGCTGTTGTTTGCTGAAAGAATGAAACAGTGTATAGCATCTCGCAAGTTCGGCTCCAAAGACTACTGGCAACTCTGTAAAAGTGTGTTAAATAACAGAAAACCTTCAATACCCACTTTAATCAATGAATTCGAGGTCTTCACATCTTGAGCAGACAAGGCTGAATGCTTTACTCACAGATTCTCCACAAACTTAACGTTTGATTTGTCTGGGGTATTTGTATCCGACATCCCACCTAGAACTGAGGCTCAACTAAGTGACATTCACATTACTCCCTCACTGATTTCTAACATAATTTCAAAGCTTGACCTCCATAAAGCGAGTGGAGGTGACAATCCCAATCATTGTCCTGAAGAAATGTGCTCCTATACTCTCCTCTGTCTTCTCCAAACTCTACGACTACTGCTTCTCTGCTTCTTGCTTCTCTGCCTGCTGGAAGTTCTCCTCTATGGTTCCTGTATTTAAGAATGCTGGAGAATGCTCAGACCCCTCTAATTATTGCTCTATCAGCCTCCTACCAATTTTTGGCAAAGTGCTCGAGGCTATTATTAATGCTGAAGTAGTTCAGCATCTCACAGTCCACAGCCTCTTCTCCAATAAACAGTATTGTTTCCGCTTTACCAGGTCTACTGCTGATATGCTAATGACCATCATATAGTATTTATACCAGGCTCTTGATAAGAATGGTGAAGCTCAAGCTATTGCACTAGATATCTCCAAAGCATTTGACAGTCTGGCATGCTGGCCTTCTATGCAAGATACATGGCTATGGTATAACTGGACAATTGTTTGACCTAATCCAGTCTTTCTTTTTGAATTGTGTAATGAAAATCATAATAAATAGGCATGCTTCCAGATACTATCATATGAACACAGGTGTCCCTCTAGGCTCTATTCTAGGTCCTATGCTTTTACTGATCTTCATCAATGATCTCCCTGATGTAATCAGATCCCAAGTAAGCATTTATGCTGATGACACAACTATTTACTCCTACCTCAATAAGAAATCTGCTGAGGCTGACAAAGCAAACCTTGCTGCTGATGTTGAAAAGGACCTCCAATCTGTGGTGAACTGGGGTAAGAAATGGCTCATAAATTTTAATGCTTCCAAAACAAAGCTGCTATCCTTTAACCACCATAGACAACCACTTCTACCCACCATCAGAATGGATCAGGCTAGTCTCCCTGAAAGCAAAACACGTTGTTTCCTAGGCCTAAATCTATTAGTCGACCTCAAATGGAATGACTACATTGAATCTATAGCTAAATCTGCTGCTCGGAAGTTTGGTTCCCTTTGTAAGGCCAGGAAGTTTTTCTCATCTAAATCCATCTTGCACATTTATAAATCTACCATCTGCCTATGCATTGAATACTGCTGTCATATCTGGTCAGGTGCCCCTGCTATTCATCTGGGGTTTCTTGACAAAATCCAATCAAGAATCTGTAATGTAACTGATACCGACCTGGTAGCTCAACTCCAGTCACTTTCTTATTGATGTCATGTGGCTTCTCTCTGTCTCTTCTACAAATACTTTCACGGCTTCTGCTCCAATGAGCTTAGCTCCCTGGTGCCCTCTCTGCATAAATTTAGTCAAGCTACTAGAGTAGTGGCTAGGTCCTACCCTTTTACAGTGAAACCAACCAAATGTGACTGCAACTTTTACACTATCAGCTTCTTTGCTTGCACTTCCTGCCTATGGAATTCCCTTTCATATACTTACTCTCCTGACAGCTACAATCTCCAAGAATTTAAATGCAAAGTCAATTGCCATCTCTTATCTCCTTGACTCACATCCTTTCTCCAACAACCCTTGTATCATGATGTTCTTCCTTTCCACTATTCTCATGAAGCCCTCTTCACACCTGTATTCTCATTCTTTTCTTACTCATTCTCTGATAGCTCTGTAACTTGTTCCTCTTTCTTATCACTCACCTCTTATGTAACCCCCTGCATGCTAGTGGCAGTTCTGCTTTTCTTGGAGTGAAATGATTAAAAAAAAAAATGAGAATGGTTGGAAGCTTTTCACATCATGATAGAGATATTACAAAGTGTGTGCTCTGTGAGGAGAATGAAGTCAGGTAACAGGTGGTTCTTATCATATAATGTAGAGTTATAGGCAAAGTTCAATGCAAAATGTCTTGCTTTTTCATATAAGAATGGTTGGAAACTTTCCACCTCATAATAGAAATATTATAAAATTTGTGCTCTGTGATTAGGGTAAAGTCAAGTAAGTGGTGGGTCTTATCATCCAATGTACGGTTAGAGTCAAAGTTCAATGCTTGCTTTTTCATATGAGTATATAATGACCTCAGGCTATTTATGACAGCTAGCATAGACACTTTGCCTCTAATAAGAATTTTATTTGATATTTTATAGAACTCACAGGAACCAAGCTTTTTGGTTTCATTCTTGCCTTGGACTGACTGTATACAGCTGATCTTTGAATTTTCTAGTTGTCCCATAATGATTGCAGGCAGTTAAAAATTTCGCAAGAGTCCCACTAACATTTGGAATCATATTTCAACTCTGATCACACTAAACTTAAGATGCTCTCAAAAATAGAACATATACAAATACAAGGTGATTGAAAAGTAACTTCTTATTTTAAAAAAAAACTGATAAATTTCGGATGTGCGTGGTGGTCCAGTAGATATTGGCTCGGAACAAGAAATCGGAGAGCCGAGTTCGAATTCCAGTTGAATTCATTGCATTCACTTACGTGCAAATACCATTGGGAAAGGTATTAATCCATATATTCCTTCCAGTTATGGGTTAAATAACAGGACATATTGGGTTCTATAGCCTTGGCTGGCAACCAGTCTACCGCAGAAAGCAATGGCAACCTACTGCGGGATAATCTTCTGCCCAGTCAGTCATGTCTCTTTCGAGACATGATCGCTCAAGTGTGTTTCACACATGGCAGTTAAGTGCCATGTGTGAAACACACTTGTCTCATTGTTGTCTCATTTTTGTCTCACTTGTCTCATTTTGTCTCATTTTTGTGTTAAATTTTGAATGTATGAGAATTTAATTTATATGTATCTGTCTTTTCAGATTGTTTATTTTCTTTGAAATTTGGAAGCTTTACAAACATAGCTGGATATCTTACTTTGCAGGTGCATGCCCAGCTAGTGGCATGTTACAAAGTTGAAAAATCTGTTGTTCGAGTGCAGAGAATGCAGGACCATTAGAGGAGTATATGCTCAAGTTGACATGAAGACAATCAAAAGTTTTTTATACAAAACTTATAGCTACAGAAACTGTAGCTGATACCCGAGGAAGCAGTTGCCCTTCCAATTCAAGCAACCAGGAAACAATACAATCAGTTTAGAACATTTTTACATGTAGCCCAAGAAAGTCAATTCAACAAGAAGCAAGAGAAAGTGGATTCTTCTTTCACACAATATGAACTGTGTTCAAAAAGAAGCTTAATTGCCAATGAAGTGGTGTTTCACATTGGTGGGTTAGTGAACCATCACAACTGCTGCTATTGGGCACACAAAGATCTGTTTGTCATATCTGAAAAAATGCAAAATCAGCCCAAAATAATGGTGTGGCATGGGATGACTTGAGACATGATTGTGGGTACATACATTCTTTGTGATACTTTCACGCATAAAGAGTTATCTCAATTGGATCCATCATGGTGAAACTATTAATGAACATTATATTAACTAGACTCTCATCATTTTATGAAATCAACTTCTCACAACTCAGTTGGTTTTTGTTCTGGTAAGGGATGTAATGATGGCATATAGTTCATCAAACAAACCCCGAAATTGCTTGTCTTTTTATAATTGGAAACTATATACTCACTTTGTCAACCTTAAAGCAGCATATGATTATATCACTAGAGACTTCCTTTTCTCATCTATTAAAAACAGCCATCCAAGTTCTGAATTCACAAAATTCTTTGATGTAATAGATGGTTGGTTGGTTGGTTGGTTGGTTTGTTTTTATGGCAAATCAACCTTGGCAAGTCATTTATTGCTAACTAAACTTTATTTATTTATTGCTGGTAAGACATTTTTCTTTCAGTGATTTATTGTTGCTTATATAAGTTTTGAGTCTAGTAATACATTTTTCTTTTCGAGTATCAAGATTCATTGGGATTTGTTTTTAAGGGCAGAGTCCCCAAGTCCTACCCTTGTTATTTAACCCATAACTGGAGAGAAGGGACAGATTAATACCTTTCCCAAGGGTACCAGTGCTTAAGTGAATGCAGGGTATTTAACTGGAATTTGAACTCGGCTCACCAATTTCTCTTTCCGAGCTGATAGCCACTGCACCACAACGCACATCCATCATTATACGCTTACAGCACATGGTATTCCCAAGCAGTCACCTATCTAAGTACTGACCAGGCTCAACATTGCTTAATTTCAGTGATCGAGCAAAAACTGGTGTATTCAACGTGATATCCCATAAGCCTTCTACTCAAGCAATTTTTTTTTTTTTGCATTTCCCACCTGTAGAACTCCCCTCCGTATACTTGTTTTCCTGATAGCTCCAATCTCTAAGAGTTTAAGTGCAACATCAATTGCCATCTTTTATCTCCTTGATTCCCATCTTTCTCTTAACCTTTCCCTGCCACCCTTTGTATATTGTTCTTCTTCCTTCTCACTGTACTCTCACCTGACACCCTGCACACCAGCATTCCCATCTTTCTCTTATCCTTTCTCCGACACCCACTCTATCTTGATCTTCTTTCTTCTTGCTCTCCTCTTATGTAAAATTCCCTTCCCTGTGAACCAGAGGCAGTACTGCTTTGCTTGGGGTGAAATGATTATGAGAAAATAAACATACATGTCTGGTGAGGACCCCAATATGGAAACATTTTAAAGCTCATGACCAGGAGGAAATGAGAACCGTCCCCATCCCTGAGTCTGTTTAATCCTTTCCTGGGATATACATTGCACATTTATGAATGCAAACATGAAGAGATAGGAAGTGATGACATAGATATTCATAGTTGAAATAAGAATAATCTTGAGCAGAAAATCACCATCTTCTATTAAGTGTTCCAAGAAATAGGATTGAATCTTTCCAAAATAGAAACTATGATATAGAATTGGAATAAAAGCAGTGATGGCACCTACAATGAATCCATCATACAAATTCAAGATGTGAAATTAATAAATCTTAAACACTTAAAATACCTTAGTGTAGAGATCAGTTATAACAAGTTTAGTATCTAATCTAAACTTATTTATAAATGGAACTTTGTCTCTGTGTGTGTGTGTGTGTGTGTGTCCATTACCTATAGACTCTGGAACAGCTGAACCGATTTTCTTGAAAATTTACACAGTTGTACTATAAGCATCTGCGAGTGTTCTTAGCTAGATTTTGTATCTTGGTACCCCCGATAAATATCAAAAATCGATAATCAAAAAAATCGGGTTATAGAAGAAGTGGTCCAATTTTAATCAAATTTGATACACTCATAGACAAAGACATAAGGAACGATATTCAGAAGTTTCAAGATTGCAGTTCTTAAAATAGTGCAGAAAATCAATAATTTATATATATATATATAAAAGGCAAGATGTGTGTTTGTGTGTCAGTTTATCTGCCTGTATGTCTGTATTTTTTTCAGCCCTTTTATTTTAGTTTTTGCTTTGGGTTTGGCTCTAAGTAGGTATAATTGTAGTTCTTAGTCTCAGCCATGATACCATTTACTCAGAGGACTTATTTAACCTTCAAGATTCAGTTTACGATGAAAAAAACTTATTTGATATCGATACCAGTAAAACAAAATTTGACTTGCATCCATTCATTTTTCTTTCAGTCTACGGTTTCGCTTCAACTGGAAACAACTATTGCTTTTTAGTCTTTTGTGCCAACGTCCAAAGAGTCTGAGCTCCAGGACCATGGATTAGTTTTAAAGCTTTCATTACACCCGAGCAATGCCAGACTATCCTGCTAGTAGGAGATAAGAGAACTGAACATAGAATAGGCTGCATTTGAAGTACTTTCATTAAACACTGTAAACTACTATAAAACCAAAACATTAACCTGAAAACATAAGTCACGTTCTTAAATAGTCTTGTCAGACTGACACTTTTATATGGATGCTATGTAAAGTACCAAACCTATTCATAAATATTTAAACTGTTAAATACAGCCACTTTCTAAGATCAATGGCTTTGAGCAGGTGAAGCCAGAGGGTTTTAGCAAAGATCATCTTTCTTTGAGCATTGAGTACTGGTGCTATAGAATCACAAACAAAGAACTACATAATATCATAAACCACATCACTTGAGGACTACCAACAGCAACAACTAAAATGGATAGAATATGTAATTCAAAGAGAAAATAATAACAATCAAGATATTAACATTTCATACAATTTCAAATAAAAGCTTAAGAAAGAAATCTCCATCAATACTGGAAAGAGTGATAAAAGCTACTGGACTTGAGAAATTTATTTCCCTGAAAAACTGTTTTAAAAAAGATTTTATAAATTTCAAGCTAAAGCAGTTTTGGCTGCTCAGTCAATGGCTGCTAAATGTTTCCTTATAGGAAAATGGCAAATATTATCATTACCATTTACTGTAATAAAGATGGTAGTAGTGGTTATGGTGGCTATGGCTGCGATACATTTTGGCATGAACCAAGGCTGGCTATTTGGTTTATGTTGGGATTTTATTTCTACCGGCCTGATTATTTACAATAAATTTTTGTGACAAAAAGTGTGTCATTCGGCAGGATTCAAACCTGAATTCAAATTTTTTTCATAACAAAATTTTATCATAAATAATCAAGCTGGTAGAAGTAAATATATATACTGTTTGATTATAAACAGAATATCTACTTAAATACAAGTATCAATCAAAAATAATGTTCTAACAAATAATTTCAAATTGTCGGTTGTTTAAAACCATTTCATTAATCTTCATATATATATATATATATATATATATATATATATATATATATATATATGTCTGCTTTAAAGTAATTGAATTTATAGAGAAACAAAGAAGCATGTAAAAATGTTGCACTATTCTTTATTATATACGATAATGATTGAAGGGTCAGGCAAGATGCAAAAATTCTTAATCTTATATATCTGTTTGTTTTAAGAGTAATATAATTTATAGAGAAACAAAGAAGCATGTAAAAATGTTGCACTATTCTTTATTATATACGATAATGATTGAAGGGTCAGGCAAGATGCAATTCTTAATCTTATATATCTGTTTGTTTTAGAGTAATATAATTTATAGAGAAACAAAGAAGCATGTAAAAATGTTGCACTATTCTTTATTATATACGATAATGATTGAAGGGTCAGGCAAGATGCAATTCTTAATCTTATATATCTGTTTGTTTTAGAGTAATATAATTTATAGAGAAACAAAGAAGCATGTAAAAATGTTGCACTATTCTTTATTATATACGATAATGATTGAAGGGTCAGGCAAGATGCAATTCTTAATCTTATATATCTGTTTGTTTTAGAGTAATATAATTTATAGAGAAACAAAGAAGCATGTAAAAATGTTGCACTATTCTTTATTATATACGATAATGATTGAAGGGTCAGGCAAGATGCAATTCTTAATCTTATATATCTGTTTGTTTTAGAGTAATATAATTTATAGAGAAACAAAGAAGCATGTAAAAATGTTGCACTATTCTTTATTATATACGATAATGATTGAAGGGTCAGGCAAGATGCAATTCTTAATCTTATATATCTGTTTGTTTTAGAGTAATATAATTTATAGAGAAACAAAGAAGCATGTAAAAATGTTGCACTATTCTTTATTATATACGATAATGATTGAAGGGTCAGGCAAGATGCAATTCTTAATCTTATATATCTGTTTGTTTTAGAGTAATATAATTTATAGAGAAACAAAGAAGCATGTAAAAATGTTGCACTATTCTTTATTATATACGATAATGATTGAAGGGTCAGGCAAGATGCAATTCTTAATCTTATATATCTGTTTGTTTTAGAGTAATATAATTTATAGAGAAACAAAGAAGCATGTAAAAATGTTGCACTATTCTTTATTATATACGATAATGATTGAAGGGTCAGGCAAGATCCAATTCTTAATCTTATATATCTGTTTGTTTTAGAGTAATATAATTTATAGAGAAACAAAGAAAAACTGACACTATTCATAATTATATATAATTTCATTGACTCAAAGTAATATCTGTGTAATCTTATTCATTCTCTTTCAAATGATAGACAAAGACATTAATTATAGCTTAACATAGGTAAAGATCAATAAGAAACAAAATCTTGTAGATATTTTTAATTAGAGTTGGGAGACATGATATTGCTGTAGGAGAAGTGACCTCATTGGTCACAATGCACAACAGATACTGAATAGAATCAATAACTGAGTAAATAATAACAAAAAAAAACCCATCTGTGACCAACTAATAAAGCCATCTTGTGAACAGGAGAATCTGTAATGTCTTCAAATGATTTTATTTAAACAAACAGGTTTGAATTTTTTCTATGAAGTCTTGTAATTATTAATCAATAAAATAACAAAAATGATCAACAGAAAGTTTTAATATTTTTTAACATTAAATTTTTTTAGAAATAAATTCTTCTTTACACTGGCCATCAAATTAATAGTGTAAAAGAAAAAATAAACAAAAACAAAACCTCCCACTTCCTGTTTTCCCTTTAAGAATTACGCACTTTAAGGATATATTGGCACAGAAAGGGTATACTAAAGGATATATTGACACTGAAAAATGTTGAAGGATATATTGGCACAGAAAGAAGATACTAAAGGATATATTGGCACAAAAAGGATGTACTAAAAGATATACTTGCACAGAAAGATGTTGAAGGATATATTGACACTGAAAGGATATGTTGAAGGATATATTGGCACTGAAAGGATATGTTGAAGGATATATTGACACTGAAAGGATATGTTGAAGGATATATTGACACTGAAAGGATATGTTGAAGGATATATTGGCACTGAAAGGATATGTTGAAGGATATATTGGCACTGAAAGGATATGTTGAAGGATATATTGACACTGAAAGGATATGTTGAAGGATATATTGGCACTGAAAGGATATGTTGAAGGATATATTGACACTGAAAGGATATGTTGAAGGATATATTGGCACTGAAAGGATATGTTGAAGGATATATTGACACTGAAAGGATATGTTGAAGGATATATTGGCACTGAAAGGATATGTTGAAGGATATATTGGCACTGAAAGGATATGTTGAAGGATATATTGACACTGAAAGGATATGTTGAAGGATATATTGGCACTGAAAGGATATGTTGAAGGATATATTGACACTGAAAGGATATGTTGAAGGATATATTGGCACTGAAAGGATATGTTGAAGGATATATTGGCACTGAAAGGATATGTTGAAGGATATATTGGCACTGAAAGGATATGTTGAAGGATATATTGACACTGAAAGGATATGTTGAAGGATATATTGGCACTGAAAGGATATGTTGAAGGATATATTGACACTGAAAGGATATGTTGAAGGATATATTGACACTGAAAGGATATGTTGAAGGATATATTGACACTGAAAGGATATGTTGAAGGATATATTGGCACTGAAAGGATATGTTGAAGGATATATTGGCACTGAAAGGATATGTTGAAGGATATATTGACACTGAAAGGATATGTTGAAGGATATATTGACACTGAAAGGATATGTTGAAGGATATATTGACACTGAAAGGATATGTTGAAGGATATATTGACACTGAAAGGATATGTTGAAGGATATATTAGCACTGAAAAGTTATACTAAAGGATATATTGACACTGAAAGGATATGTTGAAGGATATATTGACACTGAAAGGATATGTTGAAGGATATATTGACACTGAAAGGATATGTTGAAGGATATATTGGCACTGAAAGGATATGTTGAAGGATATATTGGCACTGAAAGGATATGTTGAAGGATATATTGACACTGAAAGGATATGTTGAAGGATATATTGACACTGAAAGGATATGTTGAAGGATATATTGACACTGAAAGGATATGTTGAAGGATATATTGACACTGAAAGGATATGTTGAAGGATATATTAGCACTGAAAAGTTATACTAAAGGATATATTGACACTGAAAGGATATGTTGAAGGATATATTGACACTGAAAGGATATGTTGAAGGATATATTGGCACTGAAAGGATATGTTGAAGGATATATTGGCACTGAAAAGATATACTAAAGGATATATTGACATTGAAGGGATATGTTGAAGGATATATTTGCACTGAAAGGATATGTTGAACGATATATTGGCACTGAAAAGATACATTAAGAGAGGCAAAGGAAAACAATAATTAACCCTCTTGATCAGCTGATGTTAAGGGTAGCAGATGAGGGATAGAGAAAATACAAACATATGCTGAGTTTAAGAAGTTGAATAGAGCCATGATCTTGAAGAGAGAGCACATAAAAGAATATTAAAATTATTCAATGATTTTTTTCTGTCTAGTATCTTCATTCTTGTGATTTTTATCTTTTTAATTTTGTTTTTTATCAAAAGATGAAAATGCTAGTCTCTAATATTTCTTCTATTTGCTGTGTCCCTTCAGGACATACGATGATCAACTTACCGTTCATTGTAGCTTTGAACAAATTTTGTCTTTTTACTATTCCTAATCTCTGTTCTGCTATCCATTTACATAATATTGTTAGATAGTTTCTCTCTGTTCCTCTAGTTTTCAGTATGTTCTGATCATCAAATTTTCCAAGTCTCCTTTCCTCATTCAGTCAGTTAAGTGCCATATGTAATATACGCTTGGGTGATCATGTCTCAAAAGAGACATGACTGACTAGGCAGAAGATTATCTCGCAGTAGGTTGCCATTGCTTTCTGCAGTAGACTGGTTACCAACCAAGGCTATAGAACCCAATCTGTCTTGTTATTTAACCCATAACTGGAGGGAAGAGATGGATTAATACCTTTCCCAATGGTATTTGTGTGTAAGTGAATGCAACGAATTAAACTGGAATTCAAACTTGGCTCCCTGATTTCTCATTCCGAGCGGATATCCACTACACCACAACTCAAAAATATCAACTGTTTCTTTCTTATTCTAAATCTCATTTGTGTCTTTACTTCTGAGATGAGGTAGGATTTACATTATTTTCACTATTTGGACTGTTTTTTCTCATCTTTATTGCCCTGTTTACAATGTTTCCACTGTTGTATACTTGTCGAGCTCTCTACGATACCCTTGTATCACCAATATTTTATAGAAAGTTCGAGAAGGAAAATTGTAAAATAAATCAAACCATCTTCTTTTTGTAACCAAACTTTTCATTGGTTTGTTCTGCATCAGCAGCAGCATATTGCCTCTCTTTCGAAAAAGCGGGAATCTTCCCACTCTTAAAGCTCCAGTTGGAAAGTATCCTTTGAAGACACCAGACCTATTGTTTCCAGCTCACTTTTCTTTTAAGGCAATACTTGTTTTCGCCTACTCTTTTAAAAGAAAATAAGCCGGTTTCATCTTTACCTGACTGAGAAGTTAATTTAAATATTCAAAACTTTGCAATACCAGCTTTTTGCATTCAACATTTTCTCCTGGTATAATAATTTATTATTGTTTCAACTTCTCAGCTAAACCGCAAGTATTTTTGACATTTTTTTATTCACACACACTTTGCTTGCAGATTATCTTCAAACTCATAACTTTGAATTGTATCAAATTATTTGAACATACAAACTGTTTTCCAACTCACAAATTTCCAGCTCACAATTTGAACTGTTTCAATTATTTGTCTACATACAAACTTTTGAACATTGGCTTTGGGCCATTTACAATTCAAAAATATTTTATTGTTTAAACACATATCTCTAAAAAAAAGTGTTTCATTCATTTTTGCAAATATCTGCAGTAAAAGGGAGATAACTTATTTTTACCCCTTTTCTATAATTCACAGTTGTTGTTATAATTAAAATTTATTTACCTCTGTCTTGTGTCTTGTTTGTTCACTTATTTGTACATACATAAAATTGAGAAGCTCTCATTACCCAACAAGCAAACAAAAAGTAGTTAGGCCGCTACATACTCAGGCCTTCTTCAGATGCTAGAAATTTCTAACCAAACCCTTGGCATCACACATGGAATGAGAATGATATACCCCAGTGATCAAAGTAGAAGGCTCTATTCAAAATTCCTAGCACCTGAAGAAGGCCAGAGCATACAACAACTAAAATGTTGTAAACATGGCAATAAAGATGAGGACAACAGCCTGAACAGTGTAAATAATTTAAGTCAACTTTTTGTTTCCTTTTTTTTTAAACTTCCTTGCTGCTCACATAATCACATTGTATTCTTATCATCCTTCTGAAGAACTATCTCTCTGGTGTGACAAGTTTCCTCTTCATCTGCAAAGAAATTGTCCAATATTCATTGCCATATACGAGGACTAATATCACTTAGCAGTTAACACTCTTTTCTTCATTTCTAGTAAACTTTTAACACTTCTTAATACTTTGTTTAGCTTTTGGAAGGCATCTTTCACTATTCCAATGTGCCTTCACAGTGAAAAAAAGCACTATTTAACCCTTTAGCATTCAATATTCTTAAACTTGCCCTCAGAGTGTGGTCCAAATCTTACAGTTTGCATGACTTCCTATGTTATTGGCAATGATGTCAGCAAATGGATATCGGCTTGGAACGAGAAATTGAAAAGCCAAGTTCAAATTATAGCTGAATTTGTTTTATTCACTTACACACAAATATGTTTGAAAAGGTATTAATTCATCCCTTCTCTCCTCTAGCTATGGGTTAAATAGCAGGGTAGTTGGCAACCGGTCTATCACAGAAAGTAATGGCAACCTATTGTAGGAAAATCTTGCTAGTATTGTTTCAAAAGAGACACAATCACCCAAGCATGTGACAGTTACCTGACTGACTGATACATGGGATACGTTACAAATGGTTGAATATTGAGTGCTGATATTTAAGGGGCAGATTTAGGTAGGTTGAATGCTAAAGGGTTAAAGAAAAATTATTAGGATATTTCTTCTATATGCCATATCCCTTCACGATGTAGGTGATCATGGCCCTCTACATCTTCCTGTTACTTGTAGCTCTTAATAAGCTTTTCTTTCTGTTATTTCTTTAAAACCATGTTCTGCTATCCATTTGCTCAAGCCCATTAAATATGTCATGTGCCGCTTTCCCTTGCCATCTTTTTTCTATCCACCTTGTGAGTATCTGATTCTCTAAACCGCCCTTCTTCATTATGTGTCCTAGAAATGTAGAACTACATTTCTGTTGTTTCGATTCTCTTCTTTTTTCTTGAGGAGATTGTCCAGCATTCATAGCCATATAGGAGGATCGATATCATGTAACAGTTTAGTACTCTTTTCTTTGTTTCCAACAAAATTTTCCTGTCTCTTAATACTCTGCTTAACTTTTGAAATGCATTTTTGGCCATTCCAATATGTCTTTGGATCTCGTTGTTGCACTTTCCATCTTCTGTTAGAACACTTCTCAAGAATTTAAATTTCTGTACCTGCTTGATTTTAGTATCAATCTGATCTGTAATTTCCATTTTAGCTCCTCTTTTAGCTGATGACCAGTTTTCTTGAATTTGTATTTAGTCTTTTCTTCTTGCTTTCCCTTGCTACATTCTTTAGGAGGTTTTGTAGTTTTTTTTCTATGTCTGATATCAACACTGTGTCATCTACATATTTTATATTGTTAAAATTGTAGCCTCTAATAATGAATCCTGGCAGGATTTGTAGTTCTCATGGTATAAATTGAATAAATCTGGTAAGAAGACACATCCTTGTCTTACATCCCTTTCTATTTTTGTATATCTGCTGAAATTTCCTGTCTTTATGCAGATGGTTTACTACCAATACAGATTCTTGATTATTCTAATGTCTTTCTGAATATGTCAAGGTTGATGAGCAGCTCTAACAGATCTTTTTGTGTCATACTTTATCGAACACCTTTGTGCAGTCTATAAAACACGGGTACACTGTCTTTTACATTTGTATTGCTCTTTCTGATGCTCTCTCAGAATTAGGATGATGAGTTTTGTATTGTGACTCAGTAAGCTGATTGTTCAGGGGAGTTCCATATTCCTGGTTTCTTAAGCAGTGATATAAGAACTGATCTGCTTACACCTTCTGGTATATCACTACTGTTTTCAGATGTAATTTATTATTTCTGTAATCTTGTCTATATCAAAACCATCTCAGCATGTCAGCATCTCCATTACAATTTTGTCTGGCCTTGCCACTTTGTTTCTTTTCAATTTGGCCAGTGAAGCTTCCATTTCAGTTTTTAATATTTTCAACCTGTTGGTATTTCTGTATATTGATGGTTGTTCTCATTCATCATGGAAGAAATCTCTGATATATTCATTCCATCGCTGAAGTATTTTTTCTTTGTCTCAGTTGAATTCCTTGCATTCCCTTATGCACAAATACCCTTGGGAAAGGTATTAATCCGTCTCTTCCCTCCAGTTATGGGTTAAATAATAGGAGAGATTGGGTTCTATAGCCTTGGTCAGCAACCAGTCTACTGCAGAAAGTAATAGTAACCTACTGCAGGATAATCTTCTGACCAGTCAGTCATGTCTCTTTTGAGACATGATCGCTCAAAGCATGTATCATGTATGGCACTTAACTGACTGACTAATATGTGCATTCTGATTTTGGATTTTATTCATCCTGTTGATGAGCATGTCTTTTGTCCTGTTAGTTCTTTTATTTTTTATGCATATCTCCTTTATCTGTGATAATCAATTTCTGTACATTTTTTATTGAGTCATTCTTTTTTAGTCTGTCTACATTTGTTCTTTATTTCATTGTGTAGTTTTCTGTATTCTGTTTCATGTCTTGACAATGTTTTCTGTCTCCTTTGCATTATGCTGAGAATCACATTTCTGATTCATTTGTTTTTTCCTCACGATCAATTTTACTTTCAGATGATGTTATTTTCTGCGTAAAGCTCCTTTTAGTGTTTCGAGTTTCCATTTCCATTTTATCACTCATATCTCCTTTTGACACTGTCTATATATTTTTCTTTCAGGTTCAACTCATTCAGAAGTTCATTGTATTTCAATGTTGCTACTACATTAGGCTTCTTTAGTTTCTGTAGTTTCAATTTTAGTTTACATGCAACAGGGAAGTGGTTGCTTTTGAAGACGGCACAACTGCATTTCTTGAACTTCTCGTTAATAGTTATATAGTCAGTTTGGGTTTTAGTTTCTCCTCCTGGACTTTTCATGCCAATAATTGTCTTGGATGTTCTTGGAACTAGGTGTTGGCTATTAACTGGTCATTCATGGTGCACAATTGGACTCATTTTTCTCTACATTCATTGTGGGTTCTAAGTCCAAGTTTGCCAGCTATTTTTCGTTCCCTCTCCTTGCCTACTTTGACATTCAGGTATCCCATGATAATTATAATTTCTTGTCATTTACACTGAGCCTTGGAATTGTCTAACATGAAGTAGAAAGATTCAATTTCTTCTGAACTTTGTGTTGTCGGTGCATACACAATTGATAATAGATATATTGAAAGGCTTTCCTTTTAGTTAACTACAAGAATTCTTTTAGATAATTGACAGTATCCCAGTTTGCATTTCTTCATGTCTTGATCCAGTATTAGTTCAACTCCTATTTTATTATTCACTATGCCTGTATATATAATCCTGCGGTTGTACATATATATCAAATAAAGGTAGATTAGCTGATAAAAATTTTTGATTTCTTTTAGAATTTATTCAAATTTGGACTTTATATAAAACTGAAAATTTCTGACCATCATTAAGATGGAGGCATAATTTCATAAAAATTGTTTGTTGAGCTATTTTACCCCCACACACACACACACACAAAAAACAAAACCAAAAAACATTAAAGACATTAATGTTTTCATTATCGCATAAAAGCTAAAACAGTGACATTATGCCTGCATATATAATCCTGTGGTTGTAGGCACCTGTTTTGGTCCGACACGTGGCTACGATAAAGCCGGAAGAAGTGATTCCGGTGGGCAATGGCAGCCGAGCAAGCGGGTGTGAACCAGGGAGATGAATGGGATTTAAGCTGAAATTTCCTGGTAGGGATGAATGCATCGATGCCAGCCTTAACCCAGGAGGAGACCTCTGATGCACATTCTTCAATGGGAAGACTAAAAACATTGTTCCAAGGGACGTCGCAGAGGAAGTCACGGAATGAATCCCAGTCTGCTCTTTGATAGCAGTAGGATATTCTGTTGCTCTGGGTTTCTTGGGTAGGGGTGGAGTGGAACGAGATGTTGACAGAAACTATAGCGTGGTCAGAATTTCCGAGAAGGCAGAGCTGTCTGGTGGAGCAAGAATTTGGGGTGGAAGTGAAGCAGAGGTCTAGTAGCGAGTCCCTTCCATTAGGGCTATTGGAAAAACGCGTGGGGAAGTCCACCATTTGTGTAAGGGATTGGGAGATCAAAAAATTAAAGGTGTGGACACCAGCAGGGTCGGTTACAGAGTTTTCCAGCCACTTAGTGTGGTGGGCGTTAAAGTCGCCAAATACGAAAATATGGGCAGATGGGTGCAAAGAAATGGCCTTGTTGATATTGTCAGAGATGCTGTCAAGCACCGAACAGTCAGTGGAGGAGGGGGAGCGGTACAGGAAGAAGAGATAGCTAACAGAGCTTAGAAGTGAGAGACGGAAGCACATGAAAGACTGGTCCAGGGATTCAAGAGATGTTACTCTAGCTAGGGGAGGTGTTCACTGACATATACACCAAGCCCATGCATATGGACGTTGGAGTCCTTCCTGAGGAGGGGAAGGTAACCAGGAACATAGAACTCAGAGGAGGGGATAGACGGATCAAGGTTAGTTTCACATAGGGCTAAGATATCAGGTGAGTTAGTTTGGAGGAATGCTTCTACACTATAAAAGTTAGTGCGGATACCGCGTATGTTAGTGAAAGAGACACAGAGAGGTTTGGGTGTTTTCCAAGTAGCCGGTTTGATTTTGGTATTTTGTTTGTTCTTTTTCATGGTGTTTTGGTTGAGGAGAGAGGACTAGGGCAGAATCAGTTGGTTACTATTTGCAGCATGTGAGGAATGGAGACTGGCGCAGCCTGCAGCATAATGTGTCCTCAGGGTTGCCCACCGAAGGTTCATGAAGGGATGCCCGTTCATGCACGATATGGCATTACAGGAACCCCAATATTATTCAACTGTTGATCAGAGTAGCCTCTCAAGACACTACGCAAGAGTTCGGGCTCCTAACTACCAGTCGGAAGCAGCAACCAGGAAACTGCCAACCCGGTACCCTCAGAATGGAGAGACATTGCCACCACACTCGCTAACAGCAAAGAGCTTCCAATTGAACTACCACTAAGACCGAAGGATCAAATAAAGTTAGATTAGCTGTAAAACATTTTTGATTTCTTTTGGAATTTATTCTAATTTGGACTTCCTATAAAAATGAAAATTTTTGATCATCATTAAGATGGGGGCATAATTCCATAAAAATTGTTTGTTGAGCTATTTTACCTCCACACACACACACACACACACACAAAAAAAAAAAACATTAAGGACGTTAATGCTTTCATTACCTCTTAAATGTTAAACAGTGTGGCTGTCAAAGACTCCACTCTAAGGATTGCATGAAGAGGGACATGAAAGCAATGCAAATTTCTATAAACAACTGAGAACAGTTGTCTGTGAACCACCCTACATGTTGTCGAATGCTTCATACAGAAGCAGCAACAGTGGAAACATAGAGGCCAGTCAGTCACCAGCAAGCATCTGCTTGAAAACATCTGGCAACACCCAATTCTAACTGTGGAACAAGATGAATCTCCTTCTAGTGTCTTCAAATACAACAGTCGATGATGATGACAACCAATAAATCTACCATCCGCCCGTGTATTGAATACCCCTGTCACATCTGGTCAGGTGCCCTTGCTATTCACCTTGGATTTCTTGACAAAATCCAACAGAAAATCTGCAATGTGATCGATACCGATTTAGCAGCTTGGCTGCAGTCACTCTCTCACCGGCAGGATGTGGCTTCCCTGTGCTTCTTCTATAAATACTTTCATGGCTTCTGCTCCAATGAACTTAGATCACTGGTGCCCCCTAGGTATGAATTTACACAAGCTACTAGATTAGCAACTAGCTCCCACCTTTTTACAGTGAAACCGATAAAGTGTAACTGCAATTTCTACTCTAACAGCTTCTTTTCACACACTTCCCACCTGTGAAATTCTCTTCCATATACTTGTTTCCCCGACAGCTACAATCTCCAGGAATTTAATGTTAATAGACATTTCCTATCACACTAACTCGCATCCATTCTCACAAGCTCTTTTTCCATCTACTCCACCCACATCCTCGGTATCCTCATCTGTCTTTACCCTCCTCCTGACATTTCCTATAACTAACCCCGCTTTCTCATCACTTTCCCCTATGTAACCTCCTACACAACAGTGGCAGTAGAATGCCTTGCTTGGGGTGAGATGATTAAAAAAAATAATTAATTATATAATACTCAACCTTTTATTATTCTTTTTGAAATTTACACTTTGTCTTCATTTTATTCTCCTTACTCTGCTATGACTAATATTTACTTTCCACTGATGCAATTTAGTTTCTAGGGAACTGACATTGTTCTATCTTTTCAGACTGTACTGCAAAAAATAGAATAAAAATTAAATTTTACAAAATGCTGACTTTGAAGGCAATGATCAAATATTTATTATCTACATGTATATGTGGTAGATTTGCCTTTTTAGAATTTAATTAACAACTTCAGAATCAATATTTTTAATCAGAGAACTCAACAGAGAGAGTAATATATATAAAGTATATCTCATTTTCAAGACTATTGATATAAATATATTTTGTTGAACACGACAGACAAGGAAAATTTAATTTATAGTTATTTAGTTTTTCCAGCATTTTTACATTTTTCTGTTTGGTTGGAGTGATGGAGTGCAAGATTGTCCAGTGTCCCAAGAGCTTTAAGCCACATCTTTCGCCATTTTCAAGGGGTTATTTTTTTAGGTGTTCTTAGTTTCTTTTAGTTTTCAAGGGGTTATTTTTTTAGGTGTTCTTAGTTTCTCTTAGTTTTCAAGGGGTTATTTTTTTAGGTGTTCTTAGTTTCTCTTAGTTTTCAAGGGGTTATTTTTTTAGGTGTTCTTAGTTTCTCTTAGTTTTCAAGGGGTTATTTTTTAGGTGTTCTTAGTTTCTATTAGTTTTCAAGGGGTTATTTTTTAGGTGTTCTTAGTTTCTCTTCTTGTTTAAGATGTATATTTTGTGTGGTTTTGAATACTAGCAAGAGTGTTTATTTTTAACTTCCCTCGCTGCCGTACTTGAAAAGGACCTCCAATCCGTAGTGGCCTGGGGTAAGAAATGGCTAGTAAATTTCAATGCTTCTAAAATGAAGCTGTTATCAACTAACCACCATAGACAATCGCATCTACCTCCCATTAGCATGGGACAGGCTAGCCTCCCAGAGAGTAAAATACTATGCCTCCTTGGCCTTACACATTCAGTGGACCTCAAATGGAATGACTATATCGAATCCATTGCCAAATCTGCTGCTATGAAAGTCGGCTCTCTGTGCAGGGCCCGGAAGTTTTTTCCACCTGAATCTATTCTGCACATATACAAATCTATCATCCACCCGTGTATTGAATATTGCTGTCTTATCTGGTCGGGTGCCCCTGCTGCTCTCCTTGGGCCTCTTGACAAAATACAAAGGAGGATCTGTAACGTGGTTGATACTGACTTGGCAGACCAGCTGCAACCACTCTCTCACCGGCGTGATGTGGCTTCCCTGTGCCTCTTCTACAAGTACTTTCATGGCTTCTGCTCCGATGAGCTTAGATCACTGGTGCCGCCTAAGCACGAATTTACACGAGATACTAGATTAGCAACTAGGTCCCGCCCTTTTACAGTTAAACAGATAAGATGTAAACGTAAATTCTTTTCTCGAGCTTCCCGCCTGTGGAACTCCCTTCCACAAGTCTGCTTTCCCGACAGCTACAATCTCCAGGTGTTTAAATGTAGGGTCAATAGACACCTCCTATCACACTAACTCCCAATTATTCTCAGAACACTCTCATCTACCCAACCGTCATTCTCGGTATCCTTACCTGCCTATCACCCACCCTCTGACATTTCCTATATTTAACCATTCTTGGTATCCCTACCCGCCTATCATCCACCCTCTGATATTTCCTATATTTAATCATCCTTTCTCCACTCTATGTAGCCCCCTGCTTGGGGTGAAATGCTTATAAAAAAAAAAATCTTAGTGACTTTACTGCCTTGCTTAGGGTAAAATGGTTAAAAAAAAAATGTGTATATAAAATATAGGGAAAAAAATTTCACACACACACACACACACACACATATATATATATATATATATATATATATATAAATAAATTAATGTTTTCCTAAACTAATCTTAATTATCCTGTGAGAGTTTGCTTCTGCTAGAGTTTTCTAAATTTTCAAAATACTAAACAAATTTACAGGTAAAAAAACTTTATATAAAGCAAGATTTCAACCAGGAATTAAGAAACCGACAGAGCCTGTGAGTCAACTATTATACTGCGAAATAAACCAATTTAGGATGTGGTTTCCAGTTTTTCTCTTTTCCAATCTTTTCACTCTTACGTAGCCCCCCTGCGCATCAGTGGCGTTTTCGCCTTGCTTGGGGTGATATGATTAAAAAAAAAACATGAATGAGCACTCTCTTAATCCCACCAAATGAAAAAAAAATGTACGAATGATAGAAAAACTAAATAAAAGATTAAATTTTCCTTGTTTGTTGTATGCAATAAAACATGTTTAAAAGAAAGGTTGCTACTCAAATATATATATATATATATATATATATATATATTTTAATCATATCACCCCAAGCAAGGTGGTAATGCCACTGATGTGCAGGGGGCTACATAAGAGTAAAAAGATTAAGTAGAAGAGAGTAAAGAGGAAGACGAACCAGTTAGAAAAGAGCAAGAGAAGGATGGGAATACAGGTGTGATGACAATTGCAAAGGTGGAGAGAAAGGAAAGGATATACGGGGTGGTGAAAGAACTAGAGTCAAGTGGTTAATAGATGAGTATTGACATTGCATTTAAATTCCTGGAGGTTGTAGCCATCAGGAAAGCAAGAATATGGAAGCGAGTTCTACAGGCAGGAAGTGCGAGAGAAGAAGCAGCAGGAGTAGAATTGTCGTCTGCATTTGGTTGATCTAACTGTGAATGGGTGAAACCCAGATGCCAATCTGGTTGCATGAGTAAACACCTGCTGCAGAGGCACCAGTGACTTAAGTTCATTGGAGCAGAAGCCATGAAAGTATTTATAGAACAGACAAAGGGAGGCCACATCTCGTCGGTGGGGAAGTGGCTGTAGTCGAGCTGCCAAGTCAGTACCTATTACATTACTGATTCTCCTTTGGAGCCTATATATATATATAGGTTGGTCTAAAAGTAGATGACAGTAAGTATAACAGGTTTGTGTATCAATTCCAATAAGATGAGGCCCCTCCACATTATTTAAGAGCAGTCTGTGAGTATCTTGATGAAACATTTCCTGAGGAATGGATTGACCAAAGAAATCTAATTGATTGGCCAGCATATTAACCTGACTTGACCGCAATGGATTTCTAACTGTCCACCTACTTTTGGATCACTATATATATCATAGAAGTAGTACAAACTAATGGGTCGACAGTCCACTGTTTGTAGTGATTTAAAAGTGCTTGATACTTAGTAAAACATTATGTATGGTAATATTTTATTATAAGTTTATAATAAAAACATAGTTTCCTGCAAAACAAGAGCTGTTGTGTTTCGGTATTATCTTATTAGCACCTTGTCAGGCAGTAAAATATTTTTTTTACTGTTAGAAATTATTATATATAGAAGCTTAGAAAACAATACCTAACAGTAAAAAATATTTTACTACCTGACAAGATGCTAATAAGATAGTATCGAGGCACAAAGGCTCTTGTGTTGCAGTAAACTATGTTTTTATTATAAACTTTTAATAAAATATATATATATACATACATATATATATACACTAGCAGTATAGCCGGGTGTTGCTCGGGTGCAATGAAAGCTTTAAAACTAATCCATGGTCCTGGAGCTCAGACTCTTTGGACATTGGCACGAAAGACGCAACAGTTGTTTCCAGTTAAAGCGAAACCGTAGACTGAAAGAAAAATGAATGGATGTAAGTCAAATTTTGATTTCCTGGTATCGATATCAAATTTTCTGCACTATTGTAAGAACTGAAACCTTGAAACTTCTGAATATCGTTTCTTATGGCTTGGTCTACGAGTGTATCAAATTTGATTAAAATTGGACCTCTCCTTCTATAACCCGATTTTTTCGATTATCAATATTTATCAGGGGTACCTCAACACAAAACCTAGCTAAGAACACTTGCAGACACTTATAGTACAACTGTGTAAATTTTCAAGAAAATCGGTTCACTCGTTTCGGAGTCTATCGGTAACGGACACACACACACACACACACACACAGACATACACACACACACACAGACATACACACACACAAAGTTCCATTTATAAATAAGTTTAGATAGATTATATATATATATATATATATATATATATATACACTGATTCTCACTAGACATGACTAACCACAACTAAAGTTGCATGTAACTGAGTGCAATCCTCAGGCAGTCCGTCTACCTGATGATTGTACTCACATGCATGAAATGTTAGTCACAGTCGGTCACGTCGAGCAGTAATCAGTATTGTATTAATATTATGTCTTGCCTCATTGCAAGGCTTTAAACAATTTTTTCCCCAGTATCGGTTCTTAAGTAGGTGCTCTTCATGTTGCTGATTTCCCCAAGTTTATATATATTTAGCACCAAGTTAGGGCTGAAGTTCTTCACTTTAATTAAGAAATATTTACCTAATAATAACCCTCTAAGTAAAATTTAAAAAGAAAATACCCTTAAGTTAAGCTATAGTTGTACAAATAATCTAGAAAATATTATTAAAAATCATAATAATAAAGGCATAAACCAAAGTAACCATAATTATCCAAATAATGAAAATAACAATAATAAAATTTTTGTAATTGTCGAAATCCTAACAATTGCCCACTGGAAAATAGGTGTCTAATAAATTCTATTATGTACCAATGTAATATAACATGAAATGAAAATCAAACTATAAAAAAATTTACACTGGATCCATTACTTCCTTTAAAAAAATCATGTACCGAAACTAAGCATCCCTTTCTGCATATTTTTGGAAATTAAAAGATACAAACAAAACCCCGAAAATAAAATGGAAAATTCTGGAAAAACAAGAATCTGCAAGTCATTCTATGAAATCTGCCCTCTGTGCCTGAATGAAAAGCTACAGATTTTAAGGTTCCCTAGAAATAAAGAACAACTGAATAATGTTTTATTTAAATATCGAAAATATTTTTCTTTAAAAATTTAATTAATTACAATGTTTATTTATAACTTGTGCTCCAATATAATTTTAAAATTAAAAATTATTTTACTAAAATAAATAACCCACACAGTACTTATTTGGCTTTCTTAAATACAATATACCTTAATATACCATAATTATTTAATTCTAATTCTGACCTAAACATACTAGCCCCATTACACATGAGGTAGTACAAAATCTAATTTAAAAAAAAACCCCTACAATCCAACCTGGAGTTAAAAATTGTTTTCTATGCATTTAAATAATGTATGGTCCCACTATGTATCTTATCCAGACAAAATTAAAAGGTGACATGCTTTGACACCAGGCCATTCTGCTTCCCTTTGCTACCCAAATTTTCAACATCATAATTACCTAATTCTTATTTTTGATTGAACAATGTTGACACACCTACAAGCATATTTTCCAACTACTACCCCTTCATTTTCTAAATAACCATGAATTCATCTTATATTTTCTAAATAAATCATTTTCACCATTTATTTTAAAATATCATCAGAAGAAGAACAGTATTGTTCTGAAACAAAAAAAAAATTTGTGTAGTGATATAATGCTTTTATAAACCATTGTAATAATAAAATTACAATATATATATATATATATAGTTAGTTTTTGATCATAATTAAATTAGACCAGGAATCAGTTGTATTAAAAAGTGTTGAATGCATTTATATTGTAGAACATTTTCATTTGGAAATGAGTTATTTGTGCAACCTTTTGGTATCTTCAGGTGATTTATAATAACTATGGTATAAATCGTTAGAAATCTCCTGAAAATATTCAAAGGTTGAAACCTAGGTTGCACAAATAACTCATTGCCAAATGAAATATATATATATATATATATATATATATATATATATATAAGAAACAGAAATAGAGTTGTTCCAATGAGAGAAATTGGTATAGAATAAAAAGTGTGAGAGACTGTGAATGTTTTGTTTAAAGTGTGTATTTATTGTTGTTGTTATTATACATGTTATGATACTTTAAGTGTCCATAATGGTATTTGTATTTGTGACATTATATATATATATAATGCCATACCAAATTCTGGAAAGTAGAAGAAAATAATGAAGCAATAATAAAAATTTTATTTTTAACATAGCATTTGAACCTAAATGAGTTTTGTGAATATTTTTTGTTGCTGCCCACTGACTGTACCAGTACTCTACCATTTCCATGCTTATCTTTAAACTGTTTTCTTTACAAAAGAATCTTTTTCACAGTTGGCAAAAAGAATCATGATTAAGATTATTTTGTTCATATATGTGGGCAAGTTTCCGCTTTTAATCATTGAAATAGAAAAAATAGGATTGTAAGTAATCAAGAATTAAGGCAAGCATTAATATAAGACAATGAAAAGAATAATGTTTTATGCATTGCTAATGATTTTACGATAAAAATGCATTGGAAATCAAGAATAACTGGATTGTTAGGGTCAGGAATTAAGGCAAGCATTATTGAAAAAAAGAAAAAAAATAGAGAAAGCAAATAGAGGTTGTAGGCACAAAACAAACTATTTCTTTAATATATTTTTCTTCTTTCTTACTCTTCACTGCTTACATTTTTCTCATGATAAAATGACTGACATGAAATGTCTGAACAAAGAGGGAATTTGTAAAAACCACTTTTATTTTTAAGATTTTATTTTTTTATTGTCACAGTAAGGTACAAGGGTTGTGGGAGTGGGGGCAATCAAGTTAAAGGATTACACTGAGAAGTAGTTTATATGAATAGGAAAGAAAGATAACAGTTAACTATAGACCTGAACAGGTTAGGATTGTAGCGGTTGGGGAATTTATTTCTCATTGATGGAATTACAGAGGGAATGTGGATGGTTTAATACAATATAAGTGACAATGTGGATCTTAGCTGTGAAGGTTAGAACTGGTTTAAACCAGGGAATGTAGTTTGTCTGAGCATTTTCCATGGAGGTAGCAACAGAGTAGTGAGAGACTTGCCACATCCCACCAGTGAGAAAGTAGTTGGAGGGTGGAGGAAAATAATTATTCTTCAACACGGACTCAGGGATACTTTTGAACTCTACCAAGACTTGAAAATAAGATCTAGGCAACTCCTACCCAAATATCGCAACAATACTCCATTTTCAGTCTGATCTGGCTCTTATAAAGGTAGAGGATAGTTTGTGGAGTCAGGTACTTACTGGAGCGATATAGAGAGATGAGCATTTCACCTGCATTTTTAGTGATGGCTTATATATGAGTTCACTTGAGGTCAGGTGTAAGTTGAGGCCCAATAAGACCCCTCTTAAGACATGGTTCCTCCTTGAGGTGATATCCATTCATTATGATTGGCAGAAGTTCAGGGTCTTATCAGTGGGGATACAATGTAACCAGTTTGGTTTTGGAGGCATTGAATGTGACTAGCATATTTTTTCCCACAGTGGAAGATTACTGTTAGATCAGAAGAGAGGTCAACTACCAATCACTGATCATCAAAACTTTTGGATGTGCGTCCAAATATTGTCGTATTATTGGCATAGATGTTTACAAATGATCAAAGTATGTTCTTAGGAAGATCAATTGTGTAACTCAGAAAGAAAATTGGTTCAAGAAGTGACCACTGGAGACTGCAAAAACCTGAAAAGACTGGCCATGAATACCTACCTTACCTGTTAATTTTGCTAGGATTGAGGATAAATCTGGGTTGATATTCTTAAGGACAATCACTTTTTTGTTTAGGCCAGTGGGGGTTTTTTTGGGGGGGAGGGGGTCAGGGCTTTTGAAATGTCTAAATACTTCTCTTGCTGTAATTAGTATATTACTGATATTGTGATCAGTGAGATGTGGGAAGTTGGGGAGAAGATAGCATTTGTCATATAATGCCGAATTTGACGCAAAGACCTTTGCCTTGTCAGTAGAGGAAGATATGACCTCAGGGCCATTTATAATAGTGGATACAGCCACTTTGCCTCTGTTCATAATTTGATTGGTGATCTTTCCGAATTCATGGAATACAATTTATTTTTCAACCTTGGCTTGGATAGCTTGTACATAGCTGCACTTGGCATTTTCCAGAATTCTCTTACAGGGATCAAGCAGTTCTGAATGAATTCAGGGCCAGACTACACCACTTCTTGTGATAGATATTGAAGTAGTGTATCTGGTGAGAGGGGAAATATATAGTTAAAGAAGATCCAAATGGCCAACTAGTAGGATAGATCCTGCCTCAGCCAGAAAATTCCAAATTCCTCCACTTACCCGACCAACTTGATGGCCATTAATATTCGCTCTTGTTTGTAAATTCAGTCAAGAATCTACCAAATCTTCACTGGTCTTAATATAAGTCTTTGATAATTTCTTAAAATTTTTAATGTTTACTCCTTTCTCTTTCATCTTATGATGTATTGTAAAATAATCCTCATAGTTTTACTTTTATTTTTAATTTTCTTTAAATTTCTGTTTTAAGCTTTGCTTTGACACAAATATATATATATATATATATATATTAGTCACACACACACACACACACACACACACACACACACACACACATATATATATATATATATATATATATATATATTTTTTTTTAGAAAAATGTTTAGATATTCTACAATTTCATGGGTAATACGTATTTTGCCACTGACCTTGCTGCTCATCAGACCCAAATGATACAACAATTAATTTTCAAAATATTCCAGAAAATAATTACACACGGACACTCACATGTCCATATCAAGAATAGACATTTGTAACAGTAATTTCCAAAAAACAATTCCTCACTCATTCAAAAAAACCCAAAGAGCGAAAGAAAAAGAAAAATATAGACAATTGATAATTGGAAAGAAGAGAAATAAACGAGAAAGGTAAAGAGAACGAACAGTATACAGAGAAATAATACTAACTATTTTAGGTATATTTTTTGAATGAGTAAGTAATTGTTTTTTGCACCTGCACACTCAGCCACTATAACCACTTCTTTCAGCCGTACCAGAGTGCCATATCTGATTACAACAGACATCTCTGTGTCTCTGCTCATCATGAGTGCAAATGTGTCCTAAACGAAGCAAAGTTATTTTTTTGTTTATAGAATGAAATAATGTATAGCATCTCGCAAGTTCAGTTCTACAGATTATTGGCAGCACTGCAAAAGTGTGCTGAACAACAGTAAATCCACAATCCCTCCTCTATTTAATCAATTCAAAGTCCTGACATCTACAGCAGACAAGGCTGTATGCTTTGCTCACAAATTCTCTTCCAACTCAGCACTTGATTTGTCTGGAGTACCCACACCTGATTTCCTTCTCGAGAACAGAGGTTGCACATAATCCTGCCTCTGGTCTTGGACATAATTTCTAAATTAGACTTCCATATGGAAAAGTGCTATACATCTTAAGATTTTAACAAAATCCAAAGAAGAATCTAAACTTATTTATAAATGGAACTTTGTCTCTGTGTGTGTGTGTGTGTGTGTGTGTGTGTGTGTGTGTGTGTGTGTGTGTGTGTGTGTGTCCATTACCTATAGACTCTGAATTTTCTTGAAATTTACACAGTTGTACTATAAGCATCTGCGAGTGTTCTTAGCTAGGTTTTGTGTTGAGGTACCCCCGATAAATATCGAAAATCGATAATCGAAAAAATGGGGTTATAGAAGGAGTGGTCCAATTTTAATCAAATTTGATACACTCATAGACAAAGACATAAGAAACGATATTCAGAAATTTCAAGGTTGCAGTTCTTACAATAGTGCAGAAAATCGATAATATATATATATAAAAGGCAAGATGTTTGTGTGTGTGTCTGTTTATCTGCCTGTATGTCTATTTTTTTCAGCCCTTTTATTTTAGTTTTTGCTTCAGATTTGGCTCTAAGTAGGTATAATTGTAGTTTGTAGTCTCAGCCATGATATCATTTACTCAGAGGACTTATTTAGCCTTCAAAATTCAGTTTTTTCAAAGACATACATTAAGATTTGGTGGATTCTTGATCAAATGTACAAACAATAGAGAATATCATTGATCCTGTCATGTAGGTCGGGTAGGTAATGGAATTTGGAATTCTCTGGCAGAGGCAGGATGTATCCCACTAGTTTTAAAGTAGAGATCACCATCTTAACTATATTTTTCCATTTTCTTTTAGTTTTTATGTTCCACATACTTTCTGTTATTCTTTCTTCTTTGCTTTAGTTTTTCTTCAATATTTCTTCTTCTTTATTCATTCATTCATTTAATTTCTTTCCTTAATCCTCATTTTAAGCTTACAGTCTTATCACGTTAAAACATTGGTTCCCATATGATCACCAGAGTTAAGCAACATCGAGTCTGGTCAGTACCTAGATGGATGGCTGATTGGGAATACCAGGTGTTGTAAGCTTGAGTATGATGATAGTTTGTTATATCCACTTACGTGCAAGCACCCTTGAGAAATGTATGAATCCACCACTTCTCCCTCCAGCTATGGGTTAATTAGTAAAACTTGTACCACTAACTCATTCAGTTAGGTGCCATATTTGATGCACACTCAAAAGAGACATGACTGACCGGGTAGAAGATTATCCCGCAGTAGGTTGCTATTATTTTCTATGGTAGACTGGTTGCCAGCCGAGGCTATAGAACTCAATTTGTCCTGTTATTTAACCCATAACTGGAGGGAAGAGATGGATTAATACCTTTTCCAAGGGTATTTGTGCATAAGTGAATGCAAAGAATTCAACTGGAATTCAAACTCGGCTCCCCTGATTTCTCGTTCCGAGCTGATATCCACTGCACCACAAATCATTATTATCTCAAAAAAAAAAAAGAGAAAAATTCTTACAATCTAAAAATATTTTCTAGATTTAAATAAAACCTGCAAAGGAGAAGAACACCTACACAAAACCGTTAAACCAATTTTTAGAAATGCCAAGATACAGATTGACTGTACCAGATTCAGTTCAAAATTTAAAACAATATATGTCTTGAAAAAGATCGGCGCATACAATGGCCGAAACATTGTGAATGTGACAATAAAGATGAGGACAACAGTCCTGACAATGTTACAGTACATCATCTCAGAAATACAGATGTTGAACTAAATTTATCTAAATGAAATGCATTGCTTAGCATTCAACATGCTCACCCCCACCATAAATATCAGCTCTTAAAGTTTCACTGTTTGGGATCAAAGTTTCATAGTTTGAGTGACTTTCCATGTTATTTGTGATGATGTCATATATTATGGCAGAGTATACATGGAGAAGGTTACAGCTGGTTGAACATGGAGAAATGACATTTACAGAACAGGTTTGGCTAGGTTGTAAACTAAAGAGTTGAATATGTTTAGTGATTGTAAAAAAATTTAGTTTCTAATGATAGTCATACATATTCAGCAAAAGGTAGCTTTTTGTAGGAGTGTCTTGAAAACTAAATTGACCCCATGATGAACAGAAATGAAATATAATGTATACTGGTTCACTGGTTTATTTGCCTGAGAGAGTATAGGAGACAAATCTTATATCATCCATCAACCAACTAAAAAAACACAAAATAAATTGCACACCTGCAAAATTGGATTCAAACGAGCAGCATTTGGGAAAAACCTAAAATAAATGGCACACCCGCAAAAGAGGATTCAAATGGCTAAAAGCTTATTTTTTTCACAACTCAGTGTGAAAAGCAAAACAATGGATCCTGATTTTTTTTCACAGCTAAAGAAAAAAATGTCGTGGAAGCCTAACACATGACCAGATTTCAATATTTAAGGATGGCCCTGACCAATCACTGCAGTCAATCAGATGGAAGTGGTAGCTGATAGCATCTCACAATATAAGGAAGAAACTTCAAGCTGAATTGCCTTTGCTGCCAATTTTCTTTTCTTCTTTTTTACTCCATGCCAACCCGGACATAGGGCACACCACAGTTTTATTTGACCTCTTCTCCGACATCCTTTTCTTCATTTTCACACCACACTGCCAAAGAGAACAACAACAACAACAAAATGGACGCATTAAGTACAACTTCTTTATTTGTTTTGCCTTCTCTCTCTCAACCTGTTGCTAACCGAACAAAAAGAGGAAGGAATAAAGACTTTACATTCTGCTACTACACAACCATAAACTCTAAACTTCTGTGGACATTTTAAATACCTACATTTCTCTACGAACAATTTGAACTACAAAACTGTGTGCATTTTCTCAATGAATATTTTTCTTCTCACAAATATATTATAGTGTTCAGTTAACAAAATTTCACTTATATTTCCCTTCTTACACTTTTGTCATTCTGTAAATAAATCTTTGTTTTGATGTACACACAAGATATTTTATCCTTTCACATTTTAACATCCAACCTTCAACCTTCTGATATTTAAATTATGGGGACTTCGGACATGTTTGGCACAAGGCCAATTTAACAAGCATCACTGAAAACCCTACAAAAGCAAGTTACTTGTATTTACTTGTATTTGTGGTGGCATTCACCTGGGTGGATTGAGCCAGCTTCTTCTCTAGAAGAAGTTTCATGGAGTGTAAAGATTTTCCTGCAGCAGGTTACCAATTCTTAATGTGGCAGACTGGTTGCCAACCAAGGCTATAGGGCCTTGTCTGTCCTGCTATTCACTCATCGCTGAGAGGATAAGAGATGGATTCACACATTTCTCAAGAGTATTAGCACATCGGTCATTAAGTGCTGTACATGATACATGCTTTGGGCGATCAAGTCTTGAAAGAGACATGACTGACTAGGCAGAAGATTATCCCACAGTAGGTTGCCATTGCTTTTTATGGTAGACTGGTTGCCAGCCAAGGCTATAGAACCCAATCTGTTCTATTATTTAACTCATAACTGGAGAGAAGAGATGAATTAATACCTTTCAAAGGATATTTGTGCGTAAATGAATGCAAGGAATTCAACTGGAATTTGAACTCAGCTCCTCGATTTGTCATTCTGAATTGATATCCACTGCACCACAAAGCACATCCTAAGTGAATATAATAAATTCAACTGGAATTTGAACTTGACTCTCTGATTCCTCAATGCAAGGTGCTACCCATTACTCTGTGGTGATACCAAGCAAAAGTGATGGACCAGGTGTTAGCGCTTTCATGACCAAAAAGCAAATGACCAAAAGTCGTCCATGCGCCGTCAGCTCCATGCAGATGTTCTGGTTGGAAACTAAAAATTAATTAAATATTAAATTTCCAGTTCATGAGCCTACGCCAATTTTATTTATCAGCCAATGGGAAGCCTAGAATCAAATACAAGTGTGAAATCCCAAATGAGCTGCTGTAATCCAAAAAGAAGATATAAAAAGCGGATACAGAAAGCTTAGACAGGCAGACTGACTCGAGGAGAGAGAGGTGTAATCAATATCCCCTTGACCTAAGTCAAGCGGCTACTATGCTTGCCTCCCTTCACCTCCCCTTACCTTCTTCCCTGCCTCAAAAACTACTTACTGACGTAAGGAGTGAATACATCAAAGACATTCCTTACTTACACGCTCCCAAATTCCGAAGCATTAATTCTCTTTCAGCATTTTATTGCCTAGAACATGTTAACCTCCGTTGGACCTATACTTCAAGTTATTCAACTGTAAAAACATCAATTGATATGTGTATATATAAAATGTTATTTTTCTACACAAATTGCCTTTCTTGATTTGTAATCATTCTATGACTTATAGTAGGCTATCTACAACAAGTCCAAATTCTGTTAACCTGCAACAATATATTACTACCCTTCACTAGAAAGGACTCCCACTAACAAACGGAAAAAGAATAGATAAGCAGCCCCTATGACTTCACCGGGTCTCCAAGTTACTTGACATGACCTTGTTACAGAATAATTTTCTTACTTATTTCTTATTTAATGTTAAATATTTCACTGCAAATATTCTTCAACTGGTAAGAACCAGACCCCTGAGACTCAACAGAGAGAGACCCTCAAGAAGAGATGGAAGATGTATATCCCTTTACTACTATAATACATACACTACCTCATCAACTACAGTCAAGGTCATGGAATCCACAACCCTTCACAGCAGTTAAATGTGAGCTCTATAATCATTTGACTGTAATATCCAAGCACTAAAATAATGAAAATATTTGTTTAGAATTCTGTAATAAAGTCAAATCCAAATTGATATGCCTAAATCTAAACTATAACAACATAGTGTAATCAAATAATGTTATCTTATCCTGCTTAGGTTAAGCACATAAAATGCTTCCTAAAATGTCTTCATGAAAAAATATCTTCCTATGTGATGACAATGTTGATTTAAAAAGATTAATACTAGAAAGAAAGAAACAGAAGAAAAAGAAAATGGAAGGGAAAATATTAAAGGATGAACAAAGAAATGTACTTTCCTGGCTTCTGCTCCGATGAACTTAAATCACTGGTGTCGCCTAAGCACGAATTTGCACGAGATACTAGATTAGCAACTAGGTCCACCCTTTTACAGTTAAACAGATAAGATGTAACCATAATTTCTACTCCAACAGCTTCTTTCTTCGCGCTTCCCGCCTGTGGAATTCCCTTCCACAAGTCTGCTTTCCCGACAGCTACAATCTCCAGGTGTTTAAATGTAGGGTCAATAGACACCTCCTATCACACTAACTTCCAATTATTCTCAGAACACTCTCATCTACCCAACCCACATTCTCGGTATCCTTACTCGCCTATCACCCACCCTCTGACATTTCCTATATTTAACCATCCTTTCTCCACTCTATGTAGCCCCCTGCACAGTAGTGGCAGTGAAATGCCTTGCTCGGGGTGAAACACTTATTTAAAAAAAAAAAAAAATAGTTAACACCCTAAGCAAGTAATATACCCAACAAAATGGAAATCAAATCAGTGAAGCCAAACAGCAGAAACATTGTGTTGAAATGTGGAAAAATGTAAAAAAAAGTCATGATAACATTATACAATTAAAACCAAAGTAGAAGAGAAGTCCTAGTCTGTAGAAGCACTTCAAGTCACTTTTCGGTTTCCCATTTTCCACAGACATGAAGTGGAAGAATTATATAGAATCAATTTCTAGATCTGCTGCTAGGAATGTCGATTCCCAGTGTTATACCAGACAATTCCCCCCACCCAATATCCATTATGCTCATTTATAAATCTACCATTCTCCAATACATTAAATATGGCTGCCACATGTGGTTTAGTACTCTTGTGATATACCACCCTTTTACTGTGAAACTAATAAATTGTAAATTCAAATTCTACTTCAGCAGCTTCTTTTCTTGCACTTCCTGCCTGTGAAATTCCCTTCTGCCTACTTGCTTTCCAGACAGCTATAATCGTAAAGAATTCAAATGTAAAGTCAATAGTCATCTCCTGTCTCACTAACTTGCATCCTTCCTCTTTCATGCTCCTGTCTCCGTTCACTCCACTCTCATCTGTATTCTCATCCTTCTCTCTTACCCTCTTCCTGACACCACCCTGTACCCTCTTCCTGACACCACCCTGTAGCCTGTCAATCTTTCTCATAACTTTCCTCCTATGTACCCCCCCCCCTGCACAACAGTGGCAATAAAATGCCTTGCTTGGGGTGACATGATTATAAAATAAGAATATCCCAAGAATCTTGGCAAAATCCAAAGAAGGGTCTGTGATGTTATTGGTCTTGATCTGACATCTCGACTTCAGTCACTGTCTCACTGACATGACATTGTTTTCCTTTGCAGTTTCTATAAATATTTTTATGGCAGTTTTTTTAATGAACTTTCCTCCTTGATACCTCAACCAAATAAATTGAAGTGTACTACTTGATGGCAATTAGGTCTCATTGCTTTATTGTTAAAATAGGAAGATGTAACAAAAGTTCTATTCTTTTCTTGTACTGCTCACCACTGGGACTTTTCTAGTTTCTTGCTTAACCTATGATCTTCAAAAGTCTAACCCGAACTCTGTTCTTTTATTGTCCTTTCTTCTCACTAATGCCTTTATATCATTTTTCACTCTCAGCAGCTCCTAACGTCTTAGTGGCATTATTGCCTTGCTTGGAGTGAACTGATTAGAAAAAAAGAAATTTCAGTATTTGTAGAATTTTCAAACATTCTGCTTGTATTAAGTAAAAAAAAAACGATTCTCAGTGTATTGTCATCATTAATGAATACCAATATATTAAGGTTACTTGCAATACAAGAATCTGGTAGGATATAAAAATGTTAAGAGCTTCTGTGGACAGGTACAAAACTATTAATATATAATTATTTTCATTATCATCAGTCAGCCTTTCAAGGAAAAAGCCCCTGGGCACTGAAATATAAACCACAATATTTGAATAATTCATAGTAATTGATCTCAGTGAGAACAGCCATAAAATCCTCGACTTCTTCCAAATTCAGAACTACTTCCAAGAGGCCTGTCACATCGCATGCAAAGAAAAGTCTGCAGCACGTTTTATAGCCATCCTTGTACTGACAACATAAAAAACAAGAAGACAAGTATGAATTAGCTTTAGATACATGGACAAGGAAGGTGGCAATAAAACTCTCATATATAATGTCTACTAGCCTACACATGCACACAATTATGTTTTACAAGCATTTTTTACCTAGTGACGTCAACTTCTGGACAGTCTGTGTAATATTAATGCTATTTCAAAGATCTTAGTATACACAAAGATATATATTTATATAAAGATGCAATGATAGATTAGCAGAGGATTTATAATGGTAAGGATCTCAGATTTTATAATTTCGTGAAGGTATTTTACACTGTGAATGTCAAATATATCCATGCTGTCATAAAATGCCTTTTATAAATGCTTACAGCCATACCATGTTAAAACACCAGTTCCTATATAAACACGAAAGTTAAGCAATGTTGAACCAAGTCAGTGCTTTGTGACAAGCTGGGAATGCCAGGTGCTGTAAGCTTAGATGTGCAGGTGGTGTAATGCATAATGGTTTGCAATGAGAAATTGAAGTTACAATTCCAGCCACGTTTGTTATATTCATTTATGTGTAAATACATTTGGAAAAGGTATCAATTCATTTCTTCTATCCCCCAGCTAAAGATTCGTAAAATCTTCTGTACAATAAAGACGGAAGCTGATGATGGTTCGCCTGAAATAGGCCTATACTCCTTATTTACCATGAAATAACGTGTCTGCCTAAATTTTTTCTTATATATATATATATATATATATATATATATTTAGAACATAATGATAATCCACGTATACTGTCTTAATATGTATAGGAAAAACTACTAAAAAGTTGTAAGTTTAAAATGTATTTTTTTGACAGTATTTATTTATTTCTATTTATTATATATATATATATATTTGATATTTCAGACCAGCCTCGGCCTTTCATCAGAAACAAATGATTTTAAAATTTAAACTAGAAGCATCTGTCGCAAGATGTGTCGCGAGAAGTATCCGTCGTGTGATGTGTACATCATGTGACGTAGAAAGCAATAGAGTTTGAATATTTTTCAACGTAAACCTAACTATAATAATACTTTTAAATGTTGTATTTTAAAGAAAAATTTTTTTAAGTGTATCTAAAAAATGTTTAGCTATTGAAACATTTATAAAGATTCAAAATACCTAAGTCCCTATTTAAACCTCATCTATATGTATTTAATTTTAAAATCCAGTATTTTTCTTTCTTTCTGTGTGAGTATGTGGAACTAAAATCAGAATCTATCAGTAAACATTTGCAGTTTTCTAATGTGTGTTCTGGTTGATTGAAGTGTTGAGCTATGGGGGAATAAGGGTTGTTTTGGCGTATGCTTAGTTTATGATTATTAAAACAGAATCTAAAACTATTTCCAGATTCACCAATATATACACTATTTGGACATACTGAGCAGAAGAGAAAATATATTATATTTTGGCTGTCACAGGTGAGGCGTGGTGGGTGTAATTTGATGTTGGTGTTGGGTATAGACGGAAGCTTCTAGTTTAAATTTTAAAATCATTTGTTTCTGGTGAAAGGCCAAGGCTGGTCTGAAATATCAAATATATATATATAATAATTAGAAATAAATAAATACTGTCAAAAAAATACATTTTTAACTTACAACTTTTTAGTAGTTTTTCCTATATATATATATATATATATATATATATATATATATATATATATAAGGAGAGGTAGTTTTCATAAAAACAGTAACTACATTTGGCCTTATGCTACTTTCTTTGGTTAATGAATTGAACGCACTTCAGTTCGGCTATCAAATTGAACACTCTCAGTTATTTGGCATTTGTTTTCATCCTGTGAATAACCTGCTATGAAAGCTACCTTTCTCTGCCGTATGCCAATAGTGCAGTGGAAAGATATTCATCTGGTGAGGAATCAGTCAGATTTCGATCCTGGCTTGATGCAAATGGTTAATCTAGTTGCACTAAAGAGCTGTGATACAGCAAAACAGTCTTGTCAGCAGATGATTATATGTATATGTATACAATAGTCTGAATAATGTAAATAGTATATATATATATATATATATATATATATATATATATATATATATATGTGAAAAGTGTATGCATATAATTATAAATATATATATATATATATATGCATATGCATTTGTTACATATATATTATTATTTATATATTATATATGCATGGCACATACTTGAAAGTGCTCAATATCAGTGATAGAGCTGACATTATCCAACAGAAAATACTTGAACACCACTACACTACCACATACGTATGGCATCTAAAAGACAGAAATATTTCACCAACAATAAGCTGGAAAATACTGAAAAAAGTACCTGCCTACAACGACATTACAAAAAAATGCCTACTTTGCCTACATGAAAAAGTAGCAATTATATCTCATACCCCACAAAAGAACTTACTAAGCATAAGATCAGAAATAATTTCCAAATGCAGACATGAAAATAAATACCTATTATCAGAATTTATACCAGATATAAAAAAAAAAGAAAGGAACCGCTGATACCATAATCCTATCAATTATTCTCTAGTTCAAACTATACTATAAGTACACTACCATTACTAATTACTACTACCGCTTTGCAATAACTATTTGCTACCACAACTCTTATTATAATCAAATATTATTATCACCGTATTAGTCCGCAATTATCATTAAAGTAAATTACCCCTCCCCTCTTCCACAGTAAAATTAATACCACCATGTAAAAACTAACAAGCATTTACAAATTAAAATTTCTACCATTTAAATATGCACAACCACCAAAAGCAAGCTAATAACCAACTTTAAAATAAAAAATAACAATACAGCTTTGAATATTTCAAAATAATAGCAATTTTTAATATCATAGTTTCACACAGACCCCATCATACGTACATATGTACACTCAAGAAATTGACAACTCTCCGTGCATTGACATCGCTACACTATTTGAATATACCAACCGAATGTGTATGTATGTGCGCAACAGCAGACATATACATATATATGCCAAACCTCATACGGTTCACATATATGTTTATGTGAGCCCTGGTGGGTGGGCACGCATGTGTGTGTCTTTGCGCACGTCAATGGGTGTACAAATATGTATATATGTCTGCATCTGTCACGACGACAAATTTTCCTCCCACTTCCACAAAAATATGCCAATATATGCAGTCCTACATATAGCCAATTTTTTAAAAAAATCAATCCATTTGTCTGACGATTGCAAGAGCATGAAACCTAGGGTCGCAAACTCACACCTATCTATATATATATATATATATATATATTCTCCATTTGTAAACGAATTATTACACGACCTAAGTTTCTACCATGTGGTGTCATAAGGCAATTTGCAATAACTGTTTTTACTGGGGTTTTTTAAGAACACTCACGTTATGGTGGTTTTCTTTTAATGCTCATGTGACGGGGAATTTTTGAACGTGCAATTTTTAAAATTACAAGAAACTATAACATTTTCATTCATGGTTGTATGAATTTAATAGGTATTTTTTAGTATGGTTACACTTCGTCACAATTTCTGTTTTTTCATTCAGTAGTTCGTTTTTGTTTGGGAATAGCATAATCACTGATTTTTCTTCTTGGCACAATCTACATATTTTGCCACTGTTTTAAGGCTTGGCTGTTTTTACTATACTCTACGTTATGTCTGGGTCTTTTCCATATTTTGATTTCAATTTACACACGTGGTTAGCCAATTTTGTACACTTTTTTAAGTTTTCTATTTTGAATGTAGACTTGTGATTGAACCACCTGGTCTTAAAGGTGTCTTTGGTTGATCCCAAATATATTTTATTTTGGCCATTTAAGTCATGTACTTTTGCCTTGTAAATGACTTCTTTTGTATTACAAAGTCCTTGAAGTGGGCATTTATTTTTGATCTTGTTTTGTACAATGCTATCTAAATTTCTGGTGTTTTGTTTTTTTATAAAACTTTCTAAATTACTAGTACAACTATAATTTAGCTTGATTGTGTTTCTATTGAAAATTTTGTTTACTTCTGAGCTTATATATAAATGATGAAATATAGTTTTAAGATATATTTATGGGTTAAAGTTCTAAATATCAAGAATAAAGCATATGTAAATATAAATATATCCATATATATCTTGGGAGTAGTACAAACAAATGGGTGAACAGTCCACTTTTCGTAGTATTTACAGTTCTTGTTTTGCAGTAAATTATGTTTATATTATAAACACATAATAAAAATAATACTATATATGTATGAATGATAAAATATACATGTTATACTAGCAGTATAGCCTGGCATTGCTCGGGTATAATGAAAGCATTAAAACTAATCCATGGTCCTAGAGCTCAGACTCTTTGGACGTTGGCATGAAAGACTAAAAAGCAATAGTTGTTTCCAATTAAAGCAAAACCGTAGACTGAAAGAAAAATGAATGGATGTAAGTCAAATTTTGATTTCCTGGTATCAATATCAAATAAGTTTTTTCCTCGTAAACTGAATTTTGAAGGCTAAATAAGTCCTCTGAGTAAATGGTATCATGGCTGAGACTAAGAACTACAATTATACCTACTTAGAGCCAAACCCGAAGCAAAAACTAAAATAAAAGGGCTGAAAAAAATAGACATACAGGCAGATAAACAGACACACACACAAACATCTTGCTTTTTATATATATATATATATATATATATATATATATATATATATATTATCGATTTTCTGCACTATTGTAAGAACTGCAACCTTGAAACTTCTGAATATTGTTTCTTATGTCTTTGTCTATGAGTGTATGAAATTTAATTAAAATCAGACCACTCCTTCTATAACCTGATTTTTTTGATTATCGATTTTTGATATTTATCTGGGGTACCTTGACACAAAACCTAGCTAAGAACACTCGCAGACGCTTATAGTACAACTGTGTAAATTTTCAAGAAAATCGGTTCAGCTGTTTCGAAGTCTATAGGTAACGGACACACACACAAAGTTCCATTTATAAATAAGTTTAGATTTATGGCTTTAAGTGCTACATATCAAGGATAAATCATATGTAAACGTAAATATATCTATTTATTTATTTACGTGTATATAACAAAATGTAAAAATAACAACCAACTATAAAATAAACTATTATAAATAAAAAGTTAAACAATGCTATAAATAGCCAAAACAAAGCATCTCGTCCCACAATTACTTCACCCAGTAGCTCCTAGAATAATTTAAAACATAACCATGACAGCCCACGAAAATAAGCATTAGCATAATACAATAGACTACCCACAATGCATCACTGACCTATATAAACAGTTGAGCAAAAACACAACACATATAGCCTGACAATTGCATTCAAGCATGAAACAAACTGTCACCTCTGGGTATTGATATCAATGCCCACTTATTGGCTTGTGTGTGTGACATTATAAAATGTTTAATAGACAGACTTTGTCAGTGTTATTTAATAAAAATTCTTTTGATATAATTGGGAACAAATTATAATATAATGGAAAATAGAGATATTCAATAAAAATATATGTTTAAAAATTGTACATATTCAATTTTGTAGAACAAAAAATGAAAGATGGCCTCAATACTTTGATCAGGTTCGATAAATATCCTGAATTTTTAATATTTTTTATGAAATAATATATGACAAAAGCCCTCATAAAAGAACCACCCATGATAGTGCTTTGTTTAGCGTACTTGGTTTGACAATCACAGAAAATAAATAAGCTGTGTTCTTGAATGCTACAGAAATATGGACTTGTAAAATTTCAGAAAATTATTTACTGATCTACAGTTTGCCTTAGAAGCCCATCATAGCCTGAGCTGAGTGCAATGGCTTCATATTGTTGAAACCTCATCTCAGGTCTGATCTTCACTGCTGGACATAAAAAAACTCCCAATTATAACCTGATACTGAGACGGATGTGCGTTGTGGAGCATTGGATATCGGCTCGGAACGAGAAATCGGGTAGCCGAGTTCGAATTCCAACTGAATTCATTGCATTCACTTACGCGCAAATACCCTTGGGAAAGGTATTAATCTGCCTATTCCTTCCAGTTATGGGTTAAATAACAGGACAGATTGGGTTCTATAGCCTTGGTCGGCAACCAGTCTACCGCAGAAAGCAATAGCAACCTACTGTGGTATAATCTTCTGCCCAGTCAGTCATGTCTTGAAATAGACATGATCGCCCAAGCGTGTATCACGTATGGCACTTAAACTGACTGACTGCTGATTAGTGATTATCTTTGCACTATGATTTTCATCTTCAAAAAAAGCATGGTTTTGGTTAACTTTGTTTAGTTGTTAATTTTACTATTTACTTATGGAATGTTATGGCTATTATTGCTGGATTGGTTCTTTCACCTAAACATCCAAAACTTGTCGAATAGCTTTCACCACTGAAATAAATAGGCAAAGAGAAAAGGAAAGATACAGAGACACTAGAGAGACAGGTTGGACACTGATTTTATTTTTGGTTCTAACAATCTCTTGTTGGGGAAATTCCTTCTCGAACAGTTTGGCACGTCTTTACCATCACAAAATCCAACAGAGAAAGAGATAGAGTTTAGTTTTGGCACCAGGAGGACTCTCTTTCTTGCGCATATGTCAATTGTCTTTCCTGTCAGAGGACTCCTGGGAAATTTTTATGTTTATTTTATTTCGTACTTTTATTTTATTTTGTGTTTTTATTTTATTTCGTAGTTTTTATTTTATTTTGTATTTTTATTTTATTTAGTGTTTTTTATTTTATTTTTTATTTTTATTTAATCCCTACATACTATTTTAATATTTACTACTTTCCTAAGTTAATCTAAGTTCTGAAAGAAAAAACTAGTATGAAAAATCTGATATGTTCTTCCTGTATATGTCTTTACATATGTTCTTTGAATTATTTTTCTCAACTAGTGAATATAATCTGTTTAGTTTGATACAAGTCATCTTCTTACCCATGGATCTGTTTGTGTTTCTATATGTTTGGAAAAACTCTACTAACAAGTGATATAAATTAAGCTCAAGTTTAAACTTATGAAAGAATTTTAATATATTTTTATAAGGTATTGAGCTGAAAAATCCTCAGCCTTGCTAAGAAGAAAGGCCTAGAGCAAGGGTCATCAACATTTTGAAGAGAGTGAACCAGAAAGCTATGCAGTGTCTCAGAGGAGGACCATAATAGTTTAATATAAGATATTATTTCAACCTCAAACCTCTCCATCCAGAAGGCTGCCTTGGTCTGGAAGTTTAAAGAAAAAAATGGAGTTAATCATTTAAACATGGCTCCTTATTTTACTGCAGGTATAACAGGATAACAAACTAATACAATCAGCAAAAAATACAAATTCCTTATTACAAACGAAATACAGTTAGAAATGGTGAATTATTTAATGAGACACATGTTTCTCCTTATTGTTCGATAACTTCTCCACATCAGGTGAAATCTTTGTCAAGGATTTAGAGCAAAAGATTATCCAGTTGGTCATCACCAAACCTTGTTCTAATAAACTTTTAATATATTTCATTTTAAAAAAATATGTATTCACAAGAATATGTACTTCAAATAATGATACCATCATGTTAATATTATTCAATAGGTTTTTTTTTCTTGCAGAATTCAGTAGTGGATTCAGAATTAAATTTTGATTTTTAAAATTTGTCACATTGTAAGTTAATTAATTTCAGTTGATATCATTTTCTGCCACTTGCCAAACAAATTAATTAGACAATAATGGTCCAGGTGTTAAATTAGTGAGATGGACAAAAATCCTTTGCAGGCCAAATGTAGGCCAGGATTTGCAAGCCCTTGGCTTAAAGCAATGTTTCCCAACCCTTTTTTTATCTTACTGCACACTTGAACTTATAGTAAAACATTTGCAGCATACTTGCAAGCCCTTGGCTTAAAGCAATGTTTTCCAACCCTTTTTTTTATCTTACTGCACACTTGAACTTATAGTAAAACATTTGCAGCATACTTGCAAGCCCTTGGCTTAAAGCAATGTTTTCCAACCCTTTTTTTATCTTACTGCACACTTGAACTTATAGTAAAACATTTGCAGCATACTTGCAAGCCCTTGGCTTAAAGCAATGTTTTCCAACCCTTTTTTTTATCTTACTGCACACTTGAACTTATAGTAAAACATTTGCAGCATACTTAAATTATGATGATCAAAAAGAGTATAATTTTGAGGATTTATTTTGTATTAACACAAGCGAAACAATTTATTATAATTTGTAATAAAATATAGTTATAATTCTTAAAAAATAAAATAACATTTATTTATTTTTTTAGTATAAGTTATCATTTAATAAGATATCTGAACTTATATTATAAGTTATCATTTAATAAGATATCTGAGCTTGACATTTATTTATTTTTGCAAGAATTCTTATATAATAAATTTGAAGGGGTTTTAATTTTAATATGTACACTTATGTTTTAGATTTCTTTCAAAAATAATTTAATAACCTTTAAAAAATTTTACAGCACACCTACAATCCTCTTATGGTACACCAATGTGCTGTGGCATACTGACTGATAGACACAAGCCTAGAAGCATGAAATTGGAGATATGCAAGAGGAGCTGAGTAATATTTATCAGAAAATTTGGAACACTTCAAAATAAGGGAACAGAATCAAAGATATGAACAAATAATATATGTTTATTTAATCAAATTCAATTGGGGTAAGTCCTTTATAAATCTGGTTGCTGAAAGTTTGTTTGCATAGGTAGTTGTTATTTCCTGAGTCAGACTTCCATAATAGGTGTCATCTTGTTGGCAGGAATTAAAAGCATGGTTACTTTTGAAACATACTGAGGAAAATAATCAGCTGTATATTCTTGGCCCTTAAAATAAAGTGGAAATATGTATGGCCACTTAGTTTTTCACATGACATGCTCAGGCTGGTTTCTGGCTGTCTTCTCTTGATGTTTGTTAATTGTCTCTTTATATACAATTTTGAAAGGATCGAGACTACAAGGTTTGGTTTTGGCTAACATTAAAAGTTCTTGTTTGCCTAAAATTTTTATTTTCCAACATTGCTTGTTTTTTTTATTTTTATTTAGTGAAAGTTATTTCTGGAAACTTTTTTTGCTTTGGTTGATTTCTAATCACAATAACTAGATGCTGGATCAGCAAACTTCAGTGTTTTCTTATTTTTATATGAGAACTAGCAGTATAGCCCAGAGTTTCTCAGGTGTAATGAAAGCTTTAAAACTAATCCATGGTCCTGGAGCTCAGACCCAGCCTAAAGAATATTGGTGTGAAGTTTGGTGAGAATCTGATAAAAATTGTGGATTTGTATAAAGGACATACAGACAGATAAACAGACACACAAAAACATCTTGCCTTATATATATATTATTGATTTTCTGCACTATTGTAAGAACTACAACATTGAAACTTCTGAATATTGTTTCTTATGTCTTTGTCTATGAGTGTATGAAATTTAATTAAAATCGGACCACTCCTTCTATAACCCGATTTTTTTGATTATCGATTTTCGATATTTATCAGGGATACCTTGACACAAAACCTAGATAAGAACACTCGCAGATGCTTATAGTACAACTGTGTAAGTTTTCAAGAAAGTCGGTTCAGCCGTTTCGGAGTCTATAGGTAACGGACAGACACACACACAGTTTCATTTATAAATAAGTTTAGATTAGATAGATTTAGATTGCCTTCTCATTAGTTGAGAGAGAAGGGTAGAGAGAGAGATACAGGTCTTTAAGGAAACTAAATGCCTTCCTTTAATTTTAAATTTTTAAAGATACTTTATAACAGTTTATATTTGAGCACACCACAAAATATTGCTATTTTATGTATTTTCATGGCAGATCACACTTGGCATATTTTCTCAATTTGTTTTTTTTCTTTCAATCCTACTCTTTAAATGATGTTTGGTAATTAAAATACTGATTTCAAGAAATAGGTCATTCTAAGAAATTCACAGTACTATGATCAGTATTTATTTACCTTCAAAGTTACTTCTTTCGCAACTAATGCAGATGATGGTGTGTGTAATAGATAGCAGCTCTGAATGTGAAATCAGAGAGCAAAGTCCAGATACCAGTCGGTTTTATTACATTCAGTTACACAAAAATATCCTTAGCAAGAGTATGAATCCATGTCTCTCCACTAGCTATGGGTTAAATAGTAGGATTTTTTATCTAGAAAAATTATTGCTATCTTCTAAATCTTTCTTAATACACACACACACACACACACACACACACACACACACACACACACACACACACACACACACGCGCGCGCGCACACACACACACACACACACACACACACACACACACACACACACACGCGTGCACACACACACACACACACACACACAAAAATGTACATTGTGGTGCAGTGGATATCGGCTTGGAACAAGAAATCAAAGAGCCAAGTTTGAGTTCCTGCCAAATTTGATGCATTCACTTACGTGCAAATACCCTTGGGAAAGGTATCAATCTGTCTCTTCTCCCTCCATATGTGGGTTAAATAACAAGACAGACTGGGTTCTATAGCCTTGGTTAGGAAACAGTCTACCACAGAAAGTAATGGCAACCTACTGCAGGAAAATCCTCTGCCTAGTCAGTCATGTCTCTTTCAAGACATGATCACCCAAGCGTGTATTACGTATGGCACTTAACTGGCTGACTGAAGACGCTACCTGAGAGACAGGTCCATAGAAACTAAGTTCATACTTGTTTTTAAAAGGTTTGCAGCTATTCAAAGCAAGCTTCATTAAGGTATTTGAAAAACATGTAGCAACAATATCACTTTTTAAAAATGTCATGGCTGATCAAGATGCAAGCAATCATGGATTTCCACAGATATCTTTTCTTTCTTGCCCGTGAATTACCATGCCTTCATCAGATAAGATAATGGAATGGTTTTCTATAGTTTGGTATTCAAAATTCTCCTTCTCTGCAATTAGTTGCCTGATATATTATTCAACCCATAGCTGTGGGTTAAAGAAATAGATTCATGATTTCCTGTTTAGGATGCAGTTTCTGGTTTTCTCTTTTCCAATCTTCTCACTTTTTTTTTCAATTGGAGTAGATAGACTAAACTATCGCCCGGTTCACACTCCACCCACATCTATTGAACAGGTGAAGAGGCTCATCCCTTGTTTCCTGTTTAGGATGCAGTTTCTGATTTTCTCTTTTCCAATCTTTTCACTTCTATGTAGCCCCCTGCACATCAGTGGCGTTACCGCCTTGCTCGGGGTGATATGATTAAAAAAAAAATGCTTATATCATCCATTACATTAAAACCAGATGCATTTTTGTAACTTTTTTATTACAAAGGAGGTGATAATACCAAGGTTTATTGAAAGAGAATGAGAAGACTTTAGTGAGAAGAAAGGACAATAAAAGAACAGGATCCTGGAGACAGAAAAAAATTGGAAGGATTGTAAGTAACAATGAAGCAAGAAACCAGAAGTGAGTTTCACAGGCAGGAAGTAAAAGAGCAGGAACCATTAGAATAGAACTTATGGATACATCTAGCTATTTCAACAGTAAACTGGTGAGACTTAATTGCCAATCTGGTAGTATGCTTAAATTCATGTAGTCGAGACACCAAGAACAATGATCATGTGAACCTGATAACAACAGCAATTAAGAGGTAGTTCCATGCTCCTCACAACCTTCCAATCAGAGGCCTTGCTGCCAAATGCAATTTACCATCATGCCTAGGACCAAAGTTTTATAGGTTACCATAATTAATAAACATTTTGTTAATCCAAGATTCAACACACAACTGACCAAGATTCTGTAAAACTGTATACAATATCAAATAAAACAATCAAACATGTCTTTCATTGCTTATATTGAAATGAATTTTGGAAGTAGTGCTGTAGATGTAATCTGAACAGTAATTTACTCATAACTGAGGCTTAGAAAAAGCAGGAATGCACATAAAAATGCAACGCCAATTGCCATTTCTTATTTCCTTGACTCCAATCCTTTTCCTGACACCCCTGTATCTTGTTCTTCTCCCTTTCCACTCTACTCTCATGCAGCTCTCTTCACACCAGTGATTCCATCCTCCTCTTACCCATTCTATGACACCCCCTGTGACCTGCTCCTCTTTTTCTTCACTCTCTTTTTATGCAACTCCCTGAATGTTGGCTAACATTTAATTACTCCACAAGGCAAATACAAGATATGAAAAAAAGTAAATAAAAACAAAAAACAGTTCACATTCTTTTTAAAACAAGTTTTTTTGGGGTGGGGCACTTCAGCCTGGTATAATGGTTAGCAAGCTTGTCTCACTAGAACCTATTGCAACTGAGTAGTGAGATTAATCCTCACTGGGTACCCCCATACTTTTGGCCTTGTGCCACATCTAAGCAGCGCTTAGAAAATCATATTGGGCACCCCAACATGGTGTAATGGTTAGCAAGCTTGTCTTGCTAGAACCTATTACAACTGAGTAGTGAGTTTGATCCTCACTAGGTACCCCATACTTTTGGCCTTATGCCACATCTAAGCAGCACTTAGTAAATCTATTATTAAAACAAGTTTTACAAAAGACACTTGAAATCTAAAATGTAGCCAATAAAAAAATTTGACAATGATAATGATAAGCATAGAGGGCAAAATATTTTAATTTGAATCTTTCTGAAGAGAAAATCTTTCTGAAGAGAAAATCTTTCTGAAGAGAAAATCTTTCTGAAGAGATTAAGCTATAATCATTCGCACACATACTAGAATTGTTCTTCCAAAAACTATTTTTCAATACACTCACCTGAAAGTCACTGGGAACAGACATTTCCAATAAGTAATCAATCTTGGTTTCAGGTAAGTATACCAGGACCAGAAACCACAATTAGTCAATTAGTACAACATTCTAAGGCAGATAAGAAAAGCATGGTACTTACCTGGTGCCACATTTTGCTTTTGCAAAATGTGGCACCAGGCCTGTTTTTAAACCACAACAAAAGCAGGTGGTATTCATTATAACAAAATATTACAACATATTTTCTTGTCTTTAAAGAAAGTCAAACCAATTGTGACCAAAATTTGCCATACATCAGCAGAGGATCTATCAGCATGTATAAAATCAAAATTAGTCATAGACTTTAGTGTTCAACAATAAGCTTTCCAGACAACAAAAATTTCTAGAAACCTGTCAGAGTTTTTTTCTATGTCAACACATAGTCAGTTAAATGCCATATGTGATACATGCTTTGAGTGATCATATCTCAAAAGAGACATGACTGACTGGGTAGAAAAGATTATCCTGCAGTAGGTTGCTATTACTTTTTGCAGTAGACTGATTGCCAGCCAAGGCTATAGAACCCAATCTTTCCTGTTATTTAACCCATAACTGGAGGGAAGAGACAGATTAATACCTTTCCCATGGGTATTTTCACATAAGTGAATGCAAGGAATTCAACTGGAGTGTGGACTCAGCTCCCCAATCTCTCATTCTAAACCAATATATACACTGCACCACAACGCACATCCTGCATAAGCACATAAGCAAGTTGAAATGTGGTTGGGACCTATTCTATGGATTGAATTTCTCCCTGGGTGATCATTGATCAGATCTCAGAAATATTAATTCAAAGACATCTTTCGTAGGCTTATTTTGTAGAGGGAATATTTTGAGGCAGAGATTTGTTGTCTGTGTATATAGTAATAATAGGTATCATTTATTATATTACAATATTTCTCTGTAACGAGACAGCTAAAATAAATGACTTCATCCACTGCATCATGCATTGAGAGTTCTTTGGTTGCCAAAGTGTTAGACACCTTGTGTTTAATTGCGTTTGATATCCAAGATAGTGGACAACTTCTTTGCAGCTGACCAGGGGTTAATTTTTATGTGATCATGTGTACTCGAAACCACATCTGAAAGTTTTGTAGGCATCACAGAAGACATCCATTCTCCATTCTTTAATGCTACCAATGCAAATACTTATTTGAGCTTGTTCTCCTTTACAGACTGTTTTGTTAGCTCTTGTAATTATTGAAAGTTGTCTGGACATATTCATCTCTAATACATAATTCAAATCTGGCCATGTTTGTGCATCTAGCCAATTCAATTGATTAGCTGTAGCTCATAAGGTTTGCATTTCATTCTTGCTTAATGGGGATGTTTTTTCATTCTTTTTACTCACAGAAACTGGAATTTCTGTAGCATATTCATCCAGATTTACTTGAATTTAATTAATTTTCTCTTGTGATGCATTCAAACCAACATAACAGAAATTCTCTATCAACCTTTTGCCAAACTTTCTTGCAATGGGATCATTGACGCTTCTGCTGAAACCATCAATTCTACTCTAAAGAAAAGCATTTATATACATCAGAAATATGTCTTTTAATTTCCTATTGTTATACCACCTAAATAGGGCATTATCCAACATTCTTACAACCCAGTTTAGTAAAGTAATCTTTTCAACTGAAGTACCAATTTTGAGATGCATCATCAAGTCCATATTTTTCTTTGTATAGCTTCCATATCATACCATCTTCCTATTTCTCTTAGTGGTATGCCAAATATATCTCTATCATGCTGTCCTGTAAAAATGTCAAGGTCTCAAATTTTCCTTCTTCACTTGCAACTATTACCTTGGTTATTCTAAATGGTATACATATGAATCTTATCAAATTATGTACCTCCACTCAGTTGCCAAAAAAATAAATAAATAAATAAAAACAGCATAGCATGATGTTAAAAGGGCTCAAAGTTAATAAAAACAAAGTTTTATCATCAGAATGTTTATGTTATTGTTAAGGAGAAAGATCAAATTTTATTGTCATTATGTTTTTTTAATTTTTTAATCCTTGTAACACGTTCAAAGTTTTAGTTAAAATTTATTTTTTTGTTTTTCGTCAGTGATTCATGCTATGTTTACATGATGTTACTACTAAGGAAAACGTAATATTACAAAATTCATTTTTTGGCATTGAAAGATACATTAATTTGAAAATTCTTGCAAAAATCAAATAATTGTTGGAATTTAATGAAACTTTCAGGGCTTATTCACAAATAAATGAAATTATTTATGCAATCATTATTTTTAGAAAATCTTGGTAAAAATAACTTTTTACATCTGTTACCCCTGCCTCCAATTAATTACATGAAACTTCTAGAAATACATTATCTATACCAACTTTGTTTTTATTAGTTAACTGGACTCATTGGGGAATGTTAATCATGTAATTTTATGTTAATTACCAGGCCATTTTTCAAAAAATCTGCTCCAAATAGTAAAATAAAAAATGCATTAAAACTATGCCATTTTTTATTTAGATAAACTTTTAATTGATTTTATAAATAATATAATTTAAGGATATCATATTCTGAAGAAGAAAAAATTGATGAATAATTAATTTTTATAAGAATTGTTTTTATTTTTTCTTTGCTAATTATTATGGTATATAAATTTTCAAACATCTTTTAAATTTCTTCCAGTTACTCAGTCTCTTTGGTTATTAATTTATTAAGTAAAGACTTTATTTATAAATCAAAAATTGAAAAGCTTAATAAAAATCATTTACAATTAAGATTTTTAAAATAATTTTAAAATTTGTTTATTTATGTTAAGCTGCACATTTTCTTTTACGATGGACACTTATAAGAGACTTATCATTAAAAGGTTACATGCTTCAAGGGTCATTTCCCTTACAAAATGTTAAATTGGGTTATGTCATTTTTTGTCACAAAACTTCCTGATGTATAAACTGATTTACAACAGGGATTATATAACTTGAAAGGTCAATGAATCAGATCTTTCTGATTAAGAAATAATTTTATTCTAAATTTCATGCTATAAACAAGTAATATTTATTTCAAATCAGACTGATTTAACTTTAAATTTACTAATTTTCTAAAAATCACATGTGGGAGATGTATATTTTATTTTTGCAAGATTTTTAAAACCGAGAATTAACTTTTGTTCACAAATGTATTGATCTCTCAAAAAATAGCCAAAAAATTGTAAAATTTTTAAAAAATCTCAAAATTATAGATTCCAATAAATATAATTTCTGTTTGAAATGCACCCGACTATTTTGTTTAATGGAAATAATAAATTTAATCATTTAGCTTTCGATTAGGTGACTTTTATTTTTAAAAATTCACTTTAAAACTTATATATCAAAAATGAGTGGAGGTACCTAGATTAAATCTTCTTCAAAACCCCTTTCAAAAAAATCTTGCTTCTTTTTCTAACATTTTCTTCAGCTAAGGGTTTTTCCATCACTACCCAATGTGTTGATAGCATCTTATGTACATCATATACATCATGTACATGTTCTATACTTCATATACATCAAAACTATTCCAATTCTCTAACACCTGCTTTTTGGTTTTGATGACTTCAGGTAACTAATGACTGCTCATTGGTACAAAGACCATATTTGCTTCTTTGTCATTAATCTCTTTCACACATGAACCTTAAACTTCTCCAATTCCATTATAATCTCTGTTTTGATAGATTTTTTTTACTTAAATTCCATTCTCAATAACTTCATTTATTTTATCTTTTATAATTTTATATCCAGATGAACTCCCAGTACTTACTTTATAGCGGGTTGCTTATTTCTTCTTTTTCTAGTTGTAGTAGAATTCCGTTCTAGTGAAGGGTAATTGTATACCGTTGCAGGTTAACGGAATTTGGCCTTGTGGTAGATAGCCCACTATAAGTCAAAAATGATTATAAAATCAAGAAAAGCAAATTGAGTTTAAAATAACATTTATTTATACACATATCAATTAATGTTTTACAATTAAAACAATACTTGAATATAAAGGCTTAGGAATGTGGGGAGCGGAGGTATGTGAGGAATGTCTTTGAAGTATTTGTTCTTGAGGTCAGTAAGTACTTTTGAGACAGTGAAGAAGTGATGCGAGGTGAAGGGAGGCGAATGTAGCAGCTGCTAGACTTAAGTCAAGGGGATATTAATTACATTTTTCTCCTTGGTCTCTGCCCGTCTGTCTGTCTGCTGGGGGTCTTGTCTGTATCCACTTTTTATATCTGCTTTTTGGATCAAAACAGCTCGTTTGGAATTTCAAACTTGTATTTGATTCTGGGCTTCCTATTGGCTGGTAAATAAAATTTGCATAGGCTCACGAAATGGACATTTGATTAATTTTTATTTTTCAACCGGAACATCTGTGCAAATACACCTGCACAGAGACGATTTTTGTTCATTTGCCTTCCGGTCGGTATAGAGCAAACATCCAGTCCCTCACTTTTGCTCGGTCAGTATCACCACAACTTATCTACATCAGTCATCACATTCACTTTGTATTTATTTTTTCCAGTAGATTTTTCTCTTTTACTAATCACTTTTGTTTGAATCTACTCCTCACTTTTTGGCAAGTGGTATTTAATTCTTTAGTTCACTTTAGAAATTCTTTGTGATCTCATATCTTTATTTTGACTTTGTGACATGAATTCTTTTAGTTCCAACTTTTGCTTTTCCTGTTTCTGATCATCCTCTTTAGTATGTAACTCAGGTCCATCATTCATATAGTGAGTCCCCATAAAAATAAAATATAAAGATAAAATATATAAACAAAAAAAAGACTCTTTAAAATAAGGCATTTGCACTTTCCATTAAAACCTTTCTCTCTTTCTTTCTTTCTTTCTTTCTTTCTTTCTCTCTCTCTATCTCTATCTCTCTCTTTCTCTCTCTAAACTTCACTCTCAACTAATGAGAAGGCAACTCTCAAATAAAAAAGAAGAAAAGACTGAACCCAGTGAAAAAATGCTAGAAGGTATGAGCATATCTATTTGTGGCTAAAAACTATTAAAACCCAGGAAGGGCTCCGCACATAACTTCCATTATAAAAAAAATAACAAAGAAAGGAATGTCAGAAAATAAAATAATTTTAGCCAATCAAAATATTAACACAAAGAGACTTTCATGCTAGCTGAAACCAAATTTCCCGTCAAAATTTCAACCTGAATAGTGCCAAGAAAAACATATTAAATTGATACTGACCTATTTCTAATATTACTACTACCCCTATCATGGCTTGACTTAAAAACTACACTGCTGGACCTTCTCTAGACTGCTACCAATCAGTCAGTTAAGTACCATACGTGATACACATTTTTAGCAGGAGATTATCTCGCAGTAGGTTGCCATTGCTTTCTGCAGTAGACTGGTTTCCAGCCAAGGCTATAAAACCCAATCTGTCCTATTATTTAACCCATAAATGGAGAGAAGAGATGGATTAATACTTTTCCCTAGGGTATTTGTGCATAAGTGAATGCCATGAATTCAACTTGAATTTGAACTTGTTTCCCCGATTTGTCAACATCCACCTTATAAACAAACATTTTGCTATACTGAATACCTAAGAACTCACTCATCGTTTTTAAAACAAATAAATAAATATATATATATATATTATATTTGTACATACACTATTGCTTCTTTGTTTTCTGTTCTATGTTTCTGATCTCTTAGAATATCTACAAAACTATATCCACTAGTGCATTCTTCCAAACTGATTTCTTCATTATCAACTTCTTCCTGTATATCATCACAAATACTTTCCATATTCTGCTCTTCTCTAGGATAATCAGTCTTTGCATTCTTTAATAAGAATATCATCAAATTTCTCTTTGTTAGTTTTTAATTAAATCAATTTAAATCACCCTATAGGTTGCAACTCAGATAAACTGGCTTCTATACTTTATGAAAACTACTCTACCATCTTGGCTGATAACTGTGCCAGGACCATGCTATTTGTTACTGCCATTTCTCTTGTAATACACACAATCCCTCAGCAGAACTTGCTCTTCTGGGCCATAGCTTTCCTGGCAGCATGCAATTGTCATGTCCACTAAAATATCTAATACAATATTTATAAACCAACCACACTCAATAAAGTGTTTACCTTGTAAAACACATCAATAAAACAATAGAATACAAATCAGAAATGTTTTATTAGTCATCATGATTTAGGTAGATACTACCAAAGTATTCATGTGAATGTAGTAGAAGACACACCACATGACTTATGAAAGTCAATTAGAAATAAATCAATGATTTAATTCTGGAGCTGATTTTCTTACTAATACATGTATGAAACACAAAATCTGGCCCCAAAGATCAGATATGCACAGCCCCATCACCAAGATCCATGTCACTCTAGTTTATGGTCTTCAAGACTTCATTCATGCCTGCATGCTAAAAGCAACAGTGCTGACAAATTTCAAAAAGACCATTCCAGACTATGGCAACAGAGACCACAGTAGAAAACAAATTCAAACACTCTTGAATCTCCTTTATCATGCATGTGCGGATTGATTTTTTCACACAAACACATACATAACAACACTCTGTGGTTCCTCACATATGTACACAAATACAATTTATATTTTATTTCAGAACTTTATTGACTGAAATGAAAAAACATTACTTTCTAGTCTGTAATCAACTGCTTGTATTCTTTTAGGAAAATCAATGTTTACTTGTTGAAACTACATTGTATTTTTCTGCTGGATTTTATTCTTTCAATAAAAATTGTGCGATTATTCTAAATAGCCGAATTATGAACTGTCCTTCAATAATATCTTATGTTATTTTAGCGAATACCAAAACTTCAAATTTTAACATTCCACAAAAAAATGAGTAAAAGAATTCCTACACAATGCATTAGGACATTTGATAACTGTATCACTCACTTCTGCTTCTTCCAAGGCTGAAAGTTGATTCAGCAGAAATGATGGCAGATTGGGGTGGTAGCCTAGCACAAGCTGAAGTGCGTTATACCCAAAGTGGTTTTGCAAAAAGTTTTTAACATTGACTGCCCATGCAAGAGCAATATCTAATTCCATTTACAGATCTTCCTTTGCAATTTTCTGAACACTCATATCTATAATATAATAATTTCTCTCATATATACCGTTTGTGCATAAGCAGCAGTAGTACAAACCCCCACATGTGAATTTCTCAGCTAGTTCTCTGTATTCTTCATTGTCAAACTCACCCTCATTGTTATCTAGAACTTTCTTTAGAGGCCCAAAACTAGTAGTTATCCACACCTCTGTCACATTATATATATATATATATATATATTCATATAGATAAGGGAATAGATAGATATGAATATGTCATAGATAAGAATAGATATAGATAAATATGTCATAGATATCGATAGATTTGAATATGTCAGCTCTATTACTGATATTGAGTGCTTTCAAATAAGTACCACTTATATATATTATATAAATAATATATATAACAAATTGCATATATATATATATATATATATATATATGGATATTTATAATTATATACATATACTTTTCACACACACACACACACACATATATATATATGGCTACTGACATATGATACATCATATGCTAAAAGTCTGCCTCCTTCTACCGAGCACCCATAGCTTAGGGGTAAAATTGCCAACTGACACCAATTTGGTTGGGTTTCAATCCTGGGTTAAAAGCAATCAGATGTCTAACTGTACTGATGAGCTGTGATACAGCAAAACAGATCTGTCTGCGGATGACTATATATATATATATACTTTAGAAATTTTTCTACTCATGACTTTAACTTTGATGAATCTTGTGAAGTGATCAATTAAATGCAGAAAGTACACATCATTATATTGTTTTAAATCCATTGTGACTACATAATCAAATTGCTGAGGTCATGCAGTAGTCTTTTTGGATCTCTTACAGAGTTCAAATTTTTTGCTAATATTTTCAATTCTCTTATTGCAGGCATCATCAAGTGCAGCTGTATTTTTCCTTCAGGCTCTTAGCCAAAGGATGTGTAAACAGGTGAATCAGCCCAAGGTTCAAACTACAGTTAAGGCAGTTAGTATTTATCTTAACAATTGGCTACAATTTAAACAACCTGAAACATTGAGATGGGTGTGCAACAAGAAAGCGCTAAAGAAGAAAGATTTATTATCCCATTTTTAGTTCCCAAATTATGGGCATTATTATATCCATGATATAATAACAATGATATTTCATGGATGGAACAAAATGGCTGAAAGGAAAAAGAATGGCAAACATGTTTTGTTATCAGAGAGACTTTTATACTACAAAGAAATATGCAAAACTATATATACATATATAAAGATGTCCTGCAATATATCATATATATCAACACAGCAAAGCAGAGTGTAAAGAGACAAAAAAGAAAGAGTCTTACTTATAATATGAAGATATTACTATATCTGGAGAAGCCACATTTAGAACTTCAGATTTATCTATGTACCAGGCAAGGACATATTTCAGGAATCGGAAAAGTTTTGTGTTTCCCAAATTGAAGATTGTGAGCTGGGGTTTAATTCTATATCTGGGAAAGATATATTCCCAAAGGGGAATGGAACCATGTACTTGTAAACTGCTGGGAGGTAGATTTAGTCTCTGTCAGGGCTGGGTAGAGAGGGTTGCTTGGCTAAAGGAAGCAACATTTTGCTTTGGCTTTTGTAAATGAACTGAAATTGACTAGCACTTTTGTCACTGTATGGAGTGGCATCATTAAGTAACTGTCACATGACCCATGTGACTTATCTCCACCAAAGGAAGATAAGCAACTTCTGTATCCTTACAGGTATCTTTCATATTTTCTCTCATACTCACACACATAGTTGCCAAGTAGGGTCTGTTATTTATAGTAAAAACTCTCTTTAAAAATACCTGAAATAGGGAAAGTTTTTTTATTTACAATTAAAGTATTATTCAAATTTCTATAAAGCTAACAAGGTTGACATTTACTGAGTAACTTAACACAGACTCAATGAATAATCTTTTATTTGACTTTTCGTATGATTATAGAATTGTGAAATGGTAACAGAAAAAGAAACAAGACTGATGATTAATGGGAGACAGCTTAAGAACTAATAAACTATAATACTTTATCTAAGAAATTTGAATAATATTTTCAACAGTATTAAAATGTATTTTGCATTCTATAAATAAATAAACAAGATTCACCTTGACATTTTGAATATCTTTACTATGTTCTTATTTCATAATTTTTATTTTTAATTTAATACGTAAGTGTTTAGAAGGCATATCAACTGAAGACATATCAATTTCTTTTCTAACGACTTTTTTTACATTTATATCTTATTTATAGATGTATATTTTTAATTCTTACTACTTTCATTCTCTCTCTTCTGCATAATTAGCAGCACTTGAATAGCGATACAAGTCAATGTTTCTTGGTTGCTGTCTACTATATATATATATATATATATATATATATATATATATATATATATATATATATATATATTATTTTAATTCAGATACTTCGATCCAAAGGAAAAAAGCAGGAAGGTAAATTCCAAAAAACCCGATCCTAATTAATATTAAAAGTTTATTTTAATATTAAAAAATGATACAGGAAGAGAGCTCCATGTAATAAAATATTACAGAGCAAATATATATTAAAAAAGGATTAATTCAAAGATGTTGAATGGCCATTTCGATATGAAGATCCCCACGGGGAACGACACATCACCTCAGCAACAGAAAAAAACCTTTCAGAAACTGGAGAAAAATTAGTCTACTTTTCCTTTTTAAATAGATTGCAAAGAAATTAAAAAATAACTAATAAAACAAAATAAAATAAAAATAAAAATAAAGGGAAAGAAAAAGAAAAGGAAAAAGAAAAAGAAAAAGATAGAATAAAATCAAATAAATAGGAAAAGAAAAAAATTGACATCGTCTGGGTTCGCAAAAAAAAGGGGAGAATGTAACTAAAAATTAACAGACAGCCGTGTTAAATCGACGTCAGTTAAAGAAACACGGAAAAAAGGTGGTAAGAGAGATAAAAGAAGGAAGGGAGGGAAAGAGAAAGAAACTAAAGAAAAAAAATTTTTTTAAATATTACAGACGCTGGACAAATTCAAAAACCTAATTTCCCCAAAACGTTGAAGTATTAGAAAAAGGCCTTTACTTAAAAAGGCATAATTATTATTTATTTTTTAATTTCTTTGCAATCTATTTAAAAAGGAAAAGTAGACTAATTTTTCTCCAGTTTCTGAAAGGTTTTTTTCTGTTGCTGAGGTGATGTGTCGTTCCCCGTGGGGATCTTCATATCGAAATGGCCATTCAACATCTTTGAATTAATCCTTTTTAATATATATATATATATATATATATATACACACAAAGAATCTCAAGATAGCCAAAACCTACCGCGGTTTCACACTACGGCTCATCAGGGCAAAGGCAAAACCAAGATTAACCAAATAAATAGACAACCACCAAGACAACGACTAACTAACCAGACCACAAACCAAAGGGGGTGGGGGTTAAGGAGATAAAAAAAAAAATCTACGCTAACACACTAAGCAAGGAATTTAATCTTATGGAATTTACATTTGTTTAGGATTTCTGTTTTAGCATTAAATAAATTATGGGCAGGTTCGAACATAGCTATCGCTAATTTCTCCTCACCACATAAATTACAGAATTTACTGCCTTTGTTGTAATCGGGACATTTTTTTATTATTTCCCATTTTAATATGGGGTCTATTTTAGTTTTAGTTTTTATGTCCCATACATAATTAGATAAGGTCGTACTGTGTCTGTACTTCTCATTTTTAAATGAGGTCTTATGGTTATAAAACCTAATTTTAAACGAATCATGTGTAGCCCCTATATACGTTTTAGGGTGTTTATCATTCTCATTTTTAGAGAAAATTAGATTTTTTTTTTTTCTCTCCTTAACCCCGCCCCCTGGTTTGTGGTTTGGTTAGTTAGTCCTTGTCTTGGTGGTTGTCTATTTATTTGGTTAATCTTGGTTTTGCCTTTACCCTGACGAGCCGTAGTGTGAAACCGCGGTAGGTTTTGGCTATCTTGAGATTCTTTGTGTGTCTTTGCTCTACTTTTGCATTTCATTTGTAATTTTGCATTTCGTTTGTACTTTGTATCGAGCACTTTTTCTTTTCTTTTTTGTGGTTGGTTCCGTTTGGGGTTTTTTCTTTACTGCGGAGTATCGTATGTCTTGTCTTTATTGCGCGGATTTCTTTTTTTTCCCCTCTCTTATCCAACGCCTTAGTGCGCCGGATTGTGACGGAATTAGGTTCTGTTTGTTATTGGTTTTTCTTAAAGTTTATCTTAGTATAAATTTAAGATTTAGATACTTGCAGAGTCTATTTAGTTATTATTTTGAATATATATATATATATATATATATATATATATATATATATATATAAATATATAATAATAATAACAATAATAATAAAATTAATAATTGTTATAATATATTTCAATCCGTCTTGAAAAACCCACCGAGTATAAACGCAGAGGGGAAAATAAAAAAAAGAAACAAACTAAGTACTTGAACATACGTCAAAATACTCGTTGAAAAGAAAGAAACCCCGAGATGAGAACCCTAACACTAAAGTGCTCAATACAATAGTAGAACAAACAAATAAGAATAAATCTAACTTAGAGCCAACAGACCTACCGAGGTTTCAACTAACGGATCGTCAGAGCAAGTCGGCTAATAAGATAGAAACAAAGCGGTAATTTATAGATACTCAATAACCACATGACTAAAACACAGAAGACATCAAAGCACAAGGAGGGGGGAAATCATTTTATTGACAAAAAAAGAAAAAAACAACCTATATTATTTATATATATATATAAATAATTACTTATTTATTTGTATATATATATATATATATATATATGATTACATCATTGTGATGTATGCAATTACAGCTGAAAGTTCAAGTATGCATGGTTGGTGCTTATAGGTGTAAAAACAAATCACACATTTACTTGTATTGGCAAGCCTTTACCACCTGCTGTGCTGTTTGTTAGAAAAGAAGCCATGCATTTAATACTTCTAAGAAAATTAGGATTCAAGTCACTATTTTTACTGAGTTTTTATTATTAATTTTGGTAATGCTTGATTTTTATTGTTTTTTTTTAAACCAAACATAGAAGCAGAAATAAAAAAAAGAAGCAGAAATAAAATAAAAAATTTGGTGTTGTTTCACTGAATAGAAAGTTACTAATTAGTAATTTTGTTCTTTTTATTTCCTTGTAAGTTACTATTATCTCCAAGCACTTACCATGTTAACAAGTGTCATTCTCCTTGATGCTTTAAAAGAGATAACTACTTTATACTTTTAATAGTACATACTAATTCTGGTAGATAGTATGCAGGTAGTGTAACAGTGGGTCATAACAAGAAATAGGTGAGCCAAGTTTGAATTTTTATTGAATTTGTTACAATCACTTTTGCATAAATACCCTTGGGGAAGGTATGAATCCAGTCTTCCTTCTCATTTTCCCCAGTCACAGTATCTACGCAGACAGCACAATCTGAGAGGAGGAGGAGGAGGAGGAGATGATGATGATGATGATGATGATGATGATGATGATGATGATGACGACGACGACTACTACTACTACTACTACTATTATTATTATGTGTAGTATCATCTTGCCAGAGCTTAATTTTAAGTGCCTAGTTACCAAATCCTCTCTGGAGTCTATGAATAAAAAGGGTACTGTATGAGAGTTATCTATGTACATTTAAGACATTTCATTTAGATGGAGAGGATTTTGCAGATGATATTTGCAGTTCCAGACAAAGTGATATTTTGTAGAACTGAGATGCTGATATGTCTGGAATTTAACTCATATGATTTTCAGTGCCCTTTTTTTATCATAATGAATGCTCCTATCACAGCAGACATAATAGAAGTTTTAAGTTTCGATATTTTGTGACTTCAATTTGAAGGTAATTATAATTTGAACTATAAAACTATAAAAATATTAATTGCATTGTGATATTAAAATTAAATGACACTCTTTTTGTGAGTTTAAAACCTTTTTGAAATGTTTGGGAAAATTATCAGAGAATAATGAAAAATTTTCAAGCAATAAAAATGATCATCTATGATTTTTTTTATAATCATATCGCCCCAAGCAAGGCATTTTACTGCCACTGTTTTGCAGAGGGTTACATAGGAGGAAGGTTATGAGAAAGAGTGACAGGTTATAAGGGGTGTCAGGAAGTGAGTAAGTGAAGGATGAGATTGTTGATGTTTATTTGATTGATGTTTATTTGATTATTGATGAGAGTAGAGTGGACAGAGAAAGGAGCATGATAGAGAGGATGCAAATTTTTTTTTATAATCATATCGCCCCAAGCAAGGCATTTTACTGCCACTGTTTTGCAGGGGGTTACATAGGAGGAAGGTTATGAGAAAGAGTGACGGGTTATAAGGGGTGTCAGGAAGTGAGTAAGCGAAGGATGAGATTATTGATGTTTATTTGATTGATGTTTATTTGATTATTGATGAGAGTCGAGTGGACAGAGAAAGGAACATGATAGAGAGGATGCAAATTTTTTTTTTATAATCATATCGCCCCAAGCAAGGCATTTTACTGCCACTGTTTTGCAGGGGGGTTACATAGGAGGAAGGTTATGAGAAAGAGTGACAGGTTATAAGAGGTGTTAGAAAGTGGGTAAGAGAAGGATAAGAATACTGATGAGTGGACGGAGAAAGGAGCATGAGTGAGAGGATGCAGATTAGTGAGATAGGAGATGACTATTGACTTTACATTTAAATTCCTGGAGATTGTAGCTGTCGGGAAGCAAGTAAATGGAAGAGAATTCCACAGACGGGAAATGTGAGAAAAGAAGCTGCTGGAGTAGAATTTGCATTTACATTTTATTGGTTTCACAGTAAAAGAGTGGGATCTAGTTGTTAATTCATATATAGGGGGTACCAGTGAGCTAAGTTCATCTAAAATGTCTTGGAGAAAGCTTTTTTGAACCCCATCCATTACAAAACTATAAAAGCTGGATAATTGCCAAGTCCTTTCAAATGTTGGGAGTCTCACCACTCAGCTAAAGAACACATTTTCTCCTTAATAAAGTACAGGGCACAACACCACAACTACATAACACTGAATTTTTTCCTACAAACAAATATAAGTTCACTAAATTATCTGTTTATTGTGTTTTCTGGAAAGTTCATGCTGATTTTTAATCATTCATGTTCCAACATGTTAGAACGCATCAAATTTATCGACAACTATAATATCATGTTGAATACACCAGTTCCCGTCCGATCACCGAAGTTAAGCAACATTGAGCCTGGACAGTACTTAAATGGGTGACCATTTGGGAATACCAGGTGCTGTAAACGTAAGGATCAAGAATGGTCCACCGGTCTTCCAGGTTTGGAAGTTAGGTGCAGGGCTAACAACCCTGCCCCGTAAAAAACAGTTACAGAAACAGCAACAAAAAGTTGCTGCCCTATGCATCATCTGGGCGTGATGGATAAATGCACCTCATAATCTTTCATTTTGATATGGATGCAAAATTGACACGGATTACGTCATTTTAAACTTTCTTTCTCAAGAGATAGTTTGACATGTGCTCTAATCAGAAATGTAAGCGTATTATCGACATCATCATTTATCCATCACACCTAGATGGTGCATAGGGCAGCAACTTTTTGTTGCTGTTTCTGTAACAAACTGTCTTTTACGAGGCAGGGTTGTTAGCCCTGCACCCAACCCCCAAACCTGGAGGACTGGTGGACCATTCTTGGTCCTTACGTTTACAGCACCTGGTATTCCCCAATGGTCATCCATTTAAGTAATGACCAGGCTGGATGTTGCTTAACTTCGGTGATCGGATGGGAACTGGTGTATTCAACATGATATAGCCGTAGACAACCCACATAATACAATGCAGGAATTAGCAGAAACACTAAATTTATCAAAATCCACTATCCATGAGTACTTAGTGAAGTTTGGGTACTCAAATTGCTATGATGTTTGGATACCACATCATCTGAATGAAAAAAATTCTTTGGAATCGCATTCCCATCTATGATAGAATGCAACCTTTTTTAAGCAAAATGTGATGAGATTGTTTACAATAATGTTCAATGAAAAAGATCCTGGGGCAAGTAAAATGAGTCAGCTTTAGTCATCCCAAAAGCAGGTTTTCTTTCTAAGAAAGTTATACTGTACATCTAGTGGGATTGGAAAGGAATCCTGTACTATGAGCTTCTACCAAGTAACCAGTCAATTGAATCTGAAAATTACTGCTTGCAACTGGACAAAGTAAAGGCAGCAATTCAAGAAAAACACCCAGAATTGGCAAACAAGAAAGGTGTTGTTTTCTATCAGGATACATTTTTTTGTAGACACAGTAAAAATTGTTGCAGCTTGACTGGAAAGTGTTACTCTTGTTCTGACTCTGCTTGACCTTGTTGACAGGCCTGGTGTTGGAACCGTAAGCAGTTTCCTTGGCAACCTTAACCATATCTCCCAGGTCTCAATCGCAACTTGAACAGCATAGGCAAAGTCCAGCTCTATATCCTTAATCTTGAATAGAGCCTTCAAGACAACTTCATTGTTGACAGAATATCTGAATCTCTGTCTAAGAGCTTAATCTTGTGGGTAAGTGATTGACAGAAAGTCACAGGTAGCAGTGTTTTAACATATAAATGCTACCAGTTTGTGGAGAGTTTCACCTGATTTCTGTTGCATGTCACTCCATGACTTAAAATGTTCTCACACAATGAAACATTTCAGGTCAAATTGTTCTTTCATAGATTTGAAGATCTTCTTCATTATTAGCTCGTTAATATCCTTGGCAGGAGTCTGCTGAGAAGACAGATTCTTCAGTTGTTTATAGATGGCAGCAGTTTGATACGCCAAGAAGACTTAAGCCTTGTGCTGGTCAGGCACAGCGTTAGCCACAACAAAATTGCAGAATCTTGATCAATAATCAGGCCACAGTTCTGATGAAAAGCAGCAAATGGTGGAAAAGCAGCTACAAAGTTGGAAACAGGAACTTGGGCTGAAATCCTTTTCAGAAGTTTGAAATTGAATCAGCTTTCTCAAAACTTCCATGTCTTCTCTGTACTGCTGCACCTGTACCTCCATTTGTTCCCCTTGGATTTGAAGTTGTCAAAATTTAACAGTCTACTCAGTAAGGATAGTTTTTCTTATTCTATTGGCAATGCCAAATTGCCATGCTTCTCTTGTTCACTCACAGAGAAAATACATTGATATCAACTGTCGCTCTCAAACCAAAAAAGTCACTCCACCAACTCTGCTTATATAACAGTATAGGATTAGAACTTTCCATTTGATTCTATTAAACAGATTTGCATGCCAACAATTTCTTTTGGACAGATTTACATGCTAGCAATTTCCATTCAACAAATCTAGATGTTAGTAATCTCCACAACAGAAAAGTCCATAGTTATAAAGTGTTTGTTTGCTGAGAGAAGCAAGAAACTGTTGGGACGCCCACGCCTATTCGGCTATAATGGACTATTCCATTACTATGTAAAGTAATGGCGGCATCTACGTAGGGAGTGTGCCGAGCAGCCGATCGACAAGTCAGTCGTAGACTTCCAGTGACGACCCGGAAGTGCCCATTGCTCATACTACGTCTTACGATGAATGAGACGATTAACCTTTATTTTGTATTGGATACTAATAACCTTTGTAAATACTATTTTCACGGAATACAACAATTAACCTATTCCTGTTGTTGCGTTATTTATTTTTACTCACGACGTAACAGAAACAAGGAATAAAATATCAACAGAGTGAACTGATCAAATTTCAGAATATATACATAGTTGTGTCAAAAGTTGGCAGAAATTGTTGGTATGTGGTTCTTTAGTTGCCATTGGTAAGGCCAACAATTGGATGTAAAGGTGTTGTTGCTAAGGTTTGGAGTTGCTCAATTTGTTGTGTTGTTTGGGTGAGGTCATGTTTGGTGTCAGGAGATAGGATTGGCACAGATTAGTAAAGCCAAGTGTAATTTGTTGGTAGGGTAGATATATGCCTTTCTTTAAGGTTGAAAGCAATACCTGTGAGGTGTTTGATAGGCTGGCAGTTGTATTATGAGTCAGAAATATTGAAACCAAACTCTCTGGTAAGGTGTGCTGGTGGGAGTTGACGCCAGTCTCAGTGCTGGCAACTGGAGAGGCACGGAGTTGATGGTGAAAGTTGATAGAGAAGAATGTCTTTGTTGGATTTTGGTTAAATAAAACAGGGTTATGGTGGGTTTTTTTAATCATATCACCCCAGCAAGGCGGTAATGCCACTGATGTGCAGGGGGCTACATAAAGAAAAAGATTAGATGAGAGTGAAGAGAAGGATGAACCAGTTAGAAAAAAGCAAGGGAAGGATGGGAATACAGGTGTGATGACAGTTGCAAAGGTGGAAAGAAAGGAAGGGATATACAGGGCAGTGTGGAAAGAACTAGGGTCAAGTAGTTAAGAGGTGAGTATTGACCTTGCATTTAAATTCCTGGAGGTTGTAGCCATCAGGAAAGCAAGAATAAGGAAGTGAGTTCCACAGGCAGGAAGTGCGAGAAAAGAAGCTGAAGGAGTAGAATTGTTGTCTGCATTTGGTTGATCTAACTGTGAATGGGTGAGACCCAGATGCCAGTCTGGTTGCACAAGTAAACACCTGTTGCGGAGGCACCAGTGATTTAAGTTCATTGAAGCAGATGCCATGGAAGTATTTATAGAACAAAGGGAAGCCACATCTTGTTGGTAGGAAAGTGGCTGTAGTCGAGCCACCAAGTCTGTACCTATCACACTACTGATTCTCCTTTGGAGCCTGTCAAGAACACAGAGATGAACAGTGGGAGCACCAGTCCATATATGGCAGCAGTACTCCATGCACAGACAAATGGTTGATTTGTATATATGCAGGATGGTTTCAGGTGGGAAAAAATCCTGGCCCGACACAGTGACCCAACATTCCTAGCAGTGGATTTAGCTTTTGACTCAATGTAGTGGTTCTACTTGAGATCAGAAGAGAGGGTAAGGCCAAGGAGGTGCATAGTATTGCTCTCGGGGAGACTCGCTTGGTCCATGCTTATGGGAGGCAAGAGTGGTTGCCTGTGATGATTGACAGACAGCAGCTTGGTCTTACACGCATTGAAATTTACAAGCCACTCCTTACCCCAATTCACCACAGAGTGAAGATCCCTTTCAAGATCAGCAGTGAGATTATGTTTGTCTGTCACACCAGGATTCTTTCTGATGCGGGAGTAAATTGTGGTGTCATGTGCGTAGATGTCTACCTGGCTCTTAAACTCATCTGGGAGGTTGTTTATATAAATAAGGAAGAGCGTAGGGCCTAGGATAGAGCCCAGAAGGACACCAGCGTTTGTACAGTAGGTTGTGGTGGCATGCCCATTCAGGACAACCTTCATTATGTGGTTATGTAGGAAAAATTGGATTAGATCATGCAATCGTCCGGTAATACCATAACCCCGTGGCTTGCACAGAAGGCCAGTATGCCAAACCCTGTCAAAAGACTTAGAGATGTCCAGAGCAACAGCACAAGCCTCGCCGGACTCATCGAGGGCCTGGAGTATGTACTCCGTAATGGTCGTTAGCATGTCAATCATGGATCTGGCAAAGCGGAAACCATACTGCCTGTCGGAGAAGAGTTTATGGGCAGTAAGATGCTGAACTATTTCAGCATTAATAATGGCCTCAAAAAAATTCCCGAAAATTGGTAGAAAGCTGATAGGGCAATAGTTGGATGGGTCTGTGGGTTTACCAGAGTTCTTAAATACAGGAACAACAGAAGAGGACTTCCAGCATGCAGGAAAACAGGAAGCAGAGAGGCAGTAGTTATAGAGTTTAGAGAGGACAAAGGAGAGTTCAGGGGTACATTTCTTAAGGACAATCACCAGAATTCCATCATCACCGCTTGCCTTGTTGGGGTCAAGTTTTTATATTACACTGGGATACTACTGTCAGGGTAATGTATATATCATACAGTTTAGCATCAGTTCTAAATGGGGAAGTCGGGTAAGTGTACTCCAGATGAGCCAAATGTGGAGTTGGATGAGAATCTGCGAGCAAAGCACTCAGCCTTGTCCGCTGATGATGTGAGGACCTCAAATTCATTGATTAAAGGAGGGATAGAGGATTTGCTATTGTTCAGCACCCGTTTGCATATCCGCCAATAGTCTTTGGAGCTGAACTTGCAGTCAGCTATATGCTGTCTCATTCTCTTAGAAAACAACCGCTTGGCATCATTCAGGATACTCTTGCACTCATTACGAGCTGACGTGAATAGGCGCCTGTTATGGTCTGATGACTGTCTCCGAAGAAGTCGAAGGTAGTGATTCCTGTGGGCAATGGTGGCCAAACAGGCAGGGTAGAACCAAGGGGAGGAATGAGGTTTGAGACAAAACTTCCTGGTAGGTATGAAGGCATCAATGCTAGCTTTTACCTAGGATGAAATCTCAGAGGCACAGTCATCGACTGGGAGATCGAACACTTTCCCCCAAGGGATATCGCTAAGGAAGTCGCGGAAGGCATTCCAGTCAGCTCTTTGGTAGCAGTAGGAGGTCCTATAAGTAGGAGTCTCCTGGGGGTAGTGAGAGTGGGGAGAAGTATTAAGAGAGACAACAGCATGGTCAGAGTTGCCGAGGGGGCAAAGCTGTGAGACCTGTCAAGTGCAGAGGTAAAGCATATATATATGGTAATGAAAAGGAAGGTCTGGAGTAGACAGTTAAGCTATGAATTTGACTTTGTCAATACAGAGGGTATAAGCATGACAAGTTAGAAATTATGAGTCTGACTACCAATACAAAGGGTGTGTTGGTGGGTTGAAACTTGAAAGAAAGGTGTTGTTTTCTATCAGGATACATATTTTTATCAATAATGCTCATGGACTAGGATGCATAGAGAATCAAGACAAGAGTGAGGGTGCAAAAACATTGCATCCTAAGATCTCTAACAAGCTTTACGCTTCCCAGCAAAGACACTGCCACAATCTCTGTGATGAATTCCCAGATCTTTTCATGTAAGAATTGGGGTGTCTTAAGGATTTTGAACAGGAAGCGAAGTTCTAGTTTATTGCGAAACCAATCTTTCACAAGTTTCATTTGCTCCCTGTGAGATGACCTAGTCAAAGGTTATGAAAAAGGCATCACCAAATAAGTTTGGAAACAAGTCATGTTCAATGGATTCCAGTGGCACAATTCCCAAGTTGCAGATCTGTGGTGACTACTCAGTTGGCATCAACGATCAACTAGAGGAACACCATCATCCAATTCCACTCACAGAGGAAATGAGGTAGAATTTGGGAGGTGGATATGGTTAGATGAAGATTAACCTTACTGATATCTACAACCAGATCGATCTGGCACCAAAGAGTAAACAAAATTAGCCATCAGTACTCCTACAGCAATGACTCCCATTTGGAATCAAGTCAGCACCTGATTACTCCTAGGAGCTCATGGAGAATCTGATCAGGGATCTGCCTGTAGTTACCATTTTCCAAGACAATATGCTCATCAGCAGGCAAGCTGCCAATGGCTATTTGAACAACCTGAGGTGTTTGCTCTTTTGTTTGAATGACAAAGAACTCAGATGTTGATGTGAAAAGTGCATGTTTGCACAATCCAGTGTAGAATATCTTTGCAACACCTTATTGGCCCAAGGAATTATGCAGGGATCCAAGGTTGAGACAGCCATGAAGATTCCACCTCCCACAGATGTCTCAAGCATAAAGTCTTTCTTGGGTTTGGTTCAGTTCAACTTAAAATTCATCCCAAACATGGCCACTACTGCTGAGCCACTTTACCATTTAACCAAGGAAGCAGCTCCCTGGAAGTAGGGAAATGAAGAACAAGCAGTGTTTGAACAGTTGAAAAATGTACTATCCTCAGACCAAGTCTTTGTACATTTTAACTCAGACTAGCCTGTAGGACTGACTTGTGATGTTTCCAATTTTGAAATTGGAGCAGTGCAGTTTCATCACTATCCAAATGGAAGCAAGCAACCAATCGCTAGTGTATCCAAGACTCTACATCGGCAGAAAGAAACTACAACCAAATCCACAAGAAAGCCCCAGCTATTATCTTTGGCTCCTGAAAATTCTACCAGTATCTGTATGGACGTCAGTTCATACTTGTGACTGATTATAAACAACTGAAAGCACTATCTGGCCTGAAGAGAGGCACACAACTTCTTGCAGCCTATTGACTAGCTTGATGGACTTTGTAGCTAAACCAGTTTGACTACACCATCGAGTACAAAAAACTGCAGATCATAGCAATGCTGATGTCCTTAGTTGCTTGCAATCTGAAGAACTTTGACAGGAAGGGAAGTGGTGAAAATATGGACATGGTATGTGCTATCAAATTCCTCGGTCTTAAAGTCAAACCTGTGAATAGCAACATCCTCTGTCAAGAGTCTGGGAAAGATCCAGTGACAGCTACAGTGATACATTATATCATTGAAGGGTGGCTACTAAAGCACACTGAGACAAAGTATCTAGATCTCTCCAATGGAAATTGTTGATATACAAATCTGTCCTATAGAATTGAATGGAAAACTCTAGAACTTTCTAGAACAGGGGTTCCCAAACTTGTTAGAATCACAGCCTACTGTTCTTGATCACAGAATATGGCAACCTACTCAAATTTACTGGGCAAAACATATGAAAGAATATAAAAAATATTATTTATATGAATAGATAAAAAGTGATTTTCTTTTTACAATGATGAATTGAGAGCATGACCAACCCTGATTCGTTAAGCTTGTCAAAACAATATACTGTTTGATAGAACAACAGCCTGGCAATAAAATCCTGAGTCTTGAACTATATTAACAGATAGCATTTAATTGAAGTTAATTTGTAATTCTAGTATAACATTTTACAACCCACTAACATTTCACTTGCAACCCACCTTTGTGTTGCAACCCATGGTTTGGAAAATACCTCTGTAGTCTGGTGTCACATATTGCTATTTATAAAGAGCTGGTGGAAAAACTTCTTTTTTTTCTTTTTGTGTTAGTCCTATCTTATTATACACTATTTAAGAGACAGTAAACTTATTTGGAGTATCACTGTGTTTTCTCTGCAAGTGAACAACATCTTCTAATCAGAGACAACTATTAGGTTATTTTAATGAAAAATAAGTAAATCTTTAGTAAACCAGTAAATTAGCAAAAGAAATAAAAGTATTGATTTCCTTAAAGAACTGTAAAAACTGCTTATAACAAATTAAGGTAGTAACTTTCGGTTCTAATATCAGTCAGTTAAGTGCCATACATGATACATACTTGGGTGATCATGTCTCAAAAGAGACATGAGTGACTGGGCATAAGATTTTCCTGCAGTAGGTTGCCATTACTTTCTGCGGTAGACCAGTTTTCAACCAAGGCTATAAAACCCAATATGTCCTGCTATTTAACCCATACCTGGAGGAAGAAGCAGCAGTTTAAGATTAATACCCTTTTCAAGGGTATTTGTGCATAAGTGAATGCAACAAATTTGACTGAAATTCAAACTCAGCTCTGATTTCTCATTCCAATCTGATATCCACTGAACCACAATGCACACATGAATAATATATTAGTACAGATTTAGATATCACGAAAGAAAAAAAAATTTCATTTGAAGGAAATTTTGTATTTTCAATTGTAAAATTAAATAGACCATTTTTTAATCAAATCAATGCCACAGACTTTGATTTAAAGGAAGAATTTATGATTTTTTAAAAATCAAATCTGTCATCATTCAGCTTCAATGAACTTTTAAATTTTACTAAGTTTAAGGTTTTATATAGTCATAAAGACCATTGGCTTTCATTGTAGATGAATCAGCTGGATGAGAATGTGACACAGACAAAAAATCTATTGACAGAGTTGAATAATAGTTCATTCCAGTGTATCACCTGCTTGCCAAAAGTGAACAAGAATAATATCAGTCAGCACTCTCTTTTTGAATCTGAAAAGACATATTCAGAGGTGCCATAAATGAAAGCTTCATGAATATGAGAAAGCCTTAACCATAGGAAGTCCTCAGTTGATGAGAATCCTAGTGCATGTCAGTCAGTTAAGTGCCATACGTGATACACGCTTCGGCCATCATGTCTCTAAAGAGTCATGACTGACTGGGCAGAAGATTATCCCGCAGTAGGTTGCCATTACTTTCTGTGGTAGACTGGTTGCCAGCCAAGGCTATAGAACTCAATCTGCCCTGATATTTAACCTATAACTGGAGGGAAGAGACGGATTAATACCTTTCCCAAAGGGTATTTGTGCGTATGTGAATGCAAAGAATTCAACTGAAATTTGAACTCGGCATCCCAATTTTTCGTTCCAAGTCGATATCCACTGTTCCACATTACTAGTGCATGTAAGCAGGCTAAAATAAATGTCTAATTTATCAGGGAAGGTTATCCAGACAGAGGTAAATAACAGTATCCACAAATTGATTGTGAACTCTGGTCCCTATTTTTCATTGGTTTGGAACAAAACTTTATTGAACACTTGCAATACCTCTGGCCTACTGTAAAACCTCTCTTCTACCTTGACCTTATGACAATATTCACCCAGAAGTTTCAGGTGAAGATGAAATAATCCAATTTGCAATGTACAACAGACAGATTATGTTGGATGAATTTATCAAATTGTGGATTTCCCTACTCATTTTTCACAAATCTGAGCAGCGTGCTTCTTTACTCAATTTATTAAAGAACTCCTCTCCTAGTCTGTGTTGAGCTCCATAACTCTGTCCTGTTGATAACTCAGATCACTCTGTAGTATCTATTGATATTTCAATTGTCATCTTTTAGACACAAACCTCCTCTTCATAAGACCTCTTTCCAGCATGTTGATTGGGATTCTTTTGAGATGCTCCTTAGATTGGTATTTTTAAACATCCTATTGAGAATTGCCCCAGTGAGATTTCTTTTTGGGTCAAAGCCAGCATAGATGCTTTTATTCCTTATCAGAAATACCAGGTTAAGCCTCAATCTTCTCCATGGTCCTCACTAGTATGTTCTGCCACTATAGTCCACAGGAATCACCTTTTCTGGCTAGACAAGTGTAACAGTTCTTATCACATATAATAAATGTAAATGGGTCCTTGAAGCAGCTAAGTCTTTGTATGGTGAGACAATGGAGGCACCATACTGCATCTAACAAATTTGGCTTTCATGATTACTAGCAGCTTTGTAATAGCATGTTAAATAAGAACGTATTTTTATTCCTCCTCTCTTCAATCAATTTAAGATGTTCTGACCTAGACAATATATGGCTAACTGAACACCTTAAGGCAATTAAAACTCTGAAGAAGATAAAGTCCTGTATATCGGTAGGTTTATTAAGAAACAAAGAGTAAAACTAGAATAGAAATAAATGTACATAAATAAGACTAGTTAGTTTGAAATTATAAACAAAATACAAAAAAGGTAACAAGAAATAACAAAAGCAGCCAGAGGCTTGAACTTATAGTGGATTGCTTATCTATTCTTTTCTGTTAGTAGTGGAGGATCCGTTCTAGTGAAGGGTAGTTGTATACTGTTGCAGGTTAATGGAATTTGGCCTTCTTGTAGATAACCCACTATAAGTCATAAAGAAAGGTTATAAACCAAGAAAAGCAAATTGAGTTGAAAGATAACATTTTATATATACACATATCAATTAATGTTTTTACAATTGAAGTAATATTTGAAGTATAGGTCCAACGGAGGTTAAAATGTTCATGGCAATAAAATGCTGAAAGAAAATTAATGCTTAGGAATTTGGGAGCGTGTAAGTAAGGAATGTCTTTGATGTATTTGCTCCTTAGGTCAGTAAGTAGTTTTTGAGGCAAGGAAGAAGGAAGGAGGTAAGGGAGACAAGCATAGTAGCTGCTTGACTTAGGTCAAGGGGATATTGATTACTCTCTTCTCCTCGAGTTGGTCTGCCTGTCGAAGCTTTCTGTATCTGCTTTTTATATCTTCTTTTTGGATCACAGCAGCTCATTTGGGATTTCACACTTGTATTTGGTTCTGGGCTTCCCATTGGCTGATAAATAAAATTCATGTAAGCTCGCGAACTGGAAATTTAATATTTGATTAATTTTTAGTTTTAACCGGAACATCTGTGTGGAGCCGGCGGCGCAGCAACAACTTTTGGTCATTTGCTTTTTGGTCGTGAAAGCACAAACATCCGGTCCATCGCTTTTGCTCGGTATCACCACAAACTTAAAACTGAGACCCTTAGTGTAATAAATTTGTAAAAGATGGTAGCAAGGACTTTGTTTAAATGAATATGTCTAAAGTTTGCTCTGAAAATACATTCCAATGTTGCTGTGAGTTCATGGAAAAGGATTTTAAAAGAGGTTACAACAGTGTACTTAGACAAACGACACATGTTGAAAGGGTTCTACACAGAGAAAAAAAAACATAAGAAATGAGGCTACATTAAACAAATGTTCAAACAATAACATTGAAATAAATCAGACAAATGTAGAGAGAAAGTTATCAAAAGCTACAAACTGATGATGGCTAACTTTTGAAGTGAAATCAGGAGGATAAAACTACTGACCACATGCTTGTTGTAATACCTTTATTATGTCAGATTCCAGCAGTGATCAAAATGGTGACCAATCCAAAAAGTCAGTCAGTCAGTTAAGTGCCATACGTGATACACACGTTGGGCGATCGTGTCTCAAAAGAGACATGACTGACTAGGCAGAAGATTATCCTGCAGTAAGTTGCCATTGCTTTCTGTCATAGACTGGTTGCCAGCCAAGGCTATAGAGCGCAATCTTACCTATTATTTAACCCATAACTGGAGGGAAGAGACAATTAATACCTTTTGCAAGGGTATTTGTGTGTAAATGAATATAAGGAATTCAACTGGAATTCAAACTCGGCACCCTGATTTGTTGTTCCAAGTCGATATCCACTGCACCACAAAATCTAACCTAAAAAAGGGACGAAGGGGAAATAAACAATATGGTTGATGTACTATAGTAACAGAACACAAGGTATTAACATCTACTGATAAAGCAGAATATTTCACCTGTAAATTCTCGTTAAAATCTACTCCTGACTCAGCTGGAAAATCCTTACCCAACTTTCCCCTTAGAACTGAGTTTCTGTTGACTGATATACATATAATCCATTCCACTGTTTCTGATATAATCTCTAATCTGAATCCCCACAAAACATGTAGACCTAATCATTAGGTCTACATGCTCTAGGTCCTAATCAGTCAGTTAACTGCCACATGTGATACATGTTTGGATGATCATGTCTCCAAAGAGACATAACTGACTGGGCAGAAGATTATCCCACAGTAGGTTGCCATTGCTTTCTGCGGTAAACTGGTTGCCAACCAAGGCTATAGAACCCAATCTGTCCTATTATTTGACCCATAACTGGAGAGAAGAGACAGATTAATACTTTTTCCAAGGGTATTTGCACATATATGATTGCAACGAATTCAATTGGAATTCGAACTCAGCTCTCCAATTCCTCGTTCCGAGTCGATATCCACTGGACCACAATGCACATCCTTTCCTGCAGTAGGTTCCCATTACTTTCTGTGATAAACTGATTGCTAATCAAGGCTACAGAACCCAATCTGTCCTGCTATTCAACTCATAGCTGGAGGGAGAAAACATGGATTAATACCTTTCCCAGAGATATTTGTGTGCAAGTGAATGAAACAAATTTGACTGGAGTTCAAACTCAGCCCTCCAATCTTTCATTTGAAGCCAATATCTATTACACCATAATACATATTCATAGTATCCCTGTAATAGTTCTTAAGTAAATGTGTTTATAACCTGGCTACTGTTCTCTCTAAATTGCATAATAAATGCTTTGTTTCATCTCACTTTCCTGCTTGGTGGAAGTTCTCATCTATTGTTCTCGTATTTAAGAACTCAGGTGAACCATCTGACCCTTCTAAAGATCAGCCTATTAAACTTCTACCTCTTTTGGGGAAATTACTAGAGGCTCAAAGGTATCTGAAGAAAGTCAGAAGAAAGGACTATAAATAAACTACAAGAAAACCAAATACATAGTCATCAGCAAACAGAGGAGACCAAAATACCAATCACGGGTTGGGGATACTAAAATAAAATAGGCACAAAAATTTAAATACCTGAGAAGTGTTCTAACAGAAGACGGAAAATGTGAAACTGAAATCCGAAGGCAAATTTACATGGCAAAGGACACATTCCAGAAGCTGAGTAGAGGATTCAGAAACAAGAAAATTTTGCTAGAAACAAAGAAGAGAGTACTAGATTGTTATGTGATGTCTGTTCTTCAGTATGGCAGTGAATGCTGGACAATATCAGCAAAGATAAATAAAAAACTTAAAGCAACTGAAATGTGGTTCTACAGAAGGATGCTTCGGATATTGTGGACCAAGCATGTGAGCAATGATGAGGTTTCGGAAAGGATGGAAACAAAACTGAAAGTAATACTGATCATCAGGAAAAGACAGCTAAAATTCCTGGGACATGTAATAATGAATGAAAACTTAGAGAATCTGATACTCACATGTCAGATAGAAGGAACGAGAGACAAGAGAAATCAACAGGTAACATACTTGGTGGGCCTGAGCAAGTGGATGACAGAGCAGGATTTGGGTGGAGTAACAGGAGAAAGCATGCCAAGAGCCTCCAGGGATAGAAGTCATGGCACATAAAAAAGACTAGAGGCCCTAATCAATATTGAATTAGTCAAGCATCTCACATTGCAAGAACTTCTTTCAAATAAACAATACAGCTTTCATTTCTCTAGATCAAATGCTGGTGTATTAATGATTATTGTAGAAAGAGTTTATCAAGATTTAGATAAGAATAGTGAAACTCAGGCCGTTGCTTTAGACATCTTGAAAGCCTTTGACAAAATCTGGCATAATGGTCTTCTTCACAAGTTCAAGAGTTATGGTGTCTCTGGATGAATTTTTTAACTCATTCAGCATTCTCTATCCAATCCCAAAATAAGAGTTGTCTGGAATGTCCAATCCTCTAGATCCTTTCACACTAATACAGATGTCCCTCAGGGCTCTATATTTAATCTTTGTTTTTAATTTTCATTAACAATCTTTCTGATGGCATCAACTCTCAATTGGTATATATGCTGATGACATAACCATTTACTCCTGTCTTGATAGTAAATATGCTCAGTTTGATAAAGCCAAATTGGCAGATGATGTCAAAAACAACTAAAAGTCTGTTGTTAACTGGGGCAAAGAATGGCTTGTTAATAAAAAAAATATGCTCTCTGTTAATCATCTGAGATTCCCCTTTCTGCTTTCCATCAGTCTGACTGATGCTGACTTCTAGGAGATCAACTTGATATACTTTCTCAGATTTATATTCCCTGCTAACAGGAAGTGGAAAGACTATAGTGGATTCATTGCTTTGTCAGATGCTAGGAATGTTGCTTCATTGTGTATATTAGACAAATTTTCTCTCCACAGTCTATCCTACATATTTATAAGTCTATCATTCATCCATGCTTAGAACATTGCTGCCATATATGATGTGCTCACTAATCCTGCTCTTAGATATTTTTGATAAAATAAAAATAAAAATCAGCAATATTATAGATCCTGAACTAACATCTCGGCTTCAGTCACTTTTCCACTGCTGTAAAGTTGCTTCCCTGTGCCTTTTCTAAAAATACTTTTATGGTAGCTGTATGGATGAGCTCTTTGCTATGGTACTTAGACTTTATGAATTTAAGTGCAGTACTAGTGTAATTGCATTGTGGTGCAGTGGATATCAGCTTGGAATGAGAAATCGGGGAACCGAGTTCAAATTCCAGTTGAATTCTTTGCATTCACTTACATGCAAATCCCCTTGGGAAAGGTATTAATCTGTCTCTTCCCTCCAGTTATGGGTTAAATAATAGGACAGATTGAGTTCTATAGCCTTGGCTGGCAACCAGTCTACTGCAGAAAATAATGGTAACCTACTGCTGGATAATCTTTCAAGACATGATCGTCCAAGTGTGTATCAGATATGGCACTTAACTGATTGACTGACTAGTGTAATATATTACCTTGACTGACAAAAATATATTCTGGCCATGGATGGTGGTAACAGGGTGCAACATCAAAGACAGAAACTCAGGCAATAGCCGACAAAGAAATAATTGACATCAAAAGTAGAAAACACAGGCAACAACAAAGGCTTGAAAAGCAATAGCTGACAAAGATATGATTGACATCAAATGTAGAAAACACAGGCAGTAACGAAGGCTTGAAAGACAATAGCCAATGAAGATGTGACATCAATAAAAAGCAAAAATGCATAGGAATTTTAGGTTATATAAGTCTGGGGTTTCTGGCTGAAAACAGAAAAGAAGTTAGAACATAGATAACTTTCGCTGGTTAATAATTCCCTGACAGCTCCCACGTCTATGTGATTTTTTTTCCAACTGCCCATTTCTCTACAGCAGTGTTTGTTGTTGTCTATCAAGCCGATCGTTGTTAGCCAGGTTATACAACACTAGATTGCCAACAAAGTCTCATCAATTTACAGTTGAATTGGCTAGTTTTTAACAGTTTCTTTTCTTGCACTTCTCACTTGTGAAACTCTCTTCTAGCTCCATGGTTTCCAGCAAAGCTATCTATTGTCTTCCTGATTACACTTCTATTGCCTTCACACCTTAATAATGTTTCTGCTATCTAATTCTTTCACACCCAGTAATTCCTTATGTCATAGTGGCTTTACTGTTATGCTTGGGAAAATCCAATTAAATATTGTGTATGGGTAGGTTTTAAAGGCTATCACAATGCATTTAATAAAATAAAGGAAGGTAAAGAAGGTGTTGGGTATCACCTATTTATTATTCATTAATATTCGAGATCAATGTTTCATCTTCAAAATGATAGGAGAGCTTGATTTCACATCCTCTCATGGAAATATGTGTGTGTGGGGGGGATAAAATCAAATACTTTACTCACAAATTTTCATTCAACTCGACACCTGATTTGTCTGGAGTACTCACACACAATTTCCCACCTAGAACTGAGGCTCAATTGAGTAATATATATATATAACCCCATCTCTGGTCTCAAACATAATTTCTAAGCTTGACTCCTATAAGGCCAGCAGAGGCAATGGAATTTTAGTCATTGTCCTAACGTTAAATTGAATGTTGTCTTCCATGATATCTTTCGTAGTCTAGTGATATAACACATCAGATCTAACGGCAGCATCTCCCCAGTGTTAGGAATATGCAAGTTTGATTCCTGCCAGAAGATAGATATCTTCCAAATAAGATTTCTCAAAAATGATTAGGGTAAGTGGAAATTGTAAAGCACTGTTTAATTAATTATATATATATATATATATATATATATATATATATATATATATATATATATATATATGCCTTCAATAGGAGTAAAATCTTGGACTGATGACAAATCAGTCAAGTTTCAATCCCAGTTTGAAGCAAATAGTTATCTGACCGCACTGATGAGCTGTGATACAGTGAAACTGATCTGTATGTGGATGATTATATATATATTATATGAAAGTGAAAAATGACAGATTAAAACCGACTTTTCAAGCATTTACTTTTATAAAGAGTGGTCAATATATAGTAGAGCTTAATATTGTATATATATATATATATATATATATATATATATATATGCCTTCAATAAAGGTAGTACAAACTAATGGGTTAGTAATCCACTGTTTGTAGCGATTTACTTTATTAAATATGCTCGATACTTAGTAGATGGTAATATTTTTATTATAAGTTTACAATAAGAACATAGTTTACTGCAGCACAAAAGCCATTGTGTTTCAGTACTATCTTATTAGCACCTTATCAGGCAGTAAAATATTTTTTTCTCTTAGGAATCATTATTTATAGAAGCTTAAAAACAACACAATTTTTACCATATCCAGACAACCAAGAGGTGCGAATTTTTGGAGGGTTTGTCCACTGCCACTGAAAAGGAGACAAGGACACATGATAACTTTTCAGACTTGCTAAATGCTACATATGTGTTCAACTCATTTTATCACTGACATAAAAAATGCCTGGGTTTCAAGTCATTTCAGGTCTTTACTCTTCTTTACCCTTACAATCAAGTTTCTCTTAATTCATCATGACCTGGCTTTCTATTGGTTCAGTTAGACAAACCTTTCATCCTCCCTGATTGTCTGGTTATAAAAAATGGCATTGTTTTTAAGTTTCTATATATGGTTCATAAAAAAAGAAAAGAAAAAAGTATTTCACTGCCTGATGAGGTGCTAAGATAATTGACTGCTAAGGTATCTCAACACAATTTTTTGTTTCATTTCGACATATGATGCAAAATTCTAATAACTTTTTTTTTTTAAGAAAAAAGAAGTCAGCTACTCTCCCAAAGACCACAGTAAAATGGATCTTTACCACTCATTTCATGCAGTGAGGGTTGTATTTGGTCTACGTTTTTTTTTTGTCTAATTGTCTGTGAGTTTGCAATAAACAAAAAAAAAAACGAAGAGTTGAGTAGAAAATTAAACACAAATATGTGTGTTGACGCGCGTGAGTAAAGAAAAAGAAAAAGATTGAAGGTATACAGAGAATAGTTGACTTCAAGTCAGCCTAAGGTCGAGTAAGGGTGGCCGAATTTCCCGAAACACAAGCATCTCCTTTCTGAAAGTGGAACCATAAAGTTCAGACGTGACCGGAAATTCTTTTTGGTTTTCTTTCTTTTTTTTTTTTTCTTTTGCATTATGGGAAACTTAATTTTTTAAAAATATATTATTAATTATTATTTTATTTATTTGTTTATTATCATTCTCTCACATACATATTGTTACATACGTATCATTCGTGACGTTGATTTACAGAGCGAGTGGTTGACCAATGTTAAAGAGTTCTGAATTCGATCCTGTCTTAGCATTTTTGTAATCTTGGGCCACACTTAAGCTTAAGTCTAGCAATTCATTTCAGACGTGTTTTACGGAGCTCCCACAAACATTTTACTTTCCGGGAGAAAATACGATATGATAAGTTCCACTTTTATTTATTATTTGATTTTTCTCTATTAAATTTGTTACCTGTTTCAACTGCATTGTTGGCTAATATTTCCTTATTTTCTACTTATAAAAATCGACAGTCAACTCCTTCAATAAACGGCGACGAAAACTTAATGCCACCAGACAGAAGTTTCTTCGTCATAACAGAAAAAAACGACTGTTAAAATCAACCTTTTTTTTTTCTTTTTGGGTATGGTGTCGATGTATGGTAGTATGCATTTTGTTTTTCTTTTTACAAACAAAATAAAAAGAAAAGAAGAAAATATCCACGCACTCTGGACACTTGTTGAATATATAGTCAGTCAGTTAATTATCATACGTGATACACGCTTGGGCGATCATGTCTCGAAAGAGACCTGACCCAAAAAAATAAAGTCATGAAAAAATGAAGTGTAAACTTCCAGAGATAAACAAACAACGACATAATCATGGTCCAATTTAGTAAGAATGCATATTGCAGAATAATGCCCACAACGACATAGAAAATAAAAGAAAAAGATTCATTAAAAAACTTTTAAAAAGGGTTACTGGTGACAGCAAAAATATCTTGGAATTTTCTTGTTAAATGAAAACGTTATTATATTTTTTAATCTTATTTTTTTTTTTTTTGTAAACATCACTGAACAAGAATTCAGAATTGTTCAGAATAAAATATTTAAAAAAAATTAGTAATTAAATAAAAATGTTATAAAATATTATAAACAATTTTAACTCCAACCAAAAATCTACCTACAGAATATTTTATTAGAAGAAAAGTAATTAAAAACAATGTTACACTATTCTAGTTTTCTTTTCTGATTCAGCCTTCAGGGCATAGATTTTTATTTTATTTTATTTTATTTTATTTTTACGCTGATTTAAAATTTTCGATCGATTTTGCTGTTTATTTTATTTTTTTTTTCGTTTCTGATGATATGTCTTTTAAAAAAAATTATTATATATTTCACAAAATTAAATTAAATACGAGTTAAGATTGGCTTTTTAAATTTCTGTAAATTTGTCTTAAAATTTCGTTTTCAAAATTATAAATTCGCTTATGAATTTAACTGAATTTTTATCCAAAATATGCGTGTCTATGGGAGCTTGGGCGTTATTCTCCATTTTTTATGGAAAGAATATCTGAGTTTCCATCTCTGAAAAAACTTTGAAAGACCCTATAAAAAAGAAAAATGATTAATTCATTGTTGAATAAATGTAGTAAGAAGAAAAATATCGAACCAGAGGTGTTAATAATTATTAATAAATATTAATAATTATTAATAAATATTAATAATTATTAATAATTATTATATTAATAATTATTAATAATTATTAATAAATATTAATAATTATTAATAATTATTATATTAATAATTATTAATAATTGTTAATAATTATTAATAATTATTATATTAATAATTATTAACAATTGTTAATAATTATTAATAAAATAATTATTAATAATTATTAATCAAACAAAAAAAAAAGTAACAAAACGCAAAGTAAATAAAATACTTTTGTTAACGACCTTTTTATTTTAATTTTATTTTTATTGAAAATTTGAAGTTCTGATTAACACACATTGTTCTTAATTGGTTTTGTTTTGATGTTCTTTCATTCCAATTATTGTGCATTACATGTAATTACCTTTAATACAATACATGCATTAACATTGTCGTTTTGGCCAATAGTCTTAGAGATTCTTTCGTACTAACGCAGGTGTCCCCCCCCCCCCCGTGATTCATCCATGGTCCTACACTGTTTTTAATTTTCCATTAACCTTCCTGATGACACCAGCAGGTCTCAACTTGGCATCTACGCTGACCACACAACCATTTACTTCTGCCTCAAATAAGGTTTCTCTGTCCGACAAGGTCAAAATGGCAGCTGATGTCTCTAAAGCGACTTCAAGACTGCCATTAACTGGAGCAAAAAAAAAAAAAAAAAAAATGACAGGTCACCTGCTAAAAAAGTTAATTCACTGTATCAGGCAAGACAATTTTTCTCTCTGGAATCTATCTTACATATTTATAAGTCTACCATTCATATATGCTTAGAATATTACTGCCACATATGGTTTAGTGCTGTAAGAGTAGGGGGCTGGTTAATGTTTCTTTGATTCGGCCTTGTGTCAAACTTAACCGAACTTCCTACAGCTCACAAGTTTTATGCAGAGTTATAATCATCAGAAGGTTTTTCATCATCAAAAGGTCAGCTGTCGCCAGGTTGGAATATGTGGAATTGTATGAAATAGTGTAAGAAGAATAAAATATACATTTTGCATTTTAAAATAGAAATTTCTTAAAGGGAGAGATTAACATAAGTTGTAGGAGTTAATTTGCAATTAGAAACATTATTAAGAAGTTAAGGGTAGAGTTTGTACAAAATGTTCATAGTAGTAATTATTGAAAGAGATAAAGAGAAAGAGGACAATGTCAGGTTTGCTTGAAGTTTTAAGTTACATTTTAGATGAGTGTCTCTCTTTCCCTGCTCCCATCTCTCCTGAGTCTCTGAGAAGTCATTTATATGTCCTTTTGAATTTCACACTAGATCGCTAAGTCCTTTCAAGTCTTACAAGTTGCTCCCATTGGTCAAAAATCATTTTAGCACCTACTTGAAAAATCTAGTTTTGACTTTTTCTGTAAGCACATGGTTAATCCTTTTTCTATTTGGGAAAACCAGGATTGCATACATCATTGTGAATTTTTGTAAAAGTGAAGAAGGTTGATTTTAATTAATTTCTTTTCTGTTACAGTGTTCCTGCTATTTACCTAGAGCTCCTAGATAAAATCCAAAGAAGAATTAGCAGTATTGTTGGCCCTGATCTGATGGCTTGTCTTTAGTGACTTATCCACTGCACCACTGTAAGGTTGTCTCCTTACACTTTTTTTTGTACTCTTTTTTTTTTTTTTTTTTTTTTTGTAAATATTTTCATTGTAATTGTTTGCTAGGCTACCTAGACTTTAAGAATTTAAGTGCAATACTAGTCTGGGATTGAAATCTCATCAATTTACATTTATTTGAACTATCTGAATGTAGCCAGAAGTTCTAAACAAAAATTTCTTCTTCTACACTTCTCACCTATGGAACTTTCTTCCAGTTCCATGCTTTCCAGCTAATTTTAATCTACAAAAATTTAAATGCAAAATCAAATGCTATCTACTGTCCTCCTGGTTTCTCTTTTCCCCTTTCTGCTCACTATTAATGCTTCTGTTCCTAATTTTTCTACATCCTTTAACTCCTTTTGTTTTAGTGCCTTTACTGCCCTGCTTGGAGTGATACTGATTAAAAGAAAAATATTGTTTTTGTTATTTGCAACAAGCACATATTCATAAAGGTATGGCATATAATAAGAATTGAACTCACAATACGAATTTCACAAGTATCCAGCAGGCAAAAATGTCCATATGCTATAAATTAAAATAAAATTGAAAATCTGTTAATTTTTCAGGGGTTTCTTTTATCTTTGTTACTACTTACGTTTAGTTAAATAGAATGTAAAATGATCTGAGCATTGTCATAAAAAATCCTCAATGTATGTAGGGTCAGAAAGTGTTCGAAATCGACACTTTAAAGAGAAAGATCTTGGGGCTTTTACGTATCTCACAGATGGTCAAGTTAAGCAATCCAGGAATTAACATGTTTGCTAAGTTAATATGACTCACTAAGAAACATGCAATTTCAACTGAATCATGTGAAAAATACAAGCTAATTTCATCATTAAAATCATTGTGCTATTAATTAGAATAAAGATTGTGTGTGTAACAAGCATGTGTGAGAGTTCAAGAGAACCAAAGAAGTGAACATGCCATGTCAGCAGAGTTCCTCTCTATAAGGGACAGCATCTGAATGCCAGAGATAAAATGACCAAAGTGTATTTTTCAGTGAATCCATGTTGCTACTGAAGATCAGTTTAAAGTGGGTTTAATGGCAATACCATAGAAAAATTACCCAAACCCCCTAATCACTTCATCTTTTGGGGGCATCTCAGTTGCTAAACAATAAACCCAGCTCTCTTCCTAATGAGAGGTATTTCCTGGGGGTGAATCACCCTAGGGCATGGTTTAATATTTTTTTTAAACACAACACAAGAATTTCTTTTAGTAAAATAGCACTGTGTACTGAAACTTGTAGTAGAATCTACAACAAAACACTCATAACAAAATCATTAATTTTTTGTTTGAATTTATGGAATGAGAATTTTATTTAGACTCAGACTATCTATCTATCTATCAGTCTGTTCATATCTATCTATCTATGTATCAGTCTGTTCATATCTATCTATCTATCTATGTATCAGTCTGTTCATATCTATCTATGTATCAGTCTACATATCTATCTATGTATCAGTCTGTTCATATCTATCTATGTATCTATCTATGTATCAGTCTGTCTATCTATCTATGTATCAGTCTGTTCATATCTATCTATCTATGTATCAATCTGGCTCATATCTATCTATCTATCAGTCTGTTCATATCTATCTATCAGTCTACATATCTATCTATCTATCAGTCTGTTCATATCTATCTATCTATCAGTCTGTTCATATCTATCTATCTATCAGTCTGTCTATATCTATCTATCTATCAGTCTGTTCATATCTATCTATCTATCAGTCTGTCTATCTATCTATCTATCAGTCTGTCTATATCTATCTATCTATCAGTCTGTTCATATCTATCTATCTATCAGTCTGTCTATCTATCTATCTATGTATCAGTCTGTTCATATCTATCTATCTATCTATCTATGTATCAGTCTGTTCATATCTATCTATGTATCAGTCTGTCCATATCTATCTATGTATCAGTCTGTTCATATCTATCTATGTATCAGTCTGTTCATATCTATCTATGTATCAGTCTGTTCATATCTATCTATGTATCAGTCTGTTCATATCTATCTATCTATGTATCAGTCTGTTCATATCTATCTATCTATGTATCAGTCTGTCTATCTATCTATGTATCAGTCTGTTCATATCTATCTATGTATCAGTCTGTTCATATCTATCTATCTATCAGTCTGTTCATATCTATCTATCTATCAGTCTGTTCATATCTATCTATCTATCAGTCTGTTCATATCTATCTATCTATCAGTCTGTTCATATCTATCTATCTATCAGTCTGTTCATATCTATCTATCTATCAGTCTGTTCATATCTATCTATCTATCAGTCTGTCATATATCTATCTATCTATCAGTCTGTTCATATCTATCTATCTATCAGTCTGTCTATCTATCTATCTATCAGTCTGTTCATATCTATCTATCTATCAGTCTGTTCATATCTATCTATCTATCAGTCTGTTCATATCTATCTATCTATCAGTCTGTTCATATCTATCTATCTATCAGTCTGTCTCATATCTATCTATCTATCAGTCTGTCTATCTATCTATCTATCAGTCTGTTCATATCTATCTATCTATCAGTCTGTCTAGCTATCTATCTATCTATCAGTCTGTTCATATCTATCTATCTATCAGTCTGTTCATATCTATCTATCTATCAGTCTGTTCATATCTATCTATCAGTCTGTCTATCTATCTATCTATCAGTCTGTTCATATCTATCTATCTATCAGTCTGTTCATATCTATCTATCTATCAGTCTGTTCATATCTATCTATGTATCAGTCTGTTCATATCTATCTATGTATCAGTCTGTCTATCTATCTATGTATCAGTCTGTTCATATCTATCTATCTATCAGTCTGTTCATATCTATCTATCTATCAGTCTGTTCATATCTATCTATCTATCAGTCTGTTCATATCTATCTATCTATCAGTCTGTTCATATCTATCTATCTATCAGTCTGTTCATATCTATCTATCTATCAGTCTGTTCATATCTATCTATCTATCTATCTATCAGTCTGTTCATATCTATCTATCTATCAGTCTGTCTATCTATCTATCTATCAGTCTGTTCATCTATCTATCTATCAGTCTGTTCATATCTATCTATCTATCAGTCTGTTCATATCTATCTATCTATCAGTCTGTTCATATCTATCTATCTATCAGTCTGTCTATCTATCTATCTATCAGTCTGTTCATATCTATCTATCTATCAGTCTGTTCATATCTATCTATCTATCAGTCTGTTCATATCTATCTATCTATCAGTCTGTTCATATCTATCTATCTATCAGTCTGTTCATATCTATCTATCAGTCTGTCTATCTATCTATCTATCAGTCTGTTCATATCTATCTATCTATCAGTCTGTTCATATCTATCTATCTATCAGTCTGTCTATATCTATCTATCTATCAGTCTGTTCATATCTATCTATCTATCAGTCTGTTCATATCTATCTATCTATCAGTCTGTTCATATCTATCTATCTATCAGTCTGTTCATATCTATCTATCTATCAGTCTGTCTGTCTATCTATCTATCAGTCTGTCTATCTATCTATCTATCAGTCTGTTCATCTATCTATCTATCAGTCTGTTCATATCTATCTGTCTATCTATCAGTCTGTTCATATCTATCTATCAGTCTGTCTATCTATCTATCTATCTATCAGTCTGTTCATATCTATCTGTCTATCTATCAGTCTGTTCATATCTATCTATCAGTCTGTTCATATCTATCTATCTATCAGTCTGTTCATATCTATCTATCTATCTATCAGTTCATATCTATCTATCAGTCTACCATATCTATCTATCTATCTATCTATCTATCAGTCTGTTCATATCTATCTATCTATCTATCTATCTATCAGTCTGTTCATATCTATCTATCTATCTATCATTATTATTATTACAAGTGGGCCCATTCTATCAAAACTGATGGCAAAATATTTATATTAATATGCTGTCTAATATGACGGCAACTTATATCTTGATGTATAAATTATTGAGTATCTTACATTAAGACATAATAATAAAAAAAAAGTAATTTAAACCCCCGAGCATGACAGAAGGGAAATATATATATTATATCAATAAATTTTGAAATTTACATTCCGTTGAATAGCTAATTCAGCTAGAAAATTCTTGCTTCATCAGCAACGATCAAAAACAAAAATTTATTAATTCAAATATGGTTAAAAAATTCATGTACTGGAAGGAGCCCCAAAACATATCGATACACAGGAAGTTTAAAAAAAGAAAAGAAGTAGGGGGGATTAAGGAAGGAAAAAATTTTAAATTTGCCATCCAGACATGAAAAAAAAGACAGAGATTCCTGACCCCTCTTAATTTTAACTTCCTGTGTATGTTTTTGGGCTTCTTCGGGTATATGAATTTTTGTACCATATTTGAATTAATAAAGTTTTGATTTTGATCGTTGCTGAAGAAGTGAGAATTTTCTCACTGAAATTGCTATTCAATGGAATGTAAATTTCAGAATTTATTGATATAATATATATATATTTGGCTCAGTAAATAGATAATACTATTTACATCGAGCCCACCACCTGGATCATTTTTAATATTGATAAAATTAATATTAATAGGATCTGGTTTTTGGGATTTTACCTATATACACTTCCTTTTTGGGATTGAAAATATATATATATATATAGTCATCCACAGACAGATCTGTTTCACTGTATCACAGTTCATCAGTACAGTTAGACATCCGATTGTTTTTACCTAGGATTGAAATTCAATTGAATTGGTGTCAGTCGGCAATTCTACCTCTGAGCTATGGCCGCTCAGTAGAAGGAGGCAGACTTTTAGCGTATGATGTATCATACGCCAGTAATTAGAGTGCTCTAATTCATTACTGAATGAGAGATGCATAGATGCTAGTGTAGCTACAGTTTTTTCAAAGTCTACCATTCTTCCAGAGTGCTCAATCAGGGTGTAAGAGCGTAAATAGTCATCCGCAGACAGATCTGTTTCACTGTATCACAGCTCATCAGTACAGTTGGACATCCAATTGCTTTTACCCAAGATTGAAACCCAACTGAATTGGCGTCAGTCAGTGATTTTATACAACAGTCTTAACTATAATAAAGAGGATATATGTATATACTTCTCTAATTGACTACATAAATATTCCAAAAAAATAAAATAAGACACTATTAAAGAGCGAACATGTGGCAAGAGCTTTCATAAGTGGTGGTAAAGTTTAATAACTGGTAGTAAAGTGAATGAACTGAACCAACACTGTCTTGCTATTGTCTCTCTCTCTCTCTCCATGAGTGTGACAAGAGGGAAATACATCCTTGATCTTTTTTAGTACTGCTCAGTTATCGCAGGTTTTTACTGAGTCTATTTTACCCAGCCTAGAGATTGAACTCACAATTATGATGCCACCAAATTCATTAACTCATGCATTAATCTCCATATACTGGACTGGTGTTAGTATGTATTCATTTTGTTGTGTCAGTACCATTGTTTAACTTATCAGTGTGTGTGTATTTAATTCCTGAAATGTTAGTGTCATTTCAGCTTGTGTTAAAGATTGGATAGATCAGTATAGTGTTTATTAATTTTATGATAAATATGGCCATGTACATATACTAACAAAATAAAACAACATAGAATCTAAAATTCAAAATAACTCTGAATTTTTTCCATGCTCTAAAAAAAATTTATAAAGATTTTCTTGCTTAATCTAAGGAGTTAATGAATTTTATTTTGATCCAACATTATTTCTTATTAATCTAAACATTTTAGTGGATCCTACAGATCATGTTTCTCCCTGGTCTTTTGTACAGGAACAGAGGCTTATTCCTAGTTTCTTATTTAGGATTTGGTTTCTGGTTTCTTCTGAGGCCTTCTCATTTTGTTTCACTCTAAATAGAATCTTGCATCTTAGAGGCATTATCACCTTGCTTGGGATGAATTGATTTAAAAAAAAAAAAAATTCAAGTTTGAGTGGGTACAATTTTTCTTTTTTTTTTTATTTGTTGTTGTCGTTTTGTTTAAATGGTGTGAATTATGTTTCTCGGCCTATGGATTCAAGATCCTGAAAAAGAAAGCAAATTTTCTTAGTGTTAATGTGCAGGCCAGTAGATGTGATTCAGTCTATTTAAAAAACAAATGAACAAAAAAAAACAGTGTGTCTACATGGATATCCACTCAAGTAATGTTCAGAGTAAGAATATATATATATATATATATATATAAAATAAAAGAATGTATTTTATATATATATATATATATATATATATATATATAATAAAAGAGAATTAATGGATTTATTTTTAATCTGACATTGTTATTACTTCTAATTTTATTATACGGAATACCCAACATCTGTCTATATTTCTGGGATAAGGAATTGTAACTATTTACACTGTTTGGACTTTTGCCCTCATCTTTATTGCCATAATCACAATGCTTTGGTGTTATATGCTTCAGCCTTCTTCAGGTGATATATGTTGGAATTGATAAAAAATTTTCCACTTTGTTGCCTCATTTTCACACACACACACACACTTGTGTACAATGAGTAAATTTTCGCCATTTAATGGTTTTAATTTTGTGCATGAATGTTGTTTGTTTTTGATTTTGTTGACTGCCTCATATAGTAGGGCCAGTTGGGCGCAATCTGTGAGAATAAGAGCACTATGGTGCATGTGACACTATCTCACACAAGTGTACTATCTTTTGTTTGGTTTAATGCAACGGAGAGAGAGGAATTAATATTTGTAGTATTATTGGTTGTGCTTTATTGTAATTCACGATGTGAGCTTATGTAAAAAATTATTTTAATACTATCATATACTTGTAAAATCCAAGGAATAGAAAAATTACTTATTTTAATACTATCATGTACTTCTAAAATCTGGGGAGTAGAACAATTAACTATTGTTGGGAAAGAAAGGTAGAAATATAATTTTTTCTTCATTCATGTTCAAAGCAGATATTTTTGGGTAAAACTAAAATTTTATTAGTAGCCAAAACAAAGTGTCAGGATTGGTTTGATGGGGTCAGGTGGGGTTAAAGTCCCTCAACAGATGTTTCCTGAGAACAAAATTTGTGGGAAATTGGAAAAATCTGAATATGATGTAATCGAAAAGAAGTGAGCTGGTGATATTTTATACGTCAAGTTACTCCTCCCGCAAATCGAGTGGGTGGAAAATGATCTCATTGGTCAAAGGCTTTGAGTTGGCTAGATCTCCCAAGAGGATTGTGGATGGTTATAAAAATCTGGACTCGGCGAGAAAAAAAAAGTTTTTTCAGAGCTGTGAGTTGCTGTGAGAAGCTATGAGTTGTTCTCAGTTTAGAGTCAGAGTGAGTCTCTGGAATTATAGTTGAAATGTAATGACTGTAGAAAAAGGTTCCCAACCGGAGAGCCATGACCCACTGCTGGTTGGCTACCATAGAAATTATGGATAAAGAGTTAATGTCGAATGAAGCCTGCCACCAATTAACTTAGAGTTAATTCTGAATAATGCGCCTTCAATAGGAATCCCAAAAGAACGTTATTATTTTTTTAAATCATGGGAGAATCAAAATTTCTGATTCCTTGTTCGTGCTACTTTGGTAAACTTCGTTAAATTCTGATAAGGACCTGAAAAGACTTTGTTATTTTAGAAGTTGCATAGAGAATTGACAGCCCTGATTATAGAGAATATGTGAAAAGACTTTAATGAAAATTTAATGAATATGTGCAAAGACTTCAGTGAAAATTTGAAGAGCTCTGTTTACTTTAATTCAACTTAGAAAAGACATTTTTATTTAAGGATTAAAAGCTCTGATATTTTTAAACTCTCTCTCTCTTCATTGTAAACCTCCATTCCAACAACTATATTATCATTCTGACAACTGTATTGTCTGCTCCTGAAAAAAAAAACATTGTTTTTTTTTTTATATAAAGACATTATTCGTAACTCTCCAGGTGTGCTCGACCTTATTCATTTATTTTATTAATTTTTTTGGGGGGCCGTGTTTACTTTTAACCACAAGTGTACACCAGTGTCTGGACTGGCTCTAATAGAATGTTGACTACTAAAATTGCATGATGCAACCTCTGGGATCAATTCACAACGTGGGCAGTGGCGCGTTGGTGCAGTAGACGTCTTGAAAACCAGCTTTTGTGACAATGTCATCAAACGAGATTGTCACAACCAGCAACAGCGACTGAACCAGTTGGGTGGCAGTGTCACAATTGGTGCTGTCACGATCATTGACGAGGACGATCGTCACAATGAGTTAGCCCCGGGCGAGCGTATTACAGTGCACTTCACTCCATCAGAAAAAGCTCACTGTACTGCTTGATATTCAAATTGGAATCTCCCATCCGAACAGTTTAGAGTTTTTAGGTGTCGATCTGAGGACAATGCAAAGGATTCAGAAAGAGTTGGATGAGTCTAATGGTGATTATGAAGGTGTTTGAAGTGATCACTCATGATGCTGATGTTTTGCCCCCATTTATCTTTCCACAGGGCTTCAGACTCAGAATCCTACATCAAGTGCCTTGAAGAGGTAGTGCCACCCTGGATTAAGAGGGTGGCTGCTGGAAGACCCTGTAGTGGATAAGAAATTAAGAATTAAAACTGACTTTCTTCTTCACTTTTACAAAAATTCACAATGATGTGTGAAATCCTGTTTTTTCCCAAATAGAAAAAGGACTGACCATGTGCTTAAAGAAAAAGTCTGAAACCACATTTCACAAGTAGGTGTTAAAATGATTTTTGACCAATGAGAGCAACTTGCAAGACCAAAAAGGACTTCACAAGTAAATGTGAAAAATCTAGATTACAATAAAAGGACTTCATGTAAGTCAGTCAGAGAGACTCAGATGAGAGCAGGGAGAGACACCAGCTAAAATGTAAAGAGAGAAGCTTCAGATCAACTCAGACATTAGTCCCCCATGTGCTGATTTCCTCTACTTCTTCCCCCTCCAAAGACATTCCTACTGAATACATACTAGTGTATGCATATAACTCTTTCAACAATAACTACCAGGAACATTCTCTACAAAATCTTGATACCCATAACTTTATCATTGAACATGAACTCTACCCTTAACTTCTTAATAATGTTTCTAATTGCATATTAACTTCTACAACTCATGTTATTCTTTCCTTTTAATAAATTTCTATTTTAACATTCAAAATGTATATTTTATTTTTACACTATTCCACATATTCCAACCTGCCAACAACCAACCTTCTGATAATGATGAAAATCTTATGATAAGTCTGATGATAATTCTTGATAAAACTTGTAAGCTGTAGGGAGTTCAGTTAAGTATGACACAAGGCCGAATCAGAGAAACATTAACCAGCTCCCCTATGGCTTCAACCCTATGTATGGCAACAGGACTCTGCACTATGCAATGCAAGCAGGAGATCCAGTCATGTCTATTGGACAATTTTTGCGACCACATTACCCCTCACATAAAGCCACCTAACTCCCCAGATTGCAACTGCAAAATTTTGGTAAATATGCCTTTTAAAATGAGATGTCAGTGTTATTTTTATCTTTTTGTAATTTAGATAACAATTCAAACATCATACCCGGAAAATATACAGGGTGTCCCAGAAGTCATGCACCATATAATTTAAAAATATATTTATAAAAAAAATATGAGTATCAAATCTGAAACATAGAAAAAATAAAAATTTGTATATGGTGCGCACCTTCTGAGACGCCCTGTATATGAATAATGAATATTCATGAATGTTCTCAAATTTAAGTCTTGATAAACCAATAACATCCTTGCTCTTCTATATAAGCACATGCAACAAAATAAATACATTTACTTTGAAAAAGTCACTTACAGAATAAAACGCGTTAGCTGAGAATAGTTTTTCCTCTTGTTTTTTTTTATCATTTTGTTCCTTTACAGATCAGATACATTTTGTCTGAAAATAATTTATATTGTTTTTTTGTTATAATTTTGTTCCATTGCAGATACATTATGACTGAAAATAATTTACGTTGTTTTTTTTATCATTTTGTTCCTTTACAGATACATTTTGTCTGAAAATAATTTACATATATGCATATATATGTCTGCGTTTGTACTATTCTTTTTTTTTTCCTTTCTTTCTACTTATCCATTTTTCGCTTTTTTTTTCTTTGAAAGTTTTTAATCTTTCTTTTTTACTTCTCTCTGTGCCCCCTCTCTCATGGTTGAACACTGTATCAGTTATTCACCTTCTCTCAATATTAACTCTTCAGTTCTTCACCCACTCATTCTATCAGTCTCTTTGTGTTAGCATTGTTCTGTCAACTTTTTATTTGCACAACAAAATAAATGTTTTCTTTTAGTGTTTTAGGACAGAAAAATTATATTTAAATATACCAACTGTTTAAACATAATCTTCTACAAATGCAAATAAGTATTATATAGATATCTATTGTTTTTTTTGTTTGTTTTTTTGTACTTAAAAAGGTATGTGCACATGTTTCTCTGGATATAAGTAAAATTGTTGATTTCAATCTTGTAAGAATGAATATTTATTACAGTAAAAATACAATAATTGTAGTACAAGGCCAAATGGGAAGTGGTGGGTGAGGCTGGTCAACCCTTTATATCCTACACTTAGCTAATCAGATTCACAACCCATTCACTCATTACAATTTGCATATTTACCTCAAGAACTCCTCCACCACCATCCAATCCTACATATACCATAGTACTGCAAATTTACAGGGGACTTAAAAAAGAAAAACTCCCATGATATACAAACTTCTTTACAGAAATATATCTAAAAATATAAGGGTATAAAAAAATGTAGAGAAGTGGATGAACATCAAAATAAATTAAAAAAACATTAAAACTAAAAATAACAAATGTTAGTAAGACCCATCCATCCCATAAAACTAAAATTGACCACTGTATTCTGCTGATAGACAGAATCAAGAGAGGGGAAAGGATAAAAATCAATAATGGAATGGGAAAATCAAAGACTGACCCAATTAAGATAAAAAGGAGGTCAAAAATAAACTTGGGAGGTTAGGCATTTCAGTGTGGATCATAACAAAAGAAATTTCCGGTAACAGGCTAGGAACAACACTTACTTACAAAGACTTTTTGTTTACCTAGTTTATTTTAATCAGGAGAGGGTTCATAGAAAAGCACCCCATTGTGACAAAGCAGAATTAAAAAAAAAAATCAAGAATGGACCTGTTCACACAAACTAGGCTCTCTACATTTACTCACCTTTCACTAAAATCTGTCAATATCAAATGCTTTCTATCAGATCTGATCTTCATTTTGAGCTGATGTCCAAAGAAACTGATAAAAACAGCGTTAATACTGCAAGATTTCCTCCATTCATCTTGTCCATTCTTGTTACAATGTGAGAAACAGCATCCATTTCACCACAGAACACAGGGGCGACACATGTGTATATAATAGATGGACAAAAAATGTTCAGAAGGGATACAAGCTGTCAACTTGCTGACATAGTCAATGGATGTACGTGAGGGCAATGGTAGAAGGTGTGAAAAGCTGTTTCCTCTAAATCAAGGTCACAGTGATGACAATCATGTAAATCTGCTTGGCCCCCATCTGAAGACGACATTATTAAGAGAGAGTTATTTTGTTTTTTTTTAAAATCATTTCACCCCAAGCAAGGCATTCCATTGCCACTATTGCGCATGGGGCTACATAGGGGAAGGTAAAGAGGAGGAGTGGTTAGGTGTAGGAAATATCAGAAGGAAGGTGATAGATGGGTAAGGATACCGAGGATGAGGGATGGGCAGATGGGAAGAGTGTTTGAAAGAATGGGAGTGAGTTAGTGTGTTAGGAGGTGTCTATTGACCTTACATTTAAACTCCTGGAGATTGTAACCGTCGGGGAAGCAATCATGTGGAAGGGAATTCCACTGTTGGGAAGTATGAGAAAAGAAACTGTTGGAGTAGAAGTTGCAGTTGCAATTTATTGGTTTCACTGTAAAAGGGTGGGATCTAGTTGCTAATCTAGTTTCTCGTGCAAATTCATATCTAGGGGGCAGCAGTGATCCAAGTTCATTGGAGCAGAAGCCATGAAAGTATTTATAGAAGAGACACAGGGAAGCCACGTCGCGCCAGTGAGAGATAGACTGCAGGTGGTCTGCCAAGTTGGTATCGATCACATTACAGACCCTCTGCTGTACCTTGTCAAGAAGTCCGAGGAGAATAGCAGGAGCACCCGACCAGATATGGCAGCAGTATTCAATGCACGGGCGGATGGTAGATTTATAAATGTGCAAGATAGATTTAGATGGAAAAACCTTCCGGGCCTTGCACAGAGAACTGACTTTCATAGCAGCAGATTTAGCAATGGATTCGATATAGAGCAATGGGAGTACATTCCATATCAATCGCCAGGTAAGCAAAAACTCAGGGTTGCTGAGATAATTCACCACTGGTACCAAGACCAGAAAGAGCATAACTTGATCACCGACAAGCTGAGCCACTTACTAAGTCAGTCCAATGCGACCCCATCTCCACTAAAGCCTCCTCTTAGCAGAGAAACAGCCCCAAAGCATAATGTTTCCACCAGTATGCTTAATGGTTAGGATAGTGTTCTTGAGGTCCAAGTCTGCTTTTTTTTTCCCTCCAAACACAGCAAGTTGAGTTGATGCCAAAAAGCTCAATTTTAGTCTCATCTGACCACAGCACTTTCTCCCAACCCTCTTCTGAATCATCCAGGTGCTCATTTGTAAACTTCAGATGGGAATGTATATGTGCCTTCTTGAGTAGGGGGACCTTGTGAGCACTACATGATTTCACTCCACTACAACATTGTGTGTTACTAATGGTCATCCCAGCTGCCTTGAGATCACCAACAAGTTCTTGCTGCATAGTACTGGGTTGTTTCCTCACCTTTCTCATCATCATCAGGTTCCCTCCATGTTGGGAGATCTTGCATGGAGCTCCAGACCGATTGAGATTGATAGTCAACTGGTGTTTCTTCCATTTTCTTATCACACCAACAGTTGATTCTTTCTCACCTAGCTGATTGCCAATCATCTTATAGCCCATTCCAGTCTTGTATACAATTTTGTTCCGCATCCCCTTAAAAAATTCTTCCGTCTTGTCCAATATGGAGAAATTAGAGTCTGAGTCATTAAAAGATTCTGTGAACAGGTAATGAGTACTTGGTTAAAAGTAATAATTGAGTAATAAGACTAGTATATATATCTTCTGGTCACATAACCGGTCTGTGATGCCTGAATCATTGCTGGTTTTTAACAGGGGTGAAATATTTATTTTTTTCAATAAAAAAACAAATAAATGTTCAAAAATTAATATAATGTGATTTTCTAGATTTTTTTAAAAGATGAACCAACCCTGAAAATTATAGACCACTCCTATTTTTGTAAAGTGGCAAACTTAGAAAATCAGCAGAGGAGAAAATACTTATTTTCTCCTCTGTATACACTCTAGGACTGTGTGGATCAGATGCAGGTTGCTCTGAATTGTTCAGCCCTTTATAGAACAAGTCTGATCGAGTCCCAACAGAATCTAGGCAACTGACTTTAAACACTTTGTCAGTCTTAGCCAAAATCTTTAACTCTGTGTTTAGCAGAGTTATAAGCCTGTAATCGTTTAAGTGTCACCCAACATCTTCGACCTTTTTTAACAGCATGATCACACTCCTGGACTACAGAAAGATGTGTGTAGCACATGCCTCAGTCACACCTTTATGGATAACCATTGTCAAGAGTGCTACTCTGACTTTTGTCTGTATCTCTGCCCAATTCTTCTCCAGCTGAAGATCCAGCCAAAACCACACTCCGGGAATACAGATGAATCTGTTGGTCTAATTAGGGGCCTCAGAAGCATAGCCCCCTTCCAGGTGCCTGATCGCAAACCAAAAAACTTGTTGCAGTTAATTTTGGCCTTTGTCACCTTTTCATACTGTTATAGTGCCTTCTGCACCACCTCAATGTCACTGCGGCATGATTTGAAAATGGATATGTCATCAATGGATGCAGAAACCCTGGTTTGAGTTCCACTAGGGATACAGATTTTGCATAGGGCTGGACTGCATGCCCTGTACTTTAGCCAGCAAAGGAGGTTTTTAACACCAAGGCATAAAGTAGGGGCGGCAGTGTGCAACCCTAACAAACTGACCCTGACAGTACAAAAGTGCCCAACTGCTTTCTGTTTACTTATATCACAGCACTAGGGGAGCAATATAGGAGACTGATCCACTTGAAGAAGTGGTGTTTAAATCCAGAGACTTGTAGGACAGCAGCCAGATGCGAATGGCTGACCCTCTTCCATGTCAAATAGACTTCACCCTCTGTGGTATATTTAACCAACAAAGAAACACCTCTGGCCAGCTGGTCCCTATATGCTGAAGAGAAACAAAGTTGCTAGACAGCACATGAACATCAACTTCACAAAGTTTGTATCCTGGATTGCCACCACATCTACCCAAAGGAGAAGTGGCTATGAAGCAGGCAGGCAGACTTCTTCAAATTCCTCATGCCCCTCACATTCAAGCTGGCTAGCTTGATCTCTATTTCTCAAGTCAGATCCTTTAGACACTTACTGGATGGAAATCTGCGGGAATTAGAACCCCAACAGATTATCCCAGACTGCCTGTGCCAACCTCAGATGTAATTCATCCATCCAGGACAGTGTCACTAATGACCCTCAGGAATTTGAGTTTTAAAGCTCTATACAAAGATGGGTGGAGAAGCACCAGGACCCTCTCCACACAGATCTGCTGTGACAGTTTCTTTAACAAAGAAGACTTTATTTTGGGCCATCCTGAGCTCTAGAAATGTGTCCTTTGCTCCAGCCAAGTGATCCTATATTTTGACGTTCCCTCCAGTATTTTGAATGAGGATTATCACTCAGTGGACATCTGGGAAGTTTCTGGGGTTCTCTGTGGATTTGCCATCCACAGAGGTACATTTAAATAGTGGCCTAAAGAGGGCCTTCCTCTGGAAGGAATGATTCCTGCCTGTCTACTTAAGTTTTTCCTTTAAGGGTAACTTCTTTTTTTCTTTTCATGGATAGGGTTGGGGATAGAGTAGAGGGGGAAGAAGAGAGACTCCTTACTTTTTCCAGGGTATGCTACTTTTTTTTTTTTACTGGCAAAGCGGGATTGGATCTTAGCATCTAACAGGTCTTTTTCTGCCCTGCTTCTACCAGCATTCTTTTTTTTTTTGATGATGTTTTCCCTGCATTGCTCTTTTTCTTCCCTTTTTAAGTGTTGAAAACAAGGTGGAGACATTTCCTCCACTTTCATGAGGTAATTCCTGTTGTTCCTCCTGGAGAACTTCATTTGCTTCATCTGCTGCACTTTCCATAGTTGTGGCTTCTTTGGGGTCAGTTTCTATAGCTGATTCTCTTTCTCCAGCACTATATCCTTCTTTAGTGGGACATTCTGCTGAGGAAGAGAGGTAGCCTATTTTTTCCCCTTCCTCACAACCTCTGTCCATTCTTTTGTAATGCTGGCAGACTGGTTGGTCCATATCTTGTAGTAATGACTGCAAAACACTTGCCCCTCCCTCTTTATGGGCAAAAAGCACCTGAATGCATGTTGGGATTTTTTTTTTCTTTTTCCAATGAAATAGGCTGGTTTGTAGTTTGAAATGACTCAGTCCCAATCTGCTTTGTCTAGAAGACAGAATGCTACTTTCACTTGTCTGAACTTGCTTTTGTGTGTTGACATCAATTCTTAGTTTGTAAATTTTTACCTTGTTTGCTTGATTACTTGATATTATTTTATTTTGCTCCTGTTCTTTTTTCTTTTTATTGCAAATTTTGCTTCTGTAGTAGAGTAGTCTCAAACATTAAATGCAAAATAGTTCTTCCCAAAACGAGTGTAGATTAGTAGTCTCAAACAGAAGAACACAAAAGAGTTCTTCCCAAAGAAAGTCCTTTCTTCCTCCCAGTGGGTTAGGAGACATATTTATGTCTCATCAAATTTTGTGGTCGGTGTGATTTTGCGTCAGGTTGACACCTGAAAACAATATGGCTTCCTCACAAGATTCTTTTCACATACAGATGTCCATGAGGTAAGTTGTTTTTTGTTTTTTTTAAACTACTGTCTCTTGGACATTTCTATTATTTATTTTGCATTTGACCATGGTTACTCACACTACAAAAATCTTTCAGTTTGTATATATAAATAATTATAGGGATGTGTATAGGGTTCTGGAAACACTGTTAAATAAGGGAAATTAAGAAAAGTGTGACTGCCATTAATATTTTTCTATGTGCCCTGTCCTTTCAGGACGTAGGCAGTCATGGCTTTCCACATCTCCCTATCCCTGGTGGCTCTTAGCACGTCTTCTCCTGTTACATAATGCAACCCTCATTCCATCATCCACCTGATTAGGTCCTTCAAATATGTTATCTGCTGTTTTTCCTTGTTTCTTTTTCCCTCTATCTGGCCTGTTAGCATCAGGTTCTCTAAGCCCTCTTTCCTCATTGCATGTCCCAGGAACTTCAGCTGTCTCTTCCTGATGCTCAGTATTAATTTCCTTTTTCATTTCCAAAACCTTATCATTGTTCACATGCTCGATCCATGATATTCGCAGCATCCTTCTGTAGAACCACATTTCAGTTGCTTCAAGTTTTTCCTTCATCTTCGATGATATTGTCCAGCATTCACTGCCATATTGAAGAACTGACATCACATAGCAATCCAGTACTCTCTTCTTTGTTTCTAGCGAAATTGTCCTGTTTCTTCCCAGGTATTTAAAGTTTTGTACCTGCTTGATTTTAGTATCCCCAACCTGTATTTGTCATATTGGGAAAAAGTTGCTGGTAATACCTTTTTTCTTTTCAACAATTTATTGTTGTTTTTTATATAAGTTTTTTTGTCTAGTAATACTTTTTCTTTTTGAGTATCAAGATTCATTGGGATTTGTTTTTAAGGGCAGGGTCCTAAAGTCCTACCCTTGTTATTTAACCCATAACTGGAGGGAAGGGATGGATTAATACCTTTCCCAAGGGTACCAGTGCTTAAGTGAATGCAGAGTATTCAACTGGAATTCAAACTCAGCTCACTGATTTCTCTTTCCGAGCCAATATCCACTGTTCCATAACACACATCCGTCACTATACACTTACCACACCTGGTATTCCCAAGTGGTCACCCATCTAAGTACTGATCAGGCTTGACATTGCTTAACTTTGGTGATCAAGTGAGAACCAGTGTATTCAACGTGATAGGCGTAAGCCTCCATTTTAAGGAAAAGTGATATAATTTATTCAAATGAAAATTCATTGAAAATTCCATGATTGATGAACTCTGTTATGATGGGTTTTGCTTGACACCTGTTTTAGTTAATAAAACACAGTATATATTCATAACAGAAACAAAGTGAGACATTCATAATATATAATCAGAATTTATTATCCAAAGTATTCTGTTGTACAAGTTCAGTGAAGTAAGAAAGTTCTTGTAAGGTGGTTACAAGTAGAATATTTCTGGTTTGTGCTTATGTTGGTAAATGAATAGATTTCTTGAAAGTTTATCAGAAAAGGTGATATTTAACAAGGGAAAGTGTTATTTGGGTCAGTCAGTTAAGTGCCATACGTGATCATGTCTCAAAGGAGACATGACTGACTGAGCAGAAGATTTTTCTGCAGTAGGTTGTCATTACTTTCTGTGCTAGACTAGTTGCCAACCAAGGCTATAGAACCCAATCCATCTTATTATTTGACCCGTAGCTGGAGGGAAGAGATGGATTAATACTTTTTCCAAGGGTATATGCATGTAAGTCAATTCAACAAATTTAGCTGAAATTTGAACTCAGCTCTCCAATTTCGCATTCTGAGCCAATATCAACTGCACCACAAAAATGTGACCAAATTATTTCAGTTTATACCCTGCTTTTAAGGGAAAAGGAATAAAGAAAGAAAGAAATGTGGCAAATTCTTGTTGTCAAAACTGTAAGTTACCATTGGTGACAGAAGTGAAAAGAGATACATTAAAATAAATTAAAAAAAAAAAAAAAAAAAAAAAATATATATATATATATATATATATATATATATAAGAAAGAAATATGTCAAACAACATAATCGCCTTCCAAGGTTTCAATTTAAAAGGGTTAATATCAAAATAAATATGTTAAATAACTTAAGTAAAAAATTATCTCAAGAATAAAAAAGAGATATAAGAACTTAATTAAATTGTATTGCTAATAAGAATTAACAATTAGTTAGATATTGGTTCTATATGAATTTAACAGATTTTAAAGAATTTAGATAGAGCTAATATTAAAATTGGTATAATACCCTCTTGCAATTGTAGGTCCATCAACATTTGTCCTGTGGAAGGCAAATGTAAGTCTACCCAAGTGATGTACCAAGTCAACATCTCCCCCAAAAATAACAAAACTAATTAACAAGTAAACATTGAAATTTCAGTTGGAAAATTTAAATGTTACTACTCCCATAAACACTCTTTTTCCAACCGCAATTCTAAAATTTCAAACATAATTTCCCTGAAGAATTTGGGAAATGAAAGAGGAGGCGTCTAACCCAATTGTGAGTTGAAGACTAATAGGTTCGGCCCACACTGCCAATAATTTTTACGATAGTTGCAATCTATGTTTGGTTGAAAAAAATTAAATTATCCTAAACAAAATTTGCTTTTGAACTTAAAAGAATTTATAAGCAAATGGCATTATAAATTTAAGCTTCCTAATAATTAATCTAAAATTTCTTTAAATAGTTGTTTCCCTTCCTTTCTTTTTATTCAAGTATAATTAATTATATTATATAATAACCTTTCTTTTCTCAAATCTCTATTCCTTCTAGTCTTATCATTTGAGATTAGTGTCATCATGGATTTAAATTTAATTTCCTATTAATTAATCTAAAATTTCTTTAAATAGTTGTTTCCCTTCCTTTCTTTTTATTCAAGTAATAATTAATTATATTATATAATAACCTTTCTTTTCTCAAATCTCTATTCCTTCTAGTCTTATCATTTGAGATTAGTGTCATCATGGATTTAAATTTAATTTCCTATTAATTAATCTAAAATTTCTTTAAATAGTTGTTTCCCTTCCTTTCTTTTTATTCAAGTATAATTAATTATATTATATAATAACCTTTCTTTTCTCAAATCTCTATTCCTTCTAGTCTTATCATTTGAGATTAGTGTCATCATGGATTTAAATTTAATTTCCTATTAATTAATCTAAAATTTCTTTAAATAGTTGTTTCCCTTCCTTTCTTTTTATTCAAGTATAATTAATTATATTATATAATAACCTTTCTTTTCTCAAATCTCTATTCCTTCTAGTCTTATCATTTGAGATTAGTGTCATCATGGATTTAAATTTAATTTCCTATTAATTAATCTAAAATTTCTTTAAATAGTTGTTTCCCTTCCTTTCTTTTTATTCAAGTATAATTAATTATATTATATAATAACCTTTCTTTTCTCAAATCTCTATTCCTTCTAGTCTTATCATTTGAGATTAGTGTCATCATGGATTTAAATTTAATTTCCTATTAATTAATCTAAAATTTCTTTAAATAGTTGTTTCCCTTCCTTTCTTTTTATTCAAGTATAATTAATTATATTATATAATAACCTTTCTTTTCTCAAATCTCTATTCCTTCTAGTCTTATCATTTGAGATTAGTGTCATCATGGATTTAAATTTAATTTCCTATTAATTAATCTAAAATTTAATTTCCCTAAAATAGTTTTACATTTTCTTATTAGCCATACAACTACAGTATATTTATAAAACTTCTCATTCTTAAATCTCTTAATTCTAGTTTTATGTTTTTGGATCCTGGGCATGACAGTGAACTGCATCCGGCAGCAAGGCCTCTTATTGGGAGGTTGTGAAAAGCATGGGACCACCTCTTAATTGCTGTTGTTCCCAGGTCCATCCTGATTCAGAGTGGTAGCACCTGTTAGTGTCCCAGCTATGGTTAAATAGTTAACCCTTAAACTGGGTGAAATTATTACCATAACACATTTTTAAAGGAAAAAATATTCTCAGAAAAGCATTGTTGAATACAAAACTAGAAGACATTTTCAGTTTTCGAAAATAAAAACAAAATTTCATTAAAATCTGACTAAATCAACATTCTCACTATAACCAACATTAAAAAAAATACCTTAAAACCCCACCATTTTGGCATTAAATAACCCACAGAGGTTGATATGCTGTTAAACAAAACTCAAAGAAAATCTATGTTTTTACTGTTGACCTAAGTAATAATTAATGCATTTATTTTGGTATTGATGCTGTCATAAATCTAATTTAATTTCCTAAGAATTTATCTAAATTTCTTTAGATAGCTGTTTTATCCCTTATCGTTAGCAATATAATTTATTTATTTACATATATATGTTATATAATAATTTCATATTCTTTTTCCCTCTAATTTTAAGTTTATTAATAATCAAAATATAACTCAAGTGATATGATTTTAATGCCATCTTGGATTTATTTTTAATTTAATTTCCTAATAATTAATCTAAAATTAAAATTCTTTAAAATAGTTTTTTTTTTTATTATCATTAGCCATATAATTTAATCATATTATAGAATAAGTTCTTATATCTCATTTTATTCCTGAAATAATTTTTAACTTAAGTTAGTTAACATTTTTATTTTGTTTGATATTAACATTATCTGGGACCCTTTTAAATTATAACCTTGTAAGGCCATTATGTTGTCTGATCTATTTCTTTTTTATATATATTTTTTTATTTTTCATTTATTTTAATGTATCTCTTTTCGTTTCTATCACCAAGTGGCAACTTACAGTTCCAACAACAAGAACCTGCCATGATTTTTCTTTTTCTTTCTTTCTTTCTTCCTTTTCCTTTTTTGCTACTTTTACTTCCATTTTTTACATGCACAGACACACACAGTCACAAAAATTTATCTTACCATAATATGTTTTGTTATTGCTGATGAGATTGGTGTTAAATTCACTCATTGAAATGGACATATGTTTTTGGAAAATTTGAATTTTTTTATGTTATATTAGTCATCCACATACAAGCCTGTTTCGCTGTATCACAGCTCATCAGTGTGGCTAGACACATCCACTTGCTTCTGACCGGAATCGAAAGTCGATCAATTTGGTGTCAGTCAGAGTTGCTACCAACTAAGCCATAGGCACATGTAATCAGAGAAGGGAAATTTTAACATGTTGTATATAAGCAGTGTATACACACACCAGTCACCAAAATAATTTAATTAATTCCTGAAGAGTAATGTATATATTGCAGAAGTGGAAACTTTTTAAAAAAATTTTTCTCAAGAGAGCTCAGTTGTAATGAGAGCATAATATATTAGTCATCCATACACAAGCCTGTTTTGCTGTATCACAGCTCATCAGTGTGGCTAGACACATCCACTTGCTTGTGGCCGGGATCGAAACTCAACCGATTTGCATGTAATCAGCAAAGGGAAATTTTAACATGTTGTATAAGCAATATATAAAATACTGTCTCTCAGAATTTTTAAATTATTTATCCTTATTAAATCTCTGAAGGTTGTTATAAGTGAAACATGTTGAATTAATGACATTTTTTTCCTAATTGTTCTTTATTTATTCTATTCATAATATATATACAACTGGGTCCCACCCATTCACAGTCAGGTTAGCCAAATGCAGACGACAATTCTACTCCTGCAGCTTCTTCTCTCGCACTTCACGCCTGTGGAACTCGCTCCCGTATTCTTGCTTTCCCGACGGCTACAACCTCCAGAAATTTAAATGCAAAGTCAATACTCATCTACTAACCACTGGACTCTAGCTCTCTCCCCACCTCTGTATAACCTTCCCTTTCTCTCCACCTATGTATCTGTCATCGCACCTGCTTTCTCAGCTTTCTATTGTTCCTTTCTAACTAGTTTGTACTCCTCACTCTTTTCTAATTAATCTTTTTACATTTATGTATCCCCTTGCACATCAGTGGCGTTTCCGCCTTGCTTGGGGTGAAATGATTAAAAAAACAAAAAAAAATAAAACAAAATTTCAATGTTTAAATCTGTTGAATAGCCATTTCTACAGGGGCTTCCTCTTTTCCTCAGCAACGGCAAAATAAATTGTTTATTTAAATTCAAATTACAAAAGATTTTATACTGGTAGAAGTCTAAAAAATTTTTTTTTCATCCACAGGAAAATAAAATGGAATGGGATTAATAATTTTGAATTTAAAAAAGTAAACAGGGAAGCAGACAGATACCTGTGTCTCATATTAGAAGACCTTCCCTCTCCCTTATCTGAGTTGAGTTTAAAAGTTGAAATTTAGCCATGTCAGGCTAAATTTCAACGGGAAGTCCCCATAGAAATTTAAACATTGAAATCTTGTTTTATTTTTATAGTTGGCTCTGAAATTAGAATATAATATTTGCATTGAGCCCTCCACCTTGATCAATTTTAATATTAATGAAATTAAGATTAATTAGGATTGGGATTTTGGAATTTACCTGCCTGATTATCCTTTTGGATTAAAAATATAATATATATATATATATATATATATATATATATTCTAAAGGATAGTCAACACTGTTTAAAATTGGAATTATCAGGATTAAACAATATCCAAAATTTCAGCAGTTAAATTTCAGACTTTGTTTAAAATAAACATATATATATTACCTTACATGACATCTTGGTTTCAGTCACTTTCTCACTGCCGTAATGTAGATTCCCTGTTCTTTTTCTATAAATACTTTTTGGTAATTGTTCGGATGAGCTTTCCTGTTTGGTACCCCAAATTTACAAATTTAAGCACCGTACTAGATTGAAAGTTAAGTGCCATAAATGATACATGCTTGGATGATCATGCCTCGAAACAGTCATGACTGACTGGGCAGAAGTTTATCCCGTAGTAGGTTGCTATTACTTTCTGCAGTAGACAGGTTACCAGCCAAGGCTATAGAACCCAATCTGTCCCATTATTTAACCCATAACTGGAGGGAAGATATGGATTAATACCTTTTCCCAATGGTATTTGCGTGTAAGTGAATGCAAGGAATTCAAATGGAATTCATACTCAGCTCCCCAATCTCGCATTCCTAGCCAGTATGTATTCGCAGAAAATAATGGCAACTTACTGTAAGAAAATTTTCTTGCCCAGTCAGTCATGTCTCTTTCAAGACATGATCATGATAGTGAGTATCATGTATGGCACTTGACTGACAGACTAGATTGGTAGCTAGGTCTCATTATTTTATAACTAAATATAGCCATATTTTATGCCTGTATTTAGGTCATATCTATAACAATATTTTTAATATACAATATAATAGTTTCTTCTCATGGATTTCTTTTAGCGTCTTGTATTCCTGTCAACTTTGATCTTCAAAAATTTAGATTCTGTGTCAGTTATTATCTTCTGTTTTCTCAAATCCAGCTTTTTAAAAATTTTTCTCTCTCCTTGACAATGTTTTTCTTTTATTTTTCACATTGATTAACTCCTTATATCTTAGTGGCTTTATTGCCTTGCTTGAGATGACATGATTTAAAAAAAAAATACCAGCCTGATGATCCCAACTTCAGAATAAAACTTAAGTAGCTGTGGTAATTATATTTTACACATATCTCTCTGGACAGTTGTGTTTTAGAAATTTTATGTAGCTGTCAGTTAAGTGCCATACGTGATACACGCTTGGGCGATCATGTCTTGAAAGAGACATAACTGACTGGGCAGAAGATTATTCCGCAGTAGGTTGCCATTACTTTCTGCAGTAGACTGGTGACCATCCAAGGCTATAAAACTCAAACTGTCCTGTTATTTAACCCATAACTAGAGGGTATTTTCACGTAAGTGAATGCAAGAAATTCAACTGGAGATGTACAATAACTAAAATAGTTAAATAGTCAGACCTTGTTAAATTATGTTAGAATAAATGTATGTGTTTGAGTGTATGAGAGAGAGAGAGGGATAGTTAATTTCTTTACCTGTGTATATATTTATCTTCAAGTGTGTTTTTAACGCTTTGTGCTAAGAGTTGGGTGAGTGCTTTTACTTAAAATAGTCATAATATATTGCTTAAAATCTATTGCATTAATACCAGTCACCATTGACACCAACACATAGAAAGCAGAAGACGATAAAACAAAGAGCATTCAAAGGAATAATAAAGAAAGAAAGAAAAAAAACAACCTGTATGCCTATCAATTGTTGTCCAGGGACACAACTTAAACCAAAAGAATTGCCCTCATGGTAACACTATCAATTTCTCAAATACACATATTTCATTTGGACTTGTTTATTCAACCAGCAATTTGCAAATCTTCCTATGTTTTTTAATGTGCTTCTAACTATATTCACTAAATCTATGACCAGCATTAATATATACAACACTTTTGGTTTTAAATCATTTTGGCTGACAGAAGCAAATTCAAAAGTTGGTGCTTGCTTTTAAAAAAGAAAATTTACAATTGAAGAACACCAAACTCTGTTAAATTTGAATGCGCAAAGAAAGATTTTAAAAAAGGTATGAGTACAATTTACATTTTGTTTTTTCTTTTCCAATGTGCCTTCAGGATGTAGGTGATTATGGCTCTCCATGGTATTACTTATATTATTATATTAATATTAATATTTTTTTATCCTTCTAGAAGTGGAGGTCTTTTTCATAATATAAAAACCATGTCAAACTAATCCCTGACTTTTTTAAAGCATTATCTTTAATTTGTTTTTTAAACAGTTTTTGTTGCACTCTTTAAATTTTCTTCTACCAACAACAGACTCAAAAAATATTGATCTTGATTTTTATCATTCTAGAAGTGGGGGTCCTTTTCATAATATAAATACCAAGTCAAAATGATCCCTGACTTAAAGAGTTATCTGTACTTCATTTTTATTTAAAAATATCAAATTTAAAACTGATTATGTTCCAGCACTCTTTGTTTCTAATGAAATTTTCTTATTTCTTAGTTTTTGGAAGGATTCTTTTGCCATTTCAATTAATTTTCAGACTTTAGTGCCACATTTTCTGTCATCTGTTAAAGAACTTCCCAGATATTTAAAACTTCTTATATTTCTTGAGACTGAAATGAACTTTTCCATTAACTGTAAATAAATTTGTATTTGTAGAATCTACCATGTTAACTTAAACAAAATCAAAAGAAATTTAAATGAAATTGATACTGTCTGGGTTAATTTTTGAGATTTTTATTGCTCACAAGTAAATTAAATTGATGAAATTTTTATATATATATATATATATATATATATATATATATATGATAATAATAACTACTTAGACTCTGTAAGAATGCACTCCATAAATTTATGCCAATATGAACTTTCGAAAAAACCATTAACAAACAGAACCTAAATCCGTTACAATTCGGCGTACTAAGTCATCGGATAAATGGGGAGAAAAAAAGAAACCAGTGGAACAAGAACAAACATTCAATATTCCGCAGTAAAGAAAAAAAAACCCAAACAGAACCAGATTTTTTGTGTATATATATATATATTTATAGTTACATATGTAAAATATCAAAATATATATGTGTGGGAGATATATATATATATATATATATATATATATATAGTTACATATGTAAAATATCAAAATATATATGTGTGGGAGATATATATATATATATATATATATATAGTTACATATGTAAAATATCAAAATATATATATGTGTGTGGGATATATATAAATATATATATAGTTACATATGTAAAATATCAATATATATATATATATAGTTACATATGTAAAATATCAAGAATATGTATTTGTTAAATTGTTATTTTTTTTGTAGATGTGAATCTTTAAATAACTTTTCTAATTATAATTGTTGCACTTTGCTTATTTTACCTTCCAACATAGTAAACACTGTCTCTGCAGGGGCGATAACTCTCATACAGTAGAAAGTTACAGGCAAAATATTGAAAAATACTTGTGGCTTATATATCAACTCCTCTCTTATTCTCCCCCCCCCCAAGCATTTATATAAGCATATTGCAGATTGTGTGCTGGTGTTAATAAAGTAGTGCTTGATGTAATATGATGGAGCTATTAAGCATACTTGAATAAATATACATATTATCCATCATTGGTAGCACAACTTGGAGTTTCATGCACAATGCAATCTTCAGAGACCGAGTATAAACTGACTGTTACGTAATTTAAATTTTAATAAAAATATCTGGCTAACATAATGCTGTCATAGTTCATATATTAAATGGGGATTATGGCTTTTATTTAGAAAAAATTGTACTTAAAAATAGACAGCATTTATATTTTATATCTAAACTTAACAGTGATTGATGATATTTAAATAGAAAATGTAAGTATATGTTAAAATAGACAAACTTAAAAATAGAAAAAAATTTAAATATATAAATATATGTGTGTGTGTGTCACGAAAATTAATGAAGATTAACAAAACTTCGTTATAAACAACCAACAATTTGAAATGATTTGTGTGTGTATATATATATATATATATATATATGTGTGTGTGTGAGAGTGAAATAATCAGTCAGTCAGTTAAGTGCCATACGTGATACACGCTTTGGCAATCATGTCCCTTTCGAGATGGGACTGACTGGGCAGAAGATTATCCCACAGTTGCCATTACTTTCTGCGGTAGACTGGTTGCCAGCCAAGGCTATAGAACCCAGTCTGTCCTGTTGTTTAACCCATAACTGGAAGTAAGAAATGGATTAATACCTTTCCCAAGAGTATTTGTGCATAAGTGAATGCAAGGTATACAACCGGAATTCAAACCCGGCTCCCAGATTTCTCATTTCGAGTCAATATCCACTGCACCACATGCACATCGAGATAAGCAGTAGATAAACTAAAAAAAAAAAGAAAGATAAATTTATGGTAAAATACTTAAAAAATCTTTTGGAACTCATCCAATCTTGAAGGTTTCTTACCCAGTGATTTGAGAAATCAAAATGGTTGGAAGAAAATATTTTCAAGTTTTGGTTATGTTCATTAAGCTCAAATCCTTGGGATTGAACTGAGACATTTTAGGTTTTTTTACTCTTGCTGAAAGAGGTTCACCTATCATCTGGTTTACACTTCTCCTCAATCTTTTGAACAAGGATAGAGATTTATCTCTTGTTTCTTGTTTAGGATGGTGTTTCCAGTTCCTTCTAAAAGTCTACTTCTGCTCTATACAATAATGCTTCTCTTCTCCTACACTAATATAAATCCAGTGAATAAGCTTCTACCTTGAATGGCTCTAGGGCCTTGTATTGAATGAACATTAGTAAAAATAAAGAGAATGAAATAATCTTGTGTATATTTTCTTCAGTATAATTCTTACAATCAGTACTCAAAGAAAATGTACAGAGAAATGTTTGTTAGTTGTTTATACTTTTCAGCACAAAACAAAATGTCTGTTCTAAAATTCATTAGGATGTTTGGGTTGATAAATTTAAAAAGAATGATCTTAAAAATGCAATAACAATATAACCAAAAATGCATTAAATATGAACTACCAGGTTTATTTTAAAACAATATGAAATATATATTTGCTATTATCATTTTTCTCTATTGGGACATGAAACAGTTCTGAAGATATATTTGTCACTGAATTTGGGAGACAAATTAAAATTCATGGCTATCAGTTTACATATTGGATTTAACCAAAGAAAGACAAAACTAACATGAATAAGGCTTATAATAATAATTTTTTTTGTGAAGGTGAAAGACAACCATTTTGATTAGGGCTCATCCAAAAAGCTTAAATCCATATCAACAAGTTAGAATGTATTAAATGAATCATCAGATGATAAGTTAACACTAACATTTTTCTTTCTTCATATCTATCTAACCCATATATAAACACATGCACAATCTGCTAAAAGAAAATGTATACACACTTCACGAAAGGAAAAAGTATATTGTAATACTAAATTTATTCAGACATCTCAAGATTAATACAAGTTACCTTTGGACTCTACACTCACAAATTGTGGTCCCTAGCTTCCAGACATTTATTAATAGGATGAACCAGGCAACATTTGCCAGAGTGTCCACTGGGATTGTTGCACATGCATTTTCAATATCTTGTCTAAGGGTCACCAGTATAGTCTGTTTTCTGAGATGTGCAGCATTCTTTAGAGTCCTCTATATGAAAGGTGTTAAATCAGAATATGATAGGGAACTGTACCTCTTCGTCTGATCCAGTGTCCTTACAATTCTCATTCAGATAAGATCACACATCTTGCTAGTAGTGTGGCAGTGTGCCACTTTGTTGAAAGAAAAATTCATTTCCATAAAGTTTATGTGCAGCGGTGCTATCATAATTTGATGAGATCAAGTCCCAAGTAGGCATCTACGCAGATGACACTACAATATACTTCTGCACCAGTAAGAAACCTGTCGTGGCAGACAGACATAATCTTGCTGCTGACCTTGAACGGGATCTACACTCTGTGGTGAACTGGGGCAAGAAGTGGCTTGTCAACTTCAATTCATCTAAGACCAAGCTGTTGTCTGTCAACCATTACAGGCAATCTCTCCTGCCTCCCAAAAGCATGGACCAAGCGATTCTCCCGGAGAGTAATACACTATGCCTCCTCGGACTTACCCTGTCCTCAGACCTCAAATGGAACCACTATATTGAATCCATAGCAAAATCTACTGCTAAGAAGGTTGGGTCACTATGTCGATCCAGGATGTTTTTTCCACCTGAATCCATCCTGCATATATACAAGTCAACCATCCGTCCGTGCATGGAGTACTGCTGCCATTTATGGTCAGGTGCCCCTGCCGTTCTCCTCAGTGTTCTTGACAGGCTCCAAAGGAGAGTCTGTAATGTGATAGGTACTGATCTGGCGGCTCGACTGCAGCCACTTCCCCACCGTCGAAATGTGGCCTCCCTTTGTCTGTTCTATAAATACTTTCATGGCTTCTGCTCAGACGAACTTAAGTCACTGATTCCTCCTCAACAGGTGTTTACTCGCGCAACCAGACTGGCAACTGGGTCCCACCCATTCACAGTCAGGTTAGCCAAATGCAGATGACAATTCTACTCCTGCAGCTTCTTCTCTCGCACTTCCCGCCTGTGGAACTCGCTCCCGTATTCTTGCTTTCCTGACGGCTACAACCTCCAGAAATTTAAATGCAAAGTCAATACTCATCTACTAACCACTGGCCTCTAGCTCTCTCCCCTCCCCTGTATAACCTTCCCTTTCTCTCCACCTATGTATCTGTCATTGCACCTGCTTTCTCAGCTTTCTATTGTTCCTTTCTAACTAGTTTGTACTCCTCACTCTTTTCTAATTAATCTTTTTACATTTATGTATCCCCCTGCACATCAGTGGCGTTTCCGCCTTGCTCAGGGTGAAATGATTAAAAAAAAAAGAAAAAAAGTTCTTCCTTTCTTGAAGTGAGTATAGATTTTTTTGATGGACTGTGTGTGTGTTGAAAGGATTTTTTTATCCAGTATTATTTCTTATTACTATAAACATTAGTGAGTCCACATGTTTCAGTTGCTATCTATCTGTTTTCTACTTTATTAAACAGTGAATTTTTTCTGTTAGAACTTCTTAATTTAATCTACTTTTTATTAATTTCACTGTTTAATAGACGCATAAAAAATCCTAAGCTTGTTAGATTACAAACAGCTGTATCAAACAACGCCCCCATATATATGGTGTATGGGTAGGTATTTGAAGGCTATCACAATGCGTTTAGAGGAAGGTAAAGGTAACTATTTATTATTCATTAATATTTCGAGATCAGAATCTTATCTTCAGAATGAAAGGAGAGCTTGGTTTCAAGTTGTCCGCTGTTGAACTATGCCTTTAAACTGTGCCTCTTTCGCTGCTACTGCTGTTGTTAATGGTAGTGAGTATGTATGTATGTGTGTGTGTACATGTAAATGGGTTAGTTAATCTATGTGTGTGTGCGTTTATGGTTTATATAAGTGTGCGTGGTAGTAGGATTTGGCTTATAAATAAACTGCTACTTCTTTACATAAGACCTTCTATTTAATTTTGAACTGAGCAACCATGAATCTGCAGATGACTTTGTGGTCTAGCTTCATAGAAGCCCCAATGAGAAAACATGCTTTACTCAAATAGGTAATTACAAACTTGCCCAAATCAGGCTGATGTGCATGGTGGAACAGGTAGGGGTACACTTTGGTTTAAAAGTGGGGTCCCTGATGGAAAAAAAAAAAAAGGATGCAGGTTTGTTTGCTGTTAGAGGCACAGTTTTTCTTCAGTAGGTCTAAATCTACTAAGTTTAATTTGGTTGTTATTAATTTTACTGTTTAATAAAATAAGAAAACAGGGATAACAAATCAATCAAATGTACCCACTAAATACCATTTATAGTGAAAAGAAATAGTTTTTTTTCCCAATATACTATGACAATGTAGGCAAAGTTTTGTTATGCATTTTGTCCTTTAAGACTTCATTGAGCTAAAGTGATGTTGATATGACTACATGTGTGCATGGTGAAAGGCAATTCAGAGAATTTTAAATTTAATTTTTTTTTTAATGTATGTTTTGGGTATATAGTCTAGATAATCTCATTTATTTCATTTTTCTTTTTGGTTATGTTTCCATCACTTTTGTTTGTAAATACCCGACATTGTAATGATAGAATTTGCCGAGAAAGGTGAAATGTTGGAAAAAACAGGACATAAATTTACTGTGGATGATCTTGTGATGAAAGTACTTTCTATACATTTTTGTTTTAATAAATTGCCTTTTCTCTTAATTAGAGTAGCATTTTTCTTTTTTTTTTCTTTTTAATTTTCTTTTTAATTTTTAAAAAAAAACTTTTTTTTAAAAATTGAAATCATGGACAGAGCAACTAGTCCACTTTGTCATTCTTTTTTTTTTTAAATTGAATTATTTCTTGATATACATAAAAATTCCACCACACACACACACACTTCAACTTTAAAATTTCTTTTTTGCTTCAATTTAGCTTCTGATTTTGTTTTTTTAATTGAATTATTTCTTGATATATACAAAAATTCATATGTTGATTTCTCCACCACACACACAGACACGCATATATATTTCAACTTTAAAATGTCTCTCTTTTTGCTTCACTTTAGTCAAAAGGCTAATATATAATAAACAGCATCAGTCATATTTCCAATGTTGTTATCATTTTGTTGGTTTTTATTCCTCAAATTTCATTAACCAGCCTATTATATATTTTTAATGATTGTTTAATTACTTAGTTTCTGGTCATAAGATTAGACCAGGGCACCTTTGTAATAAAAAGTGTTCAATACAATTGTAGAACTTTTGCATATTTTTCATTTGTAAACGAGTTATTACGTGACCTAGGTTTCTACCATGAGTGGTGTCTTCAGGCAATTTTCAAAAACTGATTTTACTGTTTACCTTTTATTTTTTTGTTTTAAGAATGCTCATGTGACGGGGATTTTTGAACACTCATATGGCAGGGAAGTTTTGAACGCGTTCAAAAAAAACACTGTTACATGAGCGTTCATAAAAAAAAAAAAGGTAAATGGTAAAATCAGTTATTGAAAATTGCCTGAAGACACTACTCATGGTAGAAATATAGGTCGCATAATAACTCATTTACAAATGGAATATATATATATATATATATATATATATATATATATATATGGTATTTGGGCAGCTTTTTTTTTATTTATACAACTTTGTTTATAAACCAACATCTTTTGTTTTTTGCTTATGTTTTCTATATTTAGACTGTTTTCTTGGTTTCTCATGAAAATTTGAATATAAATTGTCAAATGTCTAAATACTTTTGGCTTTTGTAAGCTATTATAAATTGTGTCTTTATGGATAAAGTTAAGATGATATATTTATTGTTTTTTCGGGTCAGCTTGATCTTTGTGTCTTCACTTGTCTTGGCATTATTTTAAAGATATCACCTTTCTCAACAAATTTGTGTTGTCATGTGTTTTATTTATGATTTTTGTTCATTGGTTTTACCCAGATTTATATATAGACTGTTCGTGTATATAATTCCTTATTTTCTTGTTTTTCTTCATCTTTGAGTATTCTTGTAGGTGTGTGTGTGCACTCACATGCATTTCTCTCTTTCTCTCTCTCTCTCTCTCTATATATATACATATATATATATATATATATATATATATATATTGCCATGAAGCCATCCACAGAGAAATCAATAAATCTGAGGAAAAAGTGCCTAGCAACCGGGTAAAATGCCATTAACTGTGAAGCCAAAAAAATATTTACAGGACTTAAAATGGATAACAGTATCAAAAAATTACACAAGCAACAGGCATTCATCTGGTCATGCACCACAAAGAACAGTTCATTAACAACCCACAATATTGATTACACAATCCTTCTAAAAATAATATCTGTAAAATCAGTAAAACCATCTTGAATGCAAATACACAAAAAACTTAGTTATAAACCATTAGTGAAACGCAGCTAAAGTTATAGAATGATTCAAAAAATAAAAAGTAAAAATGAATGCACATTCATACAGTTTGATATTTATAACTTTTATTCACCCATCACTGAAAACTAACTCCTGCTTAAACTTAACAAAAAATTTCTACCTCATTAGCGACCAAGACTTCAGTATAATCAAACAAGCACAAAAACCTTTATTATTTCATGATAGCTTCCTGTAAACTAAAAAAAAATAACCCAGATTTCTACATTGCTATGGGTGCATATGATTCTGTGGAGGCTTGTGAATTGATCAGCATACAGTTACTATGAAGAATAAATTTCAGCTTTGAATTAAAAAACGCCGGACTGTACAGAGATGACAGATTAATCCTCCTTCAAAAAACAGGTCCACAACAAATAGACAAACTAAGAAAGAACCTGATAAAACTTTTTAAAGATTACAAACTAAGCATCACTACCACCACTAATTCCAAAGTGATCAACTTTCTTGATGTAACCTTTAACCTGAATAATGGCCTGAATAAACCATGTACCAAAATTCATACAACCACAAATACATCAACAAAGAATGTAACCACTGCCATAGAATTTGAGAAAACTTACATAAATCAATCAAATTTAGATTTTCTACCAACTAGACAACTCCTAATACAATAACTCACACCCATTCTCTCAAACACTCTTCCCATCTGCGCAACCCTCATCCTTGGTATCCTTACCCGTCTATCACTCTCCTTCTGACATTTCCTATATCTAACCACTCTTTCTCGTCACTTTCCCCTATGTAACCCCCTAACCACTCTTTCTCGTCACTTTCCCCTATGTAACCCCCTAACCACTCTTTCTCGTCACTTTCCCCTATGTAACCCCCTAACCACTCTTTCTCGTCACTTTCCCCTATGTAACCCCCTAACCACTCTTTCTCGTCACTTTCCCCTATGTAACCCCCTAACCACTCTTTCTCGTCACTTTCCCCTATGTAACCCCCTAACCACTCTTTCTCGTCACTTTCCCCTATGTAACCCCCTAACCACTCTTTCTCGTCACTTTCCCCTATGTAACCCCCTAACCACTCTTTCTCGTCACTTTCCCCTATGTAACCCCCTGCGCAACAGTGGCAGTGAAATGCCTTGCTTGGGGTGAAATGATTAAAAAAATTTAAAAAAAAACTCTAGTAATAAGGAAATCTTTAGCACCAGCAAAATTAAATATATAAAGGCCTTAAAAAAGTAACCACAATTTAAGTTTAAGAATACTTAGAAAAAAGCAGATAAAAGCAAAGAAGGTAAAAATAAGCTGAAACAACGGAAACATAACATCATGTGGTTCAATCCACCTTTTAGTCATAATATTCCAACAAACATGGAAAGAATTTTCTTAAATTTAATTCACAAGCATTTCAACATTTCCCCTACATTAAAAAAAACATTTTCAACAATAACAATGTTAAGGTTAGCTATAGCTGCATTAAGAAAATCGATAAATATATATCACAACATAATCATCCTTAAGAGAGCTGTCCATCGGTCTGTCTGTCCGACTGAAGTCATCAGTCAGGAGGAAATAATTAGAAATTGAGGGGGATTAGGTCCCTTGAGGCTTCAGTGTCAGTCGAGATGATCACCATCAGCATATGTCAGCCTGTGCTGACATCACATTCTCCTTCACCATCTTGATCAGTTTCTCATGATTGATGATTTCAAGAAACACATATACACCAGTAAATAAATAAGTAGCAATTGAAAATAGAGCAAATGACAAACTGTTGTCATATTTAAAATAAGACAATAATGGAGGGTGTGGGGCTGATTTTAAAATTTTTTCAATATGGGTACAACATACAAAGGGTGGAGCTGAGCACAGCTGTATAATTTAAGTAATAATAATTATTGCAATAACTTTTACTGCAAATATAAATTAAAATATATCTAATAAATATTAAAATTTATATTCTTACTTCATTTTGTATCATGAACTGCTTTTAAAAGAAATCCAACAGGTTTATGGGTGTAACTGCCAAGAAAAGAAAATTTGCTAGCTAAAAAGCATGATAGAAATTATAATTTACAGAGCTAGGATCCATTCTGATGGTGATGTTAAATTTTATTTTGGTTCAACTGCAAACCCATGGAAATACTGGTATTACAATTATAAACTGGCTTTAAGCAATAATAAATACAGTAAAAGCACTGCTCTCTTAAAATATTTCTGGCAATTAAAAAACAACAAAAACCCAATTATTACCTGGGATAGCATTGCAGAAACCAGAACTTAGAATAGAAAATAGATGTAATTTATGCCTTTTAGAAAAACATGTAATCATAAAACACTTAAATAACCTTAATTTACTTAACAAAAAAAGTGAATTGTTGACCATATGAAAACATAGAAATAAATATCTGCTCAAATACACTGACCTGGATTGACATAGATTCTCTTAATGCAAACTTTTTGACATTATTTTTATTATTAATGTCTTTTGTTTTCCCTTATACTAAAAACAAGTAATGTCCCTTGACTCAGAAGCTCTGCTCTCATAAATATTCTACCAATTAATTTAAATTTTAATTTAACTTATTTCACTTATTTCACTTTCCAACTTCATGTTTAAGTTTTATCCCGAATCAAATTAAATTATACAATTAAATAGTAGCATCACGGCATTATAATATATTACTACCATGAATAAAGTGAGAATCTAAAAGTCCAATCTTGGAATGCTCAGTTAATAAAAAGCACCTAATGATTGTAGAGCACATGAAACTTTGAGTTGTGTGATAGACATAGGATTATATATATATATATATATATATATATATATATATATATATATTATGGAAATTAACAAATTTTAACGAAACTTGGTTATAAGGAACCGACAATTTGTAATGAATCATTTTGAACATTATTTTTACCGATACTTGTATTTCAGTAGATATTCTGTTTTTAATTAAACAGTATTTTATATAAAATACTGTTTAATTAAAAACAGAATATCTACTTAAATATGAGTATCGGTAAAAATAATGTTCAAAATGATTCATTACAAATTGTCGGTTCCTTATAACCAAGTTTTGTTAAAATTCGTTAATTTCCGTAACATGTTTACATTTGTTGACATTTACGATACATTTCAGAGCAGATATGGTTTGTTTGCGGTGGGTGGATCGAAGATTATGTTATATGGGCATGATAAAAACCCCATCTGATCAAGAGGCTATTCATAGTCGAGTGGTTAAGACAGTACCAGATCAAATGGTAGCTTCCCCTATATAAATAGGGGTCGCAGATTCGAATCCTGCTGGATAGCACACATTTTCGCAATAGAATTTATTGTAAAATAATCAGGCCGGTAGATATAAATATAAAATACTGTTTAATTAAAAACAGAATATCTACTTAAATACGAGTATCGGTAAAAATAATGTTTAAAATGATTCATTACATATGTATATATATATATATATATTGTTTAATACTTAGTTTTTGGTCATAAGAGGGTTAGACCAGTGCACATTTGTATTAAAAAGTGTTCAATACAATTATATTGTACTTTTGAATATTCTCCATTTTTAAACAAGTTATTAGGTAACCTAGGTTTCTACCATGAGTGATGTCTTCAGGTGATTTTGAATAACTGATTTTACCATTAATGCCATAATTCATTTTAATTCAATAATTGCATGTTCAAAAATTCCCTACCATGTGAGCATTCAAATAAAACACTGTTACACAAGTGTTCTTAAAAATAAAAGTGGTAAACAGTAAAATGAGTTATTAAAAATCACCTGAAGACACCACTCATGGTAGAAACCTAGGTTGCATAATAACACATTTAAAAATGGAAAAAATATATATGCATATATTAGTCATCCACATACAAGCTTGTTTTACTGTATCACAGCTCATCAGTGTGGCTAGACACATCCACTTGCTTCTGGCCGGGATCAAAACTCGACCGATTTGGTGTCAGTCGGAGTTGCTACTCCTTAAGCCATAGGCACATGGAATCAGAGAAAAAAATAAATTTAACGTGTTGTATATAAGCAGTGTATACACACGCCAGTCACTGAAAGAACTCAGTTCATTTCTGAAAAGCCACACTTATATAGCAGAAGAGGAAACTTTTTTAAAAATTTTCTCTAGGGAGCTCAATCATAATGAGAGCATAATATATTAGTCATCCACTTACAAGCCTGTTTTGCTGTATCACAGCTCATCAGTGTGGCTAGACACATCCACTTGCTTCTGGCCATGATCGAAACTTGACTGATTTGGTATCAGTTGGAGTCACTACTCCCTATATATATATATATATATATATATATATATATAGATTAGTGTGAGTTTGTGACTCTGGGTTTCACGCTCTTGCAATCATCAGACAAACTGATTAATTTTTTAAAAAATTGGCTATGTATAGTGCTGCGTATATTGGTGTATTTTTGTGGAAGTAGGAGGAAAATTTTTGTGGAAGTAGGAGGAAAATTTTTGTGGAAGTAGGAGGAAAATTTGTCATCATGACAGATGCAGACATATATACACATTTGTACACACATTAGTGTGTACAAAGACACACACACACACAGGCATTTGCCCACCAGGGCTCCCACAAACATATATGCAAACCGTATGGGGCTCGGCATATATATGTATATGTGTGCCGTTGTGCACATACATACGCATTTGGTTGGTGTATTTGAATAGTGTAGCGATGTCAACACACGGACAGTTGTTGATTTCTTGTATGTACATATGTAAGTATGATGGAGTCTGTGTGAAACTATGATAGGTAAAAATTGCTATTATTTTATATTTAAGGCTGTATTGTTATTTTTTATTTTAAAGTCAGTTATTAGCTTGTTTTTTTGTGGTTGCGCATATTTAAATGGTAGAAATTCTAATTTGTAATGCTTTTTAGTTTTTATGTGGTGGTATAAATTTTAATGTGGAAAAGAGGAGTAATTTACGTTACTAATGATTGTGGACTAATACGGTGATAGTAATATTTGATGATAATAACAGTTGTGGTAGTAAATAGTTATTGTAAAGTGGTAGTAGTGATTAGTAATGCTGGTGTAATAAAACAAATTGCATACATGTATTGATATTTATAATTATATACATACACTTTTCACACACACACACATATATATATATATAGGCATTAACCAATCAACTGCAGTTGGGATCCTGGAATAATTGTGGAAACCATAATCCTTCTATCAGCTGGATATAGGTGCTTTGCCAGGGCCATATGTGGTTTCGAATTCAGAGTTGTTCTTCTCTTAGACTGGCTGCTAATCAAGGTTGAAGAGCCCAGTTTGCTTTACTATTTAACTCATAGCTGCAGGAGAGAGAATGCAGCAAATTTGACTGGATTTCAAATGTGGCTCTCCAATTTCTCATACTGAATTGCAATGCTTAATGGTTGTGCAGATAGACAGTAATTCCTTGTTTAAACATGTTCTAAGAAAGGGAATGGATGGGGAAAATCTCATTAGCTTTTTGATGAGTTTTCCTGCAGCTTCTTTCTCGCATCTCTCGCCTGTGGAACTCCGTTCCATTTACTTGCTTCCCTGACAGCTACAATCTCCAAGAATTTAAATGTAAAGTCGTCTCCTATCTTACTAACTTGCAGCCTCTCTCTCATGCTCTAATTTCATTTCTGCAGTATTCTCATTCCCTCTCCTACCCGCTTACTGACACCCCCTGTATTCTGTCACTCCTTCTCATAACTTTCCTCCTATGTAACCCCGTGCACAACAGTGGCAGTATAATGCCTTGCTTGGGGTGATAAGATTATAAAAAAAAAAATCAAATAAGACATCTGATGTTTTTATCTGATATTAAATGATTTATTTAACTCCCAAAGAAGAAGAAAAAAAAGAAGCTTATTAGACATTCTCTTTCCATTCTATTTAATAGAATGCAAACAGGAGTAAACAGGAGTTTAAGATTAGGTTTCCATTTCCTTCAAAAGTCTTCTCATTCTCTTTCACTCTTAGACCATTGTGTCTTTGTGGCATTATCACCTTGCTTGGATTGAATTGATTTAAAAAATGGTTTGCTAATATTTACTTAGTCAATATAAGCATTTTTTGGCACTTCTAAAGAACAAATGTTTATAGAGAAATATGTAGACTGTGTGACCAACATATTTATAATGACTGAATCTTTCTGTGGCTTGTGGTCACATCATGTTGAAACAAAGGTTCCTGTACAATCACCAACATTATGTAACATTGAGTTTGGTAAGTACCTAGATGGGTGACCAGTTGGAAATAATAGGTGCCACTAGTTCGAATGTTTGGTTGGTGTAATGGATAATAGCTTGGAAATGTTAAAGAGAGAGCAGAGTTCCAATTCTGTTGATTTCATTATATTCACTTATGCACAAATACCCTTGGGAAAGTCATAAATCATATTCTTTCCCCCCAGCTATGGGTTAATTAGTAAGATATGTATCAATAAACAATTATCTCAAAAAAACAAATTCATACTATCTAAAAATAGTTTATGGCTTTAAATAACCTGTAAAATGTTGATAAGCCATAAAAAATGAATCGACAAATTAATCTTTTAATCTCATACAGGTTCATTTGGCAGTGTCTCTCAATGATTGGGTCTATCTTGATAGGTCAGATTTGGCTTCCTGCAACTTCTGATTAAAATTGGAATTGATACCCCTTTTCTATTTTTTTAATCAAGTTCACCCTATGCAAGGCAGTAAAGCTACTAAGATACAAAGGGTTACTGGGTTTGGAAGAATTAGAAAACACAAGTGCAAGCAAAATAGTAATCAAGAGAACAATAAATAGTGATTGACATAGCATTTAAATTTTTGAAGAATAAAGTTGACTGGAAAGCAAGAAGCCGAAAGAGTTTCACAAGTAGAAAAAGAAACTGTTAGCATAGAACTTACAGTTAAATTTAACCAATTTAGCTATAAATTAATGAGCTCATCGCCCTTCTAATATTGCACATAAATTCATAAAGTCTGAGTATCATAGTGAAGAGCTCATCCAAACAGTTGCCATGAAAGTATTTATAGAAAAGGCACAGGGAGGCAACTTTACAGTGGTGGGAAAGTGACTGAAGCCAAGACACCAGATCAGGACCAATAAAATCCAATGAAAGATCAGCAATATTATTGGTCTTAACCTGGCATATCAGCTTCAGTAACTTTCCCACTTCCGTAAAGTTGCTCCCCTATGCCATTTTTTTATAAATACTTTCATGGTAATTGGTCAGATAAGCTCCTTGCTATGGGACCTAGACTTTATGAATTTAAGTGCAATAGTGGATTGGCAATATGGTCTCAAATATTTACAGTTGAATTGGCTCGATGAACTATAAGTTCAATGCTAACAGTTTCTTTTATCACACTTTTTACTTGCGGAACTCTCTTCTGGCTCCATGCATTTCAGCCAACTTTGATCGACAAAAATTTAAATTAATTGTCAATCTTCCTGGTTACACTTCCATTGTTATTGTTTTGTAACAATATCTGTTTTCTAATTCTTAACACCCAGTAGCCCCTTGTGACTTAGTGGCATGGAGTGAATTTGGTTAAAAAAAAACCCTTCCAATCTTGCAATGTTAAAACTGAAAAATTCCTAGATCTGCTTTCAAATTTAATCAATAGTTTATTCCTTAGCCTATAGCCAACACTTACACTAAATCTAATTGAAATTCATACAATATTAATTGAAATATAATGTGAACAATATTACACACATGTGCACAATACATATACAATGCATATCTGTAACCATAATGTACACATAAACTTACATTCCCAGGAATTTTTAGGGGTTGTTAAGTTACTGAATGACTTGGTGACCTAGCAACCCATAAAATAGTAGTTGGTTTGTAAGAAAATAATTGTATTATTAGAAAATAGGTATAATGAATTAAAAACATGATTCATGTTTCTTTGAACGTTTTGACTGACAATAGATTTTAATAAGTAGATTATTAGAAATAAATCTTGAGTTTATAAATCTGATTCTTATGAAAGGCAGTAAGTTTGTTTAAAGTCATAATCACTCTCCTTCTTACTGATAATTCTATAATTTAAGTGAAGATTTTTATAAATGTTAGTAGGAATATGACTATATTAGTTGAAATGTATGCATGTCTAGAACCTTGTTCTTTTGTTGCCCTTTCTCCTCACTAATAATTTTTCCATCTTCTTTAGTCTCATTAACCCCTTGTGTCTTAGTAGATTTATTGACTTGCTTGGGATGCAATGATTATATCTATATATATAGTGTATCGAGGCAGCAAATAATTTTCTAAACATATACCGTTAAATATAAGAGACAATGAATGTCTATTATGTTTAATCATGAGCTGTTCTAAACGTCGTATTTTGGCTTTAATTTCAGTTGAAAATAAAGATAACACATTACATTGCATTTGAATACATGGTTTTGTTTGTCATTTCACGCTATCACTTGGTGTGATGTCATAGAACTGCATTGCAAATTTGAGAATTGCGTTTGTTATTTTTGGTAACTATTGCCATTGCCTAGCGGAGTTTTATGTCAACACAAAATAAAATCGTTGCTGATGGTGGATGTTAATGTATTACTGTCTAAATAACCTCTCTGAAGATGGCTCATGTTAGCCGAAAGCTTAGAAGCAAATTAATAAAAAATTATCCAAATGTTGGAGAATTTTTGTCTTTATTTTCAACTGAAATTAAAGCCAAAATACGACGTTTAGAATGGCTCATGATTAAACATAAGAGACATTCATTGGCTCTTATATTTAACAGCATATGTTTAGAAAATATATATATATATAGAGAGAGAGAGAGAGAGGGAACAAAAAATAGCAAACCTATAAAAATGGAGAGGATAATCCCAAAAATTTTATCTAATTAATATAAAATATTAAATAGATAAAATAGAGAGCTCAATGGATATTATCCAGAGCAATATAAAATATTGAGAGAAAAACTCAATACATAATTAAATGCTTATAAATCCAGAATTTATTTTGGCAGTTGTAAAAATTACAAACTTCTTTGTAATTTTTATAACTGCCAAAATAAAAAGATATAATCCAGATTTCTGCAATGCTATTTCATCACATTTGGATATAAACACGTGCAGCATAATAAAGCCTTTATTGCCTTGATAAAGTCCCTCACAAGACAAAACAAATCAGCTGAGTATTAGTTGTTTCTTTTGTATCTTTTTATTATATATATATATATATATATATATATATATATATAGTTATCCGCAGACAGATCTGTTTTGCTGTATCACAGCTCATCAGTACAGTTAGACTCCGATTGCTTTTTAACCCAGGACTGAAACCCGACCAAATGGGGTGTTAGCGATTCTACCTCTGGGCTATGGGCTCTCAGTAGAAGAAGGCAGACTTTTTAGCACACATATTATCATTATACACGCCCAATAGCCAGAGTGCTCTCTCTCTCTCTCTCTCTCTCTATATATATATATATATATGAGAGAGATCTCCAGGTGAAGATAACTAACAGGTTTAGAACTCTGAGTTTTCCGGCATTTACTTTTTTTTAAAAGTGCTCAATATGATGAGGTAAAATCTTGAAACATAGTAAATTTCCATGTCACAATGTAAATTAAATAAATTTTAAATAAAAAACTATTTTAACACACACACACACACACACACACACACACACACATATATATAATATGTGTGTGTGAAGTGGGCATTCAGATAAACACCTACTGGCAACAGTCTGTTTCCTGCTTAAGTGCAACCTTCATGTCAAAAAAACTGCATTTGACATCCTTGTTTGCCACTAGAATTCCTGTTCTTGGATCATGTGTGTCTGATTCATATAATCCTCTTATGCTCTAGCTACAGTTACCCTAGAAAAAATTAAACTAGTTGTCACTTTGGTGACAGTGTATCCTTTTTCTGACCCTCACAATCATTCTATGGTCAATTGGTGTTAAATCCTGTGTCATATACCTGCCACAGCTACACTTCTTTTGCCCTTAACCCCGGAAAGAGTCATTGGGAAACTGATCATTCTACTCAATCTGTCATAGTTGTGTGCAAAGAGCCTGGGTCTCTGTGAGTGTTTTTTTTTTTTTGTGTGTACTGATCATCTGAGTCTTAGGCATTTTAACTTGATGGAGCCTATCCATCTCTTGGTTAGATCACAGCCACTGTCCTACAATGAGGTGACTTGGCATGGTCGCAAATGCACATTGTAGTTTATCTGAAGAATACTTACACCCTGACTGGTTTTCTTCCCCAAGTGTTGTCACAGCTACAATACCTCTTCTTTAATCATATATATCAATATATATCTCAGTTAGATGAGTTCATTTCTTTTCTACAAGTGGGAGAGAGAAGAATCATTTGTTATGTTGCTATCACATTTTTTTTCTTTAGTGCTTCACTATTTTAATATATATATATATATCTGATGACCAAAAAATACTTTCACAGCATGCTATATTTATGGGTTAAACTACTCAGTATCAGAGATAGAGCATATACAAATATAAAAGTGGATATTGTAGTCTGCACCCAAATGTGACAGTCTTTTTATGCTAAACATCATTGTCAGACCATATATATATATATATATATCAGAAAGTAGTAGGAGGATTTGAATAATTAAGTAATTCATCAAGTTTATTCAACCTCAACAGAATGCAGAAAGCACTGGACGGCTGTTTTGTCCTATATTTGGGACTCATCAGCAGTGCACATCCACATATAATGAAACATATATATATATATATATATATATATATATATATATAATCAGCAGTGCACATCCACAACCAGGAATCAAAACCAGACAGTTTAAGCAAACGTCATATCAACTGTACCACAGGCCCTGTATATATATATACATATATGTATATATATATATATATATATATAAAATACAGAGACAGGCACAGTGGAGTACTGGATATTGGCTTAAATTGAGGAATAGGAGAGCTGAGTTTGAATTCTAGTCAAGATTGTTACATTCATTTATGTGCAAATACCCTACTTGTCTTCCCATCCAGAGTTTAGAACTCTGAGTTTTCCGGCATTTACTTTTTTCAAAAGTGCTCAATATGATGAGGTAAAATTTTGAAACATAGTAAATTTCCGTGTCACAATGTAAATTAATTTTGAATAAAAAACTAATTTAACACACGCACATATATATATATATATCAGCAGTGCACATCCACAACCAGGAATCAAAACCCGACTGTTTAGGTTATTAAGCAAACGTCATATCAACTGTACCACGGGCCCTGTATATATATACATATATATATATATAAAATACAGAGACAGGCACAGTGGAGTACTGGATATTGGCTTAGATTGAGGAATAGGAGAGCTGAGTTTGAATTCTAGTCAAGTTTGTTACATTCATTTATGTGCAAATACCCTACTTGTCCCCTCCGTCTATGGATGAATAGTCTGACAGACAAAACTTTTATCATACAAGTACCTAAAGTCCAAATCTTCATGTACACAATAAAAAATATGTGTGCGCATATGTGCACATATGTAGAATGTCATTGTTATTTCTTCCTCTGGCAATTTTCTTGTTTCCTCCTACCTTCTCATTATTCCTTTTATTTCTTTTTCACCTCTGAGTATCAATAGATGATGTAAGAATGTTATATCCAGTGTTAGAGACAACTTAGGTTAATTTTCAGGAATGTTCTGGGTTTTTCTAAAGGTTTTGAAAATGTATATGTATACTGCTTTTTTTATTTGTATTTATTTATTTCTTGTTTAATTATCTAAGTTTTATTTATTGATTGTTTAAATATTTTTTTAAAATAATGCTTATTGAATATATCTGGGCAGAAAATGTTCATTCAAACAATCTTTATTAATGAAATTGTTATGTTCCTGATATATTAATAAATTTATCTTGTTTCATGCTTAAAACAATAATTTGCATATGTTGGTGTAGAGGAACTATATAGGTCCATGTCTGTTCTTGTTAAGGTTCAAAGTTTTTAACTGACTTGAGTCATTTCAATGAGATGAAAGTCCACATTGTAGTTTGCATCTTTTTGATTTTTTGATTATTTGTGTTGTCACATGAGCATGATGTTATTTTTTAAGTTTTTAAAGTGGCCCCTTTTCAAGTCTTTTCACTTTTATTTATTTATTTTTTTTCTTTTCCAATTGGAGTAGATAGACTAAACTATCGCCCGGTTCACACTCCACCCACATCTATTGAACGGGTGAAGAGGCTCATCCCTTGTTTCCTGTTTAGGATGTGGTTTCCGGTTTTCTCTTTTCCAATCTTTTCACTCTTTTATTTTATTTTATTTATTTTTTTTCCAATTGGAGTAGATAGACTAAACTATCGCCCGGTTCACACTCCACCCACATCTATTGAACAGGTGAAGAGGCTCATCCCTTGTTTCCTGTTTTCTCTTTTCCAATCTTTTCACTTTTATTTTTTTTTTCCAATTGGAGTAGATAGACTAAACTATCGCCCAGTTCACACTCCACCCACGTCTACTGAACAGGTGAAGAGGCGCATCCCTTGTTCCCTGTTTATGATGTGGTTTCCGGCTTTCTCTTTTCCATTCTTTTTACCCTTACGTAGCCCCCTGCGCATCAGTGGCGTTATCGCCTTGCTTGGGGTGATATGATTAAAAAAAAAAAAAATATCAGCTTACTATGATACAAGTGTGGCCTCTGACTACATTTTAGAATGCTTATTCCATCACCCTCTAATTGATTTTGTTGATTTTTGGTTGTTTTAACTTTATATGGATAACTTCTGAAATTTATGTTTTTTTCCCCATTTTACAATTTCTTTTTTTTTTTTTTAGTATTATTGTTATTGGGATGCAGCGGGTATTGGCTTTGAACAAGAAATTGGAGAGCTATATTTGAATTCCAGTTTAAGTCATTGCTACGAAAGGTACTAATCCATCTCTTCTCTTCAGCTATGTCATAGGAAGACATTATTTTTTTTGTTTTAATTAATTTGTGCAAGAGTGTGTGTGTGTGTATATCTCCAAATATGTTTTGTTTAATTCAAACACTGTTTAATTATTTTATCATTGATTTTTTTCTAATTTTTAATAAGATGTTCTACATTGGAATAAAAATTTTGCATAAACTGTCTGAAGTTAATGTCATGCTTTGTTCATGTATTTTCAACTTTCTCAATCATTGTCAAAAACTGGGTGTCACTAGAATGGTAGAAAAGATTTTGTTGGCAACATCAAGGCATTCTTTAGTGTTCAAATTCTGATCAGTCCAAAAATGGAGCCAATCTTGTCAACCTCTAAAATTTTACTTTGTACAAGTTTTATCAACAAAAGTTCTTTATTGGGTATTCTTTTAGCGACTTTTTCCTCTGGGTTACTTAACATCAGAACTGAGGCTATAGTATTGTTCAAATTCTGAACCGAAAGTCTTAGAATTTGGAGAAAACTCATACAGCTTCAATCCTGATGTCCAACACCTTGTCAAAAGAAAGATGAAGTTAATAAAAATCTACTTAAAGAATTTTCATCATACAATTTGTATATAAAATATTGCTCCATAAATTCTATGCTGAATGTGTTTAGAATTTTGATAATACTTGTACAGCTAATGAGTTAAGTAATCAACAATATATTTTTGTTAATTTTCTCATACAATTTGCTTATATTTATATCAGTACTTCTAACAAAAGCAATACCTAAGGTTTAAAATGCATTTTAATAATGAATATTCTTCCTTGAAGTTTTTATTTTAGTTTTGATTTCAAGTTAATAAATTATTATTTTCAAAAGCAAAATACTTAAAAACTTATTTCAATTTATTGGAATAATTTTTTAATTGTTAAAATCATCTATATTGACAAATCTGTCAACACAGCATAATTTTCTTTTGTTGAAAAAAGGCTTTCAAAAATAAAATATATTCTTCTTATACTTTATTTGAGGAAGATTAACTTAATTAAAACAAATATTAATTTTAGTTTAAAATATCACAAAAAGGAATTTTTAACCTAGAGGTGGGTGTTTGTATTGAAATGTTGACAGATTTATGAATAGTTTACTTTTTGGCATTCTTAGTTAAATGGCATATAACTGTAAAAGTATTTTGATGAATACATGATGAACACCTTTTTTTGTATGACTTTTTAACCACCCAAGAATCTGAAAAGTTTAGGAAAATATTTGAAGTAATCTAATATTTATTGAATGTTAGATACTTTGGCTTTATATTCTTACTCATGAAGATTATTGAAGAAAAGTTAGAAAATTTACTGTATTTACTGCTCTTAATGTCATCTACAGACATCTGTATTTACAAAAATCAGTATGCAAATGTGTACGCAAAAAGAAAAAAAATTCAAAATTCTTTTTAAAATACTGGGGAACACTGAAATGTAGCAAACTTTTCTATTTATTATTAGTGCTATGGTGCCCTATCTACGTAGGAATGGGCTTTTCCTCAATTAATACTAACCTGTGTGACTTCTGGAGAGGGGGTCTAGAGGCAGTTGTGAGACAGTCGAGACGCAGTGTAACTAGACTGTTTGGGTGTACACTTTTATTTGCTGACTACTAACACTTATTTTGTATATATTCTGTTATTCTAATATACTGGTTTAGTCTACCTTCTTGTTTCTTTCTTCCTGGCCCTAACAGGCTACAACAATTAGTGAATATAGTTTTTACTTAATATCATCTAACCGCTACAAATTAATACAGAATTTTAAAAAATTTTCTAAATTATTCTAATTAGAACTTAGACTTCTTGTAAAAATTCATTATTCATAAAAAGATTTTCTTAAGGCAATAGTGTCAATCATATATCTTATTTATAGAAGCAATTCAAAGCTTTTTTTAATCAAATAATGTCTTAGTTTTATTGCAAATACTAGTTTACCTATGTTGCAAAGCTATTAAGTTGCTGAAGCACCAATACATAAATAATTCTTTCAGTTTTTATGGGTACTATGCTGTTAAATAAATAAGGTAAAATTTCTATTTGTATCCATACAAGCAAGTTAATCATCAATAAATACTAACTTGACATCTGAAATGGAATAGAAAATTTACTTAAGCCATGAGCAAATCAAAAGCACATTGTCTCTCACTCTCTCTCATTCTCCTCTCTTCACTTCTATCTTCTATTCTTGTCTTTTTTTTTTCACTCTCTCTTCTACCTTATTTTCTTCTTAAACTCTCTATCTCATAAACCCTACTTTTATTCCAAACTTTTTCATTGGCTTTCTCTAAACCATTCTTTTTCTCCTTACGATTAGTGGTAAATTTTTGTTGTAAGTCCTGATGCTTTTCCCCTTCAAATTTATCCAGAATAGCATTATCTCTGTGCAAATGTGTATGTTGAACTCAAATCAACTGTTATTTATTGAAGAAACTTACCTTTTTTATCTAAATGTCCATAAAAATAATGAACTATATCTTGCACTTTTTCTCTCTGTAACTCTCACGAAGTCATATAATTAATTGCAGAATGACGTACTGCGTATGTGAATGAATTTTGGCAGATTTTTGGTCGATTTTTCTTCATTTACTGATACTTCCAGCAATGAAAATAATGCGCTATTGTATTTCTACACTTATTACTTTCATAACAGGAAGTACATCGCTGGAAGTTTCAGTAAAGGAAGAAAATCGACCAAAATTCGACAGAAAATTACTGTTTATGGAGAACATCATTCTGCAATTAATTACATGACTTTGTGAGAGTTACAGGAGAGAAAAAGTGCGAGATATAGTTCGTTTTTTTATGGACTTTCAAAGCAAAAAATGTAAGTTTCTTCAATAACTAATTGTTGATTTGAGTTCAGCATATACATTTGCACAGAAATAATGCTATTTTGGATAAATTTGAAGCGGGAAAAGCCGTCGACACCTAAAACAAATATTTACCCCATTAGTTCTACCTGTTCATATCTATTCCCATTTTTCCTCTCCTACTTTTTTCTACATTTTTTTTCATGCCATTCTCCTTTTTCTTTCTCATTTCATTTGGAAAAACTTCATTTTTAGCGGGAATCTGACCAGTGAGTTTTTATAACAAAAATAAATTGTACCACCTCTGTGTTCATGTGGTTTCATTACTGGTTTCATGTGTGAAATGTCTATGCAAATGTATAAACTCATATGGGACGGAGGTAGTACATTTCTTTTTGTGTTTCAACTGTTATTTATTTATTTCTTTTCTAAGCATTGTGTAAAGAAATAGAAAATATAAAACTAGCAGTGACTGCTTCTCATGAAATGCATTGTGAGTATTTTTGAAATTCTAGTGATTGATAGTAAAAAAAAAATAAACCATTAAATGCAAAAATTAATGATGGCTAACAAACATGAGATTTGAAATAAAATGTGAAAATTTATTTATTTTTTTAATCATGTAGATTTGAATTAAAAACTGAAACACATAACTAATATTATTCAGACTATTGTCCTCATCTTGTCATTTGTACGATGTTTCGGCCGTTGTATGCTCTGGCCTTATTTAGGTGCTAGGAATTTTAAGCCAAACCCTTTATTACAATCACTGGGGTATATCATCCTCATTCCTTGGAAAAAAAAAAAAAAAAATGGTTACTGGGCATTAGGTTTATCAGTCAGTTAAGTGCCATACATGATACATGTCTTGGGCGATCATGTCCCCGAGTTCACGTTCCGAGCTGATATCCAATGCACCACAACGCACATCCCCGAGTTCGAATTCCAGTTGAATTCATTGCATTCATTTATGCGCAAATACCCTTGGGAAAGGTATTAATCCGCCCATTCCTTCCAGTTATGGGTTAAATAACAGGACAGATTGGGTTCAATGGCCTTGGCTGGCAACCAGTCTACCACAGAAAGCAATGGAAACCTACTGCGGGATAATCTTCTGCCCAGTCAGTCATGTCTTTTTTGAGACATGATCGCCCAAGCGTGTTTCACGTATGACACTTAACTGACTGATTAGGTTTATAAGTCCCCAAAATTCAGTTGTTCTTGCCCTTAAATCTTTTGTCTTGAATCTTTCTTTAAACAATGTTTCTGTTGCTTCTATGTAAATCTTTTTGTCTGTATTGGTGTTATTTGTCGCGGTAAGTTTGTATATTATGTTGTTAGCAAGACATTTATTATTAAGTGGACAGTTCTTCTTTCAGCAGTTACATTTGTTTGTATTGTTTGTGTTGTTATTGGTTTTATTAAGTATTTTCTTGTTGTATTTGGTTATTTTTTCCATATTTTCCATGCAGCTGTAGCTGATTTTGACTGTTTTTATTAATAATTTTTGGTAGTTTGTTGTGTTTGGGAAAATGTTTTTCTATTATATTGAAAAAATATTTTTCCTTTTTTTGTTTTTATATTATTGCTGTAGGGTGGATCAAACCAGATTGTTTTTTTCCTATAGTTTTTGCTTGGTTTCTCTTTGTGTATTCAAGTTTGAGTATCTGCTAATTTTTTAGTGCTGACTCATATGTTTCTTTGTTTTCATTGAATATTTTTGTTACTTGAGTTCATAGATAGTCTTTTGTTTATAGATATGGGTATGTTTTTGAGTATATTTGGAGGGTGATTGGAATTTTTGTTGATATATCTGGTGGTGGTGTTTTCTTTTCTCTATTGTTTGTATGTGCTGTTGCTTATGTTGAGTTTTATATCTAAGAAATTTACTATTTTTTTATTTGTTTTTATGTCTATTGTAAATCCTAGAATTTGTTTTTTTTTCTTTTTTTATATTTTCCGTAGTCTTACTGTTGTAGTTTCTTAGGATTATGAGTCCATCGTCTCTGTATAAACTTATCTCATTTTTGTTGATGATTTTTGCTAGTTTGTTGATGTAAATGCTTATGGTTTGGCATATTTCTCTGCTGTCATAGCTTCTTATTGTTACGCCAAAGTTGTATTCATTATTAGTATTGTTAGTGGTGTTGTGTTTTTTTTTTTTGTTTTTTTTTGCATCATATTTTGTTATTGTTGTATTATAAATGGAACTTTGTGTGTGTTTGTTACCTATAGACTTCAAAACGACTGAACCAATTTTCTTGAAAATTTACACAGTTGTACTATAAGCGTCTACAAGTGTTCTTAGCTAGCTTTTGTGTTGAGGTACCCCTGATAAATATCAAAAATCGATAATCAAAAAAATTGGGTTATAGAAGGAGTGGTCCAATTTTAATCAAATTTGATACACTCTTAGACAAAGACATAAGAAACAATATTCAGAAGTTTCAAGGTTGCAGTTCTTACAATAGTGCAGAAAATTGATAATATATACATATATATATATATATATATATATATATGTATATATATGTATATGTATATATATATATATATATATATATATAAAAGGCAAGATGTTTGTGTGTGTGTCTGTTTACCTGCCTGTATGTCTGTATTTTTTTCAGCCCTTTTATTTTAGTTTTTGTTTCGGGTTTGGTTCTAAGTAGGTATAATTGTAGTTCTTAGTCTCAGCCATGATACCATTTTCTCAGAGGTCTTATTTAGCCTTCAAAATTCAGTTTACGACAAAAAAAACTTATTTGATATTGATACCAGGAAATCAAAATTTGACTTACATCCATTCATTTTTCTTTCAGTCTACAGTTTTGCTTTAACTGGAAACAACTATTTCTTTTTAGTCTTTCGTGCCAACGTCCAAAGAGTCTGAGCTCCAGGACCATGGATTAGTTTTAGAGCTTTCATTACACCCGAGCAACGCCGGGCTATACTGCTAGTTGTTGTATAGAACGGACTTTCTGCAATGTTTGATAATGTTTGAGTTTTCTTCTGAGATGTGTGTATATATATATATATATATATATATATAATTGTTTTGATAAGCTTAGTGCAATATTAGTGTTTGTTCATTGATGGATGAGTAGAACTCTTTTATGTCTAACTGTATGCTTGAGCATTCCTCTTTGTTGGTAATATTGTTGAACCAGTTGATTGTTTATTTTGTATTTTTCAATTGGTTTATTTCTAGTTTATGCCTTGTTTTTGAGCATATTTCTTCTACTGATTTAATGGCAAACAGCTCTGATGAATGAGAACATCATAACAATGTCTTCATTAAACTTCAAAGTTGGCATGAATCTGTCTCTGTTAAAGAGACAAACTCTTTGTTCTTATATATCATTCAGCTTGTTCAGACTGTTGTCTTCATCTTTATTGCCATATTCGTAGCATTTTGATTGTTGTATACTTCAACCTTCTTTAGGTGATATATATTGGAATTTAGAACCAAGCCCTTTATTTAGTCGAAAGGAGTAGTTTGTTCTCATTCCCCATGGCATGCTTGTTTTGGATAAGCTGTCTCAGTATTAGTTAATTGTTTTTAGTAACTCTTCAAGTTTTTGTTTCCTCTTCTAGGGCCAATATAGAATTCACAACTCTTTGAGTCAAGTCACTATTTGAATTACTCAATTGACACTAGGATGTTCTTGGGGACACCAGTGAGTGACTTTTTAGGACTTATAAGTCTAAATTCTCAGTAATTATTTCACACCACAGCTCATATTACAAGTTCTGTTATTGTTTTTCTCTACCTCTCTGAATTACTGGTTCCCTTATAGTATTCATGTCTATACTGGGTCAGCATAGGAGATTTTTGTGGCTAAGCATATGTGCTAATTCCTTAAGTTTTCATATTTTTCCAGTGATAATCTCTGTCTATTATTTCAACTTCATCCCACAGAAAGTGATGATCTCCCTTTTTTTTCTGTGTGTAATCAGCCATGCCTGATTTTTCTATCGCCCCACCCCTTTCAGTTATGGCTCTACAGTGTTCTTTTGGTCTTATCTTAAGGGTGCAACTTGTTCCTTCTTTATATTTCTTGTCACAGCTGCACAGGATGGCATACATAGAGCTGTTAATTGTGTTCTCCTTCATAGTGGGTTTTACTTGGGAGAGACATCTGCGTAGTGTTGAACCACTCCTGAAGGTTGTCCTGATGTTATATGGAGCACAGATCTACCGTGTCTTTTCTGATAAGCCCTTCACATACAATAAGCAGACTGACATTGAGTGTTATTATCATCATGTACTCTTCTATTTCAGTTTGTGGGTGTTGCTGTCATGTAACCAGGGTAGTTATTACATTGTAGAGTACTGCTTATACTGACGAAATAAAGTGTCTGGTTCCAAATTTCAACGTATATCACCAGAAAAAGGTCTGAGCGTACAACAGCTGAAATGTTAATATAAGCCACATGTGAAAATTAAAATTGAAAAATGGAGATGACCCTGATATAACTTGGAGTATAGTTAAAATAGCCAAACCATACAATGGTGGCAATGTATGCAGATTGTGCCAGGAGGAAACATGAGCTATTATGTTGTTCCCAGAAAGAAAAAATTACTAAATGAAAGCTCGGAAATTATGTCTAGATGTAATCATACCTATAAATACGTACTAGGATCATACAAACATGAATGAAAGTGTTATAGGATCCTTGAATAACTCCTCTCTAATTTTGAAAATTTTCAGTTGTTTAAAAATTTTAGTCACATGTTGATAAAAAAATTCTTGTTTGTGCACTTGAAAAATGAAAATATTAGTTATTGTAAATCACTTGAAAATACCAAAAGGTTGAAACTTAGGTTGCAGAAATAACTCATTTCCAAATATATATATATATATATATATATATATATATACAAATGAATAAGGAATGAAGAAAATAATTGCAACAAATCCAATATCACCAAAACACCCAAATTATATGGGCCCCTCATATAGTGCTCTATATTACCAGATCCACAAAATTTTGATACAAGAGCAATGAAGTATTTGGGGATCCAGTACAATTTAGCACTTTTTTGTATAATCACTTTACGATGTATAATGAAACATGTATTAGAGAATGATTGTTGTCCAAATACAACACAATTCTCTTCCTCATATATTATTATTATTATGGACTCTCTCGTTGATTTTGACATATGAGCATCAAACTCAGTTAGACTACCACACAAAGAACTGTTTAAAGTGGTGAACGCTTGTGTAGCACACCATCCACACTTTTTGGAACTGCTGATAACAAACAATCGGTGCAGAAGTCTGCCACAGATTGCATGAACAACAGACCTCAGTTATTTAACCCATAACTGGAGGGAAGGAATGGATTAATACCTTTCCCAAAGGTACCAGTGCGTAAGTGAATGCAAAGTGTTTGACTGGAATTGGAACTCGGCTCACCGATTTCCCCTTCTGAGCTGACATCCACTGCACCACAACACACATCTGAAAATAACACTTACAGCACCTGATATTCCCAAGCAGTCACCCATCTAAGTACTGACCAGGCTCAATGTTGCTTAACTTTGGTGATTGAGTGAGAACCGGTGTATTCAACATGATATGACCATAAGCTTATATATATATATATATATATATATATATATATATATATAATTTGATATTAAATGATGCAACAATGTTTGACATGTTATAAAATCAGTCATATACATATATTAGACAATTAAACAATGACAGCACATTTTTAGTCACATGTTGATAAAAAAATTCTTGTTTGTGCACTTGAAAAATGAAAATATTAGTTATTGTAAATCACTTGAAAATACCAAAAGGTTGAAACTTAGGTTGCAGAAATAACTCATTTCCAAATATATATATATATATATATATATATATATATCCAAATGAATAAGGAATGAAGAAAATAATTGCAACAAATCCAATATCACCAAAACATCCAAATTATATGGGCCCCTCATAAAGTGCTCTATATTACCAGATCCACAAAATTTTGATACAAGAGCAATTATATGAAGTATTTGGGGATCCAGTACAATTTAGCACATTTTTGTATAATCACTTTACGATGTATAATGAAACATGTATTAGAGAATGATTGTTGTCCAAATACAACAACACTTACAGCACCTGATATTCCCAAGCAGTCACCCATCTAAGTACTGACCAGGCTCAACGTTGCTTAACTTTGGTGATTGAGCGAGAACCGGTGTATTCAACATGATATGACCGTAAGCTAATATATATATATATATATATATATATATAAAATTTGATATTAAATGATGCAACAATGTATTTGACATGTTATAAAATCAATCATATACATATATTAGACAATTAAACAATGACAGCAACATTAGCCTCACTACTTACTCCATAAAAAAAATGATTGATTGCATTTTGTTTCACTTAGAATAATTCCACTACCAATTTTTTTTTTTTGTTTTTTATCATCACAGTATTTCAACTGCTGTCTTTTTCTTATTCCTATTGTCTTTTGGAATGTTGAACTTTGTTTTGAAGAGGCATTGTCTTCCCCTAATCCTAAAAATGTCACATCTAGTTCCTATTTTTGAAAGCTCACCCGCAAACAAATTTTCCTTAAACTATACATAGAATCTGACTTTCTAGTGAATTTTTTTTTAACATTTTTATTTTTTCATTATAGTTTCGGAAATTTAAATTCTTTTTCTTTTTTGTTTTTGGTTCCTAAATGCAATCGGCCTTGTAATAGTAATATTAGCCATTTCCTCAAAGAAATATTCAGCTTTCTTTGATTGAGCAGTCTGTAGAAATTTATAAAATCTTAAAACCATTTTTCAGAAAAATATGTTGCTCAAATCAAGTAGCTATTTTTAAAAAAATTTTTCCAGCATTGATGGGGGCTTCCTTCCTTGCCTTTTGTTTGGTGTAGTGTGGAATATCAACATCTTGATTATGTTATTATTTGCTCTTCAATTTAGATGTGCTTACTATTTTAGTTGTTGTTAGTTCTTACATAGTTTCTGTTGTCTGGTACAGTTATTTGTTTGTGATTTGTAATGTCAATCTACAAGTTATGATGAAGTACAGTCCTCACTATGACCTACATGCTTCACCCACAAAGTGGAATTAGAATAAACTGACTGCATCTCCTGAAGAGGAGTAAGATTCCCCTGGCAGCAAATCACCTGCATGTGTACAGGTGTGGTGATACTGAGCAAAGCGAGGGACCAGATGTTTGCCCTCAGAGATTCAGAAAGCAAATGACCAAAACTGGTCTTTGCGTACCCGGCTCCACGCATATGTTCTGGCAGAAAACCAAAAATTAATAAATATCAAATTCTTTTTTGCAAGCATACGCGAATTTTATTTATCATCCAACGGGAAGCCTAGAATTAAATACAGGTGTGAAGTCCCAAATGGCCTGCTGGGACTCACAATAAAAAGCCGACACAGAAAGCATCGCCAGTTGAGAAAGTATGAGCGTAATTAGTATGTCCCTTGACCTCATCAAGCGATCATACTATGCTTGCCTCCTTTCCCTCTCATCTTCTTCTTCGCTGTCCCTGAGCTACTTACCCAACCAATGGAGCGGATACATCAAAGACATTCCTAACTGACAAATGCTCACACATACATATGCACAAATTCGCTTTTCAGCATTTATTGCTATGAACATTTTAATGTCCTTTGAACCCATACTAAAGACATTACTTTATTTGTAAAAAATCTTTAATTGATGGATGTGTATATATAAATGTTGTTTCTATACTCAATTTGATTTTCTTGTTTATACCCCGCTTATAGTGGGCTATCTACTAATGAAGCCAAATTCAGTTAATCTGTTTCAACATACAACTACATTTCACTAGAAAAGATAACCCACTATAAAGTGTTGAGCACCAACTTGGTATCACCACACAGGAAATTAATTCAGCAGATATACAAAAATAGAAAGGGATATAAGACAAGGATGTGTCTTCTCACTGAATCTATTTAACCTGTACAGCAAAACAGTTCTGAGAGAGCTAGAAGTTCTACCAAGATTTGTCATTGGCAGCCACAATCTCAACAATATAAGATATGCAAATGACACAGTGTTGATAGGAGAAATAGGAAGGAAGATACAGGATCTCCTACACAAGTTACCAAAGAAAAGTGAGAAGAAAGGACTAAACATATATTTCAAGAAAACTGAATGCATGATCATCAGCAAAAAGAGGGGCCGCCCAAAATGCCAACTACAGGTTGGAGATACTAAAATCAAATAGGTGCAGAAATTTAAATAGCTGGGTAGCATTTTGACAGAGGATGGAAAGTATGACACTAAGACCTGAAGACGCACTGGCATGGGGCTAAGGACACACTTCAAAAGCTAAGCAGAGTATTGAGAGACAGGAAGATTTTGTTGGAAACAAAGAACTTTTATGTGATATCTGTCCTCCTATATGGCAGTGAATGCTGAATGATCTCTTCAAAGATGGAGACTTGAAGTAACAGAAATTTGGTTCCACAGAAAGATACTGAGGATACCATGGATCAAACATGTGAACAATGATGAGGTTTTGGAGAGGATGCAAAACAAAACTGAAACTTATACTTAGCATCAGAAAGAGACAGCTGAAGTTTCTGGGACACATAATGAGGAAGGAGGGTTTGGAGAATCTAATACTCACAGGATGGATAGAGGAAAAGAGAGGGAAAGCAATGTGAGACATTGGTGGGCTTGAGCAAGTGGGTAGTGGGGTGGGGTTTGGCAGAGGTACCAAGAAGAAAAGTGTTAAGAGCAACAAAGGATAGGAACAAGTGAAGGTCCATGATTGCCTACATCCTGAAAGATCATAGCACATAAAGAAATAAACAGTACCTATATGCATACATTTTGACTCTACTGTAAACTTAACCTCTTAACCTTTCTCTTCAACTCTCAAGTAAACTGGTTCTGGGTATAATGATAAACTGCATCCAGCAGCTAGCCTCTGATTAATTGCTGTTGTTTCCAGATCCACCCTGATCTGGAGTAGCAGCACCTGATAGAGTCCCAGCTATGGGCAAATAGTTAACTCCCAAACTGGGCTCAAAACACGATGAAAGTATAAAAATAGACTTTAATAGAAATATATATACACACACACACACACACACACACGAAAATGAACTTTTAAAGAAATATATACACAAAAATGTGCATTGTGGTATAATGGATATCGACTCGGAATGACAAATCGGGGGAACCAAGTTCAAATTCCAGTTGAATTCCTTGCATTCACTTACGCACAAATCGGGGGAACCAAGTTCAAATTCCAGTTGAATTCCTTGCATTCACTTACGCACAAATACCCTTGGGAAAGGTATTCATCCGACTCTTCCCTCCAGTTATGGGTCAAATAATAGAACAGATTGGATTCTATAGCCTTGGCTGGCAACCAGTCTACTGCAGAAAGCAATGGCAACCTACTGCAGAATAATCTTCTGCCCAGTTAGTCATTTTCTTTCGAGACATGATTGCCCAAAGCATGTATCATGTATGGCACTCAACTGATACACTAAAATAGACTTTTATAGAAATATATGCATAAAAATAGACTTTTATAGAAAAACATACATTTTTGAAGAAAAAAATTATCAGCAATACATATTTGAATACAAAAGTAGAAAACATCTTCAGTTTTCTAAAACAAAAACAAAAAATTTTTCATCAAAATCTGACTAAATCAACCTTCTCACTACAACCAAAAACTTTTAAAAAATACCTTAAAGCCCCACCTTTTTCGCATTAAATAACCCACAGAGGTTGATTTGCTGTTAAACAAAACTCAAACTCTTAAGTAAACTGCTTCTATGTTTAATTTTATGTTTCCAGTGTAAACCACTGCTGTTGTTAATTTTCATTGGAATTTTTGTCCTGGAAGATATATATTCAACAATGAATAACTGAACAAAGGTTGATATGCTGTTGAATAACTCAACCAGCCATGTACTATTATTATCTGTGCTTGGTCTGCTGACTAAGTGATTTGAACACTATATGCTGTTTCCTTCAAATAACATGTCATGCAATACTTTTCATCTCTTATTTTGACTTATTTTTATAGAGCTTTGTGCAACCACATCTCTATGTGACTAACCGTTCTTGACCTTAAAGTTTCTTCACCCTTGTCCCTACCTGCCACAACTGCATGGAAAGTTGTATATGCAATTCTTAGTCATGTTTTACTTTAGTAGAGCTTTTACTTTAGCAAGGTGTTGACATGGAATGGAACAATTTAAAAAAATATTGTCTTTATTTTGTACAGACTGTAGATTCTCTAGGTTTTTCCCTATCATGCTTTGGTAGACAAGCAGTGGCAAATTTTCTATTTCCCTAAGAATGTGTTTGTTGATAATGGTTGTTGGTATTATGATTAAAAAGGGTAATTGGTTCTTCAGAGGGTGGGTTTCTTTTATTGCTGGTCATCTCTTGTTGATATATGTCAGGGTTGCATGAGTCGGACAGATGTGTTAGCTAACCTGTAATAACAATTATCAGATCTTATAACTCTACAATAAATTTTGTTGGCCTTTCTGAAGAATGTTCTTTGTTACTGAAATTCTATCCTCTCTATTGTAATAAAGAATGTTGTGTATTTGCGTATATATTCCCTCCTGTCATGCTCATGGAGAGAGACAATAGCGAGTCAGCATTAGCTCAGTTCATTCTCTGTACTACCAGTTATTAAATCTCTTGCAGCATGTTTGCTGTTAAACAATGCCTTATTTTATTCTTTTGCAATGTTGTTGAGTAGTGAAAAATCCTCTCTATTTATAATATAAAGGCTGTTGAGTATTGTATAATAAATATATATATATATATATATATATATATATATATATATATATATATATATTGAAAGTGCAACATGTATTTAGATTGTTATAAATCAGGATTTATTTTGACAGTGTAAATTTAGTGACCACCTCCCAGTCATCTGCAAACTAAAGGTGTAACTCCAGAGAACGAAGAAACCTAGTGCAGCACCAAGACTGCAATACCACACACTTGTGAGTGACATCAACCTGCAGAAAGAATACACTAACAGCCTGAAAAACAAATATGAAGAACAAATTGGAAAAGGAAACTTGAAATGGGACTCACTAAAGGAAGTGTTAGTGACATCAGCAAACAACATTGTCCCAAAGGAAATCAGACGCAGACGAAAAAACGAGTGGATGACTGAAGAGATTCTCAACATGATGCAAAGGAGACAGAAAATAATGCCAAAACATAGAATGGAATACAGGAAATGAGGAGCAAATGTAGACAGGCTAAAGAAGAATAGCTCAACAACAAACGTGCAGAAGTAGAGAGATTATTAAAGCACTAATAAAGCAGACATGCATAAAGAAATAAGAGAAATGACAAGACAAAAACCTGCTCCTCAACAGGAGTATAAAATCCAAGGATGAAATGATCATATTTGAGAAAGCGGAAATACTCCAATGATGGGAAGAATATATAAAAGATCTTTTTCAAGACAAAAGAGAGCCACTGATAATACACAAAGATTAGGATGGACTAGAAATATTAAAATCCAAAGTGGAAGCTGCAATGGCCAAACTGAATAAAAACAAAGCAGCTGGATCAGATGGCATTGTAATAGAGCTGCTGATAGCCCTGGAAGAATTTGAAATAGAGAAAATTACAGAAATAATAAATTAAATTTATAATTGTGATGTAATATTAGATGACCTAAGCAAGTTGATTTTCATAGCACTGTCTAAGAAGCCAGGTGTAAATGAGTGCCAACTCCACCAAACAATCAGTTTAATGAGCCACATTACAAAACTGATCATCTGAATCCTGATGAATAGAGCGAGAAGCAGAATCAGGCTAGATATAGGACAAGAACTGTGTGGGTTTGTCAAAGACACTAGAACAAGGAATGCCATATTTATGATTAGGATGCTCTCCAAAAGGGCAATACAAATGAAGAAAGGAAGTGGACCTATGTTTCATCAATTATGCAAAGGCTTTTGTCAAAATACGCCACAAAGAATTGATGGAGATGCTTAGCAGCCTCAACATATTTGGGAAAGATATAAGAGTAATCAAGAATCTCTACTGGCAGCAAAGCACCTGCATACAGACAGGTAACGAATTCAGCAGATATACAAAGATAGAAAGGGGCATAAAACAAGGATGTGTCTTTTTACTGGATCTATTCAACTTGTACAGCGAGACTAATTCTGAAGAACCTAGATGTTATGCCAGGATTTATCATCGGAGACTACAGTTTGAACAACATAAGGTACGCAGATGATACAGTGTTGAGAGCAGACATGGAAAGGAAACTACAAGACCTCCTACAGAAGGTAGCTGAAGAGAGTGACAAGTACTACAAATAAACTGCAAGAAAACTGAATGCATGGTCATCAGCAAAAAGAGCAGCCCAGAATTCCAAATACAGGTGGGGGATACTAAAATCAAGCAGGTACAAAAATTTAAATACCTGGGAAGTGTTGTAACAGAAGACGGAAAGTGCGACACAAAGGAGATTCAAAGGCAAATTGGCATGGCAAAGGACACATTCCAGAAGCTGAGTAGAGTATTAAGAGACAGGAAAATTTTACTAGAAACAATGAAGAGAGTACTGGATTGCTATACGATGTCAGTTCTTTAATATGGCAGTGAATGCTGGAAAATATCATTGAAGATGAAGGAAAAACTCGAAGCCACTAAAATGTGGTTCAACAGAAACATGCTACAAATATCATGAATTGAGCATGTAAGCAATGACATAAGATTTTAGAAAGAATAGAAATTAAATTAATACTTATAATCAAGAAGAGGCAGCTAATGTTCCTGGGACATGCAATGAGGAAGGAGGGCTTGGAGAATCTGATACTAACAGGCCAGATAGAGGGAAGGTGAGACAGGGGCAAACCGTCCGTAACATACTTGACTGGCCTGAACGGGTGGATGGCAGAACAGGGGTTGCATGGTATAACAGGAGAAAGCATACTAAGAGCCACCAGGGATAGGGAAGGGCATGACTGCCTACATCCTGAAAGGACAAGGCACATAGAAGAAATTTACCTACATTCAGACCATTGATAAATTCACACAGAATATTTAAAAAGAAAACGTTTTTAACTGAGGAAGTGAAGCTTGTATTATTTAAACTGAAAATAATGCTCTGGATAATATCCATCAAGCTCTCTATTTTTATCTAATTAATTAATTTATGCTAATTGGATAAAATCTTTTGGATTATCCTCTTTGTCTTTATGGGTTTGCCATTCTCTCATATATATATATATATATATATATATATTATAGTTCATTCAGTAATGAATTAGCTATTGGGCATGTATAATGATAATATACACGCTAAAAAGTCTTCCTCCTGCTACCGAGCGCCCGTAGCTCAGAGGTAGAATCGCCGACTGATGCCAATTCGATCGGGTTTCAATCCTGGGTAAAAAGCAATCGGCTGTCTAACCGTACTGATGAGCTGTGATACAGCAAAACAGATCTGTCTGCGGATGACTATATATATATATATATATATATATATATATACCTATGAGGAACAGCTAATAATCTTCTCAAATATTTTACTGTCATTTTAGATGGTAGATACACACTTGTTGTTTGAAAAAAGAACTACCTGCAAGTTAAAAATAAAGAAAAAAGAATAGATATTGTAAATCTATCCTTCATTTAAATCTTGTATCTGGAAGATATCATATTTCTGTTACAAGGCTTCTATCTTATCACAATATTTGAACAAAACGAAATTTACAGTAGAATTAGAATCAATTGTTTCATCACTGCATATCTTGTTTTTTGTTTTTTTCAATTTTGTTTTTTGCCCCACTCAAAAGAACGAATTTGTCCATTAACAGAAAGTAAGGCCTTGCCTTCTCTTGACAAAAAAAAAAACAAAAAAAAAAAACACTTGCTGAATTATTATGATAGAAATACTCAATAACTACCAGAGGAAGGTTCACCAAAAACTCAGAAAATCTTACTCAAACAACAAAAATCAAGATACTTGTTTTAAAATAAAATATATTTATAAGGTAACTGCAGACAGCCTTGATTATGCACTTGAATTTCTGTACTGACTTTGAAATTGGGTATAATGTTTCACATTTCCATATATACTACATCAGATTTCATTATAAAATCTGATGGTTTGACAATGAAATTGGAATTAAGTTATATTGGTAAAAGTTTCTGTATATATTAAATGAAAAATATATTAAGTAAATTTCAGCTTACAGTATCTATTTTCTCTTAAAATACTTGGTGAAGGATAAAACCAAGTTTACTTTGAAAAAGAATTTGTATTTCTTGGGCTTTATGTAAATATTTACAAAATATGGCACATGGCTGAAAAGTTCAGTAGCTGGAAGTGGTAGTATAGGAATGTGTATGAGAGAGAGTGTGTGTATGTGTGTGTGTATATATGTCAGATTAAATAAATTGCAAACATTATGTCTGCTTAATTTTAATAAAATTCGCTCACACTCAAAGATAATCTTTCACATATTACCATTGAAAGATGTCAGAAATGAGCTGTAACATTGACAGATGTTATTATCATTCATTTCTCAAGGTACCCAAGTACTTTCAACTTTTTTCCAAGATCATCTTCAGGAGTGTGAGTTATAGTAACAAAAAATAACCGCAAAACTGTGTTTCTAAAAATTACCGTACATTTTTTTGCTTCAAATATAACAGTTGACAAATTGCTAGCATTCATTAGAACGTGAAAATTATCCAGAATGGAATTTTTTTTATATGTTGTAATGTCATGGTCATGCACATGTTAAAGCATGAAAAAAACTGTTCTTTTTACAAACATTTTAGAATATTACTACAGAATTCATAGCTGATTCTATTAATTGATGGCAAAAGTGTTTTAATGAATATTGCCTTGAGAATCTGTAGTTTGCTTTTGTTGTTTTCTTGGTGTAGGATAGTTAAAACCGAGAAAACAAAAGCAAACTACAGATTCTCAAGTCAATATTCATTAAAACACTTAAGCCGTCAATTAATAGAATCAGCTATGAATACTGTAGTAATGTCCTAAAATTTTCATAAAAAGAACAGTTTTTTTCATGCTTTAATGTGTGCATGACCATGACATTACAACATATAAAAAAATTTTCATTTTGGATAATTTTCAAGTTCTAATGAACATTAGCAATTTGTCAACCGTTATATTTGAAGCAAAAAAAAAGTACACTAATTGTTAGCAACACACTTTCGCTGTTATTTTTGTTTTGTTATCATAACTCACACTCTTGAAGATGATCTCAGAAAGAGGTTGAATGTGCTTGGGTACCTTGAGAAATGAATGATAATAACATCTGTCAATGTTACAGCTCATTTCTGACATCTTTCAATGGTAATACATGAAAGATTATATGTGAGTATGAATGAATTTTATTAAAAATAAGCAGACATAATGTTTGCAATTTATCTAATCTGACATGTTTAAAAGAAAATTTGCTACCTGAATACACAAATATATCTCTCAGTCTCTTTTTGGTTTTGTTCTCTATTTTCCTCATCCTCTTTTGAGTTAATCTCTTCATTTTTCATTTTTATTTTTATTTATTTTTTTTTTTCATTAGTTTTCCCCATATGTTTTGCTCTTGAGTTTTCTTTCTATTTTTCAATATTTTATTTTTTCCATGTTGAGACTGTGGTTATGGTGTTGTAGGTGAATTCTTTTATCAGAACTTCAGGAACAAGCTGAACTGATTTCAGGAATAAAACAAACTTTTATTTATTTGCTTTAGAGAGATGAGTGAATCCTTTGATATTCAGTCAGTTAAGTGCCATACATGATACACTGTGAGATAATCTTCTGCCCAGTCAGTCATGTCTCTTTCAAGACATGACTGACTGGGCAGAAGATTATCCTATGGTAGGTTTCCATTGCTTTCTGTGGTAGACTGGTTGCCGACCAAGGCTATAGAACCCAATCTGTCCTGTTATTTAACCCATAACTGGAAGGAATAGATGGATTAATACCTTTCCCAAGAGTATTTGCACGTAAGTGAATGCGATGAATTCAGCTGGAATTCGAACTCGGCTTCCCGATTTCTCGTTCTGAGCCAATATCCAATGCACCACAATGCACATTCTTTGATATTCAGTGTCACAAAAATGTTCTTTTAATAACAGAAGTTATGGATGGATCCTCTCTGATTTTTGTTAGTTTTCAGTCGTCAATTAGTTACCTCTATTCTTGCAAATTTCCAGTATTTTTCAGCCAACTTCAGTTTTTTCTTCTTCTACTTCTTTTTATTTGAGAGTTGCATTATTAGTTGAGAGAGAAGTATAGAAAGAAGTTCAGAGAGAGAGAGAAAAAGAAAAAGGTTTTAAAAGTTTCTTCTTCTTCCTCTTTTTATGTGATGGTTGCCTTATCATTAGTTGAGAGAGAAGTATAGAAAAAGAAGTTTGGAGAGATAGTCTCTCTTTTCCCAGTACAATTTTTCCCAATCTTTCCTTTCTCCTACATACTTTTCTTTGTCTTTCTCACCACCTTTCTGTCACAAGGTTCCGACCCCTAATTGCATTACTTTAACATATCATCTTCTAATATCACCACACTCTCACGCTAAAGATCATGATAAACCATTTCTGTCGAAAAGATACCAGACAAAAGCCTCATTATAAAGGCAACACCTAATCCTCTTATCCATGGGGATATGTTTCAAAACCTCTCTAGTGAATGCCTCCAACTGAGGATAATACCAATCATATAGATAGTTTTTTTATACATTCATACCTATAATTTGATCAATAAATTATACATAATAAATGATTAGCAAAAATAACTAATAACAAAACAATTATAACAATATACTATGACTAGCAGTATAGCCCGGCATTGCTCGGGTATAATGAAAGCTTTAAAACTAATCCATGGTCCTGAAGCTCAGACTCTTTGGATGTTGGCACGAAAGACTAAAAAGCAATATTTGTTTCCAGTTAAAGCGAAACTGTAGACTGAAAAAAAAATGAATGGATGTAAGTCAAATTTTGATTTACTGGTATTGATAACAAATAAGTTTTTTTCATCATAAACTGAATTTTGAAGGCTAAATAAGTCCTCTGAGTAAATGGTATCATGGCTGAGACTAAGAACTAAAATTATACTTACTTAGAGCCAAACCTGAAGCAAAAACTAAACTAAAAGGGCTGAAAAAATACAGACATACAGGAAGATAAACAGACATACACACAAAAACATCTTGCCTTATATATATATTATTGATTTTCTGAATATTGTTTCTTATGTCTTTGTCTATGAGTGTATGAAATTTAATTAAAATCAGACCACTCCTTCTATAACCCTGATTTTTTCGATTATCGATTTTTGATATTTATCGGGGGTACCTCAACACAAAACCTAGCTAAGATTACTCGCAGATGCTTATAGTACAACTGTGTAAATTTTCAAGAAAATCATTTCAGCTGTTTCAGAGTCTATAGGTAACGGACACACACACACACAAAGTTCTATTTATAAATAAGTTTAGATTTAGATAAGTTATGTCATGGATAAGAGATTTATTATATCTGTAAATCTTAGCAAAATCATTATTTACACTAATTATTTTGGGACTATTCTCGTCTTTATTGTTGTTGTCATTATGTTTCTGCCATTGTATCCTCATGTGTATATCAATCTGGCTAATTTTCAGGGAATTTTGAAATGAACTCTTTATTTAATCTACTGGGGTAGACTGTTCTTGTTTCAGGGATATCATCTAGTTCTTGTTTCTATTCTTTTACTGTTATGTTTTTGCTTGCCTATTTCCACTGAGTGCAAGTACACACTGTCTGACCCAGGGATTGAACTTACAATCACTATATCACCAAATTCACAAACCAATGTTTTTATTCCTGTATGACAGTTTGCTGTCAGTTAGTTAAGTGCCGTACATGATACACACTTGGGCGATCATGTCTTGAAAGAGACATGATTGGGCAGAAGATTTTCCTGCAGTAGTTTGCCATTACTTTTTGCAGTGGACTGGTTGCCAACCAAGGCTATAGAATCCAATTTATCCTGCTATTTAACCTATAGCTGGAGGGAGAAGAAGTATTTGCACAAAAAGGAATGCAACAAATGGAATTTGAACTCAGCTTTTCAATTTCTTAGAGCGAGCTTTAAATCCTGTCTGCAGATGAATAGGTTGCAGCTGCTGCTGTGGTTAAAGACTTGCCATCATTTGTCTTTCTTTATTAATGACTCCCATATTGTATTTTTTATGCTAGGCCTACTAAGGAGATCTTCATAGCCTAGCATATACACTGATTCTTTCAGACATCTAATTTTCTCGTACAACTGAATAAGACAAAAAGATACACTGGCCAAAATGTAGTGAATGCTCATCGGAAAAGTGAAAGCTACCTTCTAGAAATTAAGCAATGTATTAAGACATATGAAAATTTCATTAGAAACAAAGAAAAGTGTACTGAACCGCTATGTCATATCTATCCTTTCATGTGGCAATGAGTGATGGACAGTTTTTTATAGATGCAGAAAACCTGAAGAGGTAGTTTTACAGATGAATAATTGAGAATACGAAGGACAGAACATGTGAGCAATGAAATGGTTCTAAAGAATATGTGAATGAAAAAGAGACAAAATGTTTGGGACATATTATGAAAAAAGATGGCTTTGAAAACTTAATACTCACAAGACATACTGGAGGAAGAAGGAATAGAGGGAACCAGCAAGCCACTTATCTAATGAGTGTGTATGAATAGAATGTAGAGTAAAAATAAGAAGGAATGATTGTCACATGTTGCTTAATGATACAAGGGAGAGAAAGTTGTGGAGTGTTATAATCACTTGCGCGTCCAGAAAAAAATATCACACAGAAATAGTGATAATGAATAGTCTTAAATAATATGAATTCTAAGATAAAGTACTTTTACCATTAATTTTTGGTTGTCTTTTCTTTATACTAGCAGTATAGCCCAGTGTTGCTCGGGTGTAATGAAAGCGTTAAAACTAATCCATGGTCCTGGAGCTCAGACTCTTTGGATGTTGGCATGAAAGACTAAAAAGCAATAGTTGTTTCCAGTTAAAGCGAAACCGTACACTGAAAGAAAAATGAATGGATGTAAGTCAAATTTTGATTTCCTTGTATCGATATCAAATAAGTTTTTTCATCATAAGCTGAATTTTGAAGGCTAAATAAGTCCTCTGAATAAATGGTATCATGGCTGAGACTAAGAACTACAATTATACCTACTTAGAGCCAAACCCGAAGCAAAAACTAAAATAAAAGGGCTGAAAAAAGAGACATACAAGCAGATAAACAGACACACCCACACAAACATCTTGCCTTTTATATATATATATTATTGATTTTCTGCACTATTGTAAGAACTGCAACCTTGAAACTTCTGAATATCATTTCTTATGTCTTTGTCTATAAGTGTATCAAACTTTATTCAAATTGGACCACTCCTTCTATAACCCGAGTTTTTCGATTATTGATTTTCGATATTTATTGGGGGTACCGCAACACAAAACCTAGTTAAGAACACTCACAGACGCTTATAGTACAACTGTGTAAATTTTCAAGAAAATCGGGTCAGCCGTTTCGGAGTCTATAGGTAACGGACACACACACACACACACAAAGTTTCATTTATTAATAAGTTTAGCTTATTGATTGTTGCATTTATCACCATTTTTAAATTAAATGCAACATCACCATCTTCTGTATTCCTGAATACTCTTCTTTTTCCTCAATAAAGTCTTTTCATTCTCTTCCACTCCAAGTAACCCCTTTGCATCTTAGTGACATTATTACCTTTTCAACTGTTAAATTAGCATAAGAGTTAGGACACAAACATTAAGGCATGAGAACAATAGAAGAGTAATCAGGAAGACATTAGATAAAAATTGAGATTGCATTTAAATTTTTGAAGAATAAACTTGTCTGGAAAGTAGGGAGCGATAAGAGAGCAAGACTTGTGGGGAAAATAAACTGTTAGCATAGAACTTATGGTTACATATAGCCAATTCAACAGTAAATTGGTGAAGAGCTCATTATAAGAAATTTAAAAATATTTATAGAAAAGGCTCAGGGAAGCAACTTTACAGTAATGGAAAAATGACTGAAGCTAAGATGCACTAAGAGGACCAATAATATTGCTGATTTTTGTTTGAATTTTATCAAGAATAGCAAGAGCATCAGACCATATGTGGTAGCAATAAAAAAAAACGTCATGAAACAAATAGAGCTCTTGGTAAATTGGTGTAGGTTGACGTTTCACTTGAGGTGATTTTTTTTTCTTAATTCATACTTCAATAGTAGGAGAATATTTGACTGAAATAGCTGTGACAAAGGTCAGAGAAAGAAAGAAAGGAAAAACTAGTGAAGAATTAATACAAAAAATATTTCATCTCCCAATTTAAATAATTTGTTCTATCAACTGACCAACAATCAAATACTATTTACTTAAAATGTATTTTAAATTTAGTTTCACAAAAGATTTAATAAAAGACAATAAGAACACATTTCATGAACTTTGGAAATGAGACTTCAGTCGTATATAAATTTATTTGATATTTCAAAATGATCTTTGTATTGTATAGATATTGTATAGATATAGTTATTAAATTGAATATTAATGACAAGCAGTAAATTATATGTATATTAATTGTTTTAGGCTCTCGTGTTTATCTTGTCTGTTTTTATATTTACAACAGTTCAACCACTTCTTCAGGTGCTAGTTGTATTTTGATTTTATGATGCTGATTTCTTTTGTTAATATCATGTGTTTACAGGATCTAGATGATCATAGGTCTCCATAAATCCCATTTTGTTATTAAATCTATGAACTGCTATACTTCCTTGGAAAGATGGTTGAGTGGTTTAAATGGACTTTTAAATGGACTTTTGTTAATATCATGTGTTTACAGGATCTAGATGATCATAGGTCTCCATAAATCCCATTTTGTTATTAAATCTATGAACTGCTATACTTCCTTGGAAAGATGGTTGAGTGGTTTAAATGGACTTTTAAATGGACTTTTGTTAATATCATGTGTTTACAGGATCTAGATGATCATAGGTCTCCATAAATCCCATTTTGTTATTAAATCTATGAACTGCTATAAACTTCCTTGGAAAGATGGTTGAAGTGGTTTAAATGGACTTTTAAATGGACTTTTGTTAATATCCATGTTGTTTACAAAGGATCTAGATGATCATAGGTCTCCATAAATCCCATTTTGGTTATTAAATCTATGAACTGCTATACTTCCTTGGAAAGATGGTTGAGTGGTTTAAATGGACTTTTGTTAATATCATGTGTTTACAGGATCTAGATGATCATAGGTCTCCATAAATCCCATTTTGTTATTAAATCTATGAACTGCTATACTTCCTTGGAAAGATGGTTGAGTGGTTTAAATGGACTTTTGTTAATATCATGTGTTTACAGGATCTAGATGATCATAGGTCTCCATAAATCCCATTTTGTTATTAAATCTATGAACTGCTATACTTCCTTGGAAAGATGGTTGAGTGGTTTAAATGGACTTTTGTTAATATCATGTGTTTACAGGATCTAGATGATCATAGGTCTCCATAAATCCCATTTTGTTATTAAATCTATGAACTGCTATACTTCCTTGGAAAGATGGTTGAGTGGTTTAAATGGACTTTTGTTAATATCATGTGTTTACAGGATCTAGATGATCATAGGTCTCCATAAATCCCATTTTGTTATTAAATCTATGAACTGCTATACTTCCTTGGAAAGATGGTTGAGTGGTTTAAATGGACTTTTGTTAATATCATGTGTTTACAGGATCTAGATGATCATAGGTCTCCATAAATCCCATTTTGTTATTAAATCTATGAACTGCTATACTTCCTTGGAAAGATGGTTGAGTGGTTTAAATGGACTTTTGTTAATATCATGTGTTTACAGGATCTAGATGATCGTAGGTCTCCATAAATCCCATTTTGTTATTAAATCTATGAACTGCTATACTTCCTTGGAAAGATGGTTGAGTGGTTTAAATGGACTTTTGTTAATATCATGTGTTTACAGGATCTAGATGATCATAGGTCTCCATAAATCCCATTTTGTTATTAAATCTATGAACTGCTATACTTCCTTGGAAAGATGGTTGAGTGGTTTAAATGGAGTAATTGGCCATGGTTAAGTATAATTTTCAAAGATTTAACTGTTTCCAATAAACAATAAGAAAAAGAAGTAAGAGAACAGGGCAAAATAATTCTAAACAAACAATATATATCCAAGTCAAAACGAGACAAAGCAAACAGTAATAAGTTCACAAAGTAAGAATGGTGTTCACATTCAATAGATTCTGACTTCAAGATGAGAAAGAACATAAATGTTAGGAGTGAAATCAAGAAATTATCCATTTTTATACTTCTGTGGGATTTGTCTGTAAATTTCAGAGGAAGGATATTTTTACAGTTATTCCTATGATTGGAACCAACAACTTTGTATTTCCTTCATTATAGTCCTTCTTCTAGACTGGCTGTAGTCAAAGTCTAGAAAGCTCAATCTATACTATTTAGCCAGTAGCTGGGTTCATATTTTCCAAGGTTATTAGTATGAAATGGATTAAAATGAAACTTGAATTTGGTTTGTTACTTTCATTTCCTTTGCTGATACCTGTTATGTTACCTGCATATACCTCAAATATAGTGCAGAATAAGTAGAAGCAGAATTGCAAAAAACAAATGTAACTAGTACCTGAAGAAGTTTATTGGGTACTGCAGTTGAACTGTTGTCAATATAAAAAGCAGTCAGGATGAAAATTCCTCATTTCAAAGTAACTAGTTGTTCACTATCGTAATGCCTTAGTGGTGTATGTCATGACATATTATGATGGATTACTATATATCTGTTGGATATTATTTTTATGGTCTGTTTGAATGGGACAAATGTGAACTGGCAATTCAGGAAACTTTAAAAGTAATATGGCTACATGCCAATAACAGAATTACAGATTAAAAGCTTTTAATTGTTCACCAAATACAAGCCTCATGAGTCACTCAAGGTAGATGGTTACTAATTAAGATTGTTGCACATAAAAGAAGGTGGTCAGAAGTTTTAAGAGTATATGTTGTTACATAGACATGTATAGATAAAGAAAAGACAATCTCTCCCTTTTTCCCAGATCCTGGGTATGACGGTAAACTGCATCCAGCAGCAAGGCCTCTGATTGGGAGGTTGCGAGGAACATGGAACCACCTCTTAATTGCTGTTGTTCCAAGGTCAACCCTGACCTGGAGTGGTAGCACCTGTTAGGGTCCTAGTTATGGGTAAATAGTTATTCCCCCAAACTGGGGTCAAAACACTATGAAAGTATAAAAATAGACATAGACTTTTATAGAAATATATATATAAAAATGACTTTTGTAGAAAAATACACATTTTTGAAGAAAAATTATTACCAACATTTTTGAAGGAAAAAAATTATTATCATAACACATTTTTAAAGAAAAAAAATATTACCAGCAATACATTTTTGAATACAAAACTAGAAGACATCTTCAGTTTTCTAAAATAATAATAAAAAAAAAATTTTCATCAAAACATGACTAAATCAACTTTCTCATTATAACCGAATGTTTAAAAAAATATACCTTAAAACCCTACCTTTTTTGGCATTAAATAACTCACAGAAGTTGATATGCCATTAAACAAAACTCAAACTCAAACTTTCCCCCCCATAAATTAAGTAATAATAGTAGTAGGCAAGGTAGGTGTTGTAGTGAAATATCCTGTCCTACTCTGGAATATCCTGTCCTACTCTGGAATGGGTATGACCCGGGTTATAAAAGACCGGGACTAGAATGAACTACAGAGTGTTTGTGATTATACGGGAGTCATCAAGAGTCTTCGTCATTATATGAGAGTGATCGTGATTATACGAGAGTCACTGACCTTAGTCGAGAGTCATCGTCATAAGACGAGTTAGACGTCACTAGACGGAAGCATTCTTCATAAGACGGACGCATACGTCCTATACAGAGACATTGTCTTCTTGAGTATTATTCTTGTTAACTGTTCGTTGGTGTACGTGTATTTCGTTTATTGGACTGAGGTATAATAAATCTCTATTCATATATCCTCAGTGTTAAGAATTATTTCTTGCACTATTCTTCCTCTGTTTATCCCCTCTTGGGATATAACAGTAGGTAGAAAACACATTTGCCTGTGGGTTAGAAAGCAAAGACCTTCTTTTCTTGGAAGATGCTCTCACCTGTAAGTTAGAAAAAAGGACTATTTTCTTGACAAGAAAGAAACGGCAAGAAAGAAAGAGAGATGAAAATAAAATTGAATTAATTGGATGTGGTGACCAGCCTTGCTAAAAGATAAGAATTTGAATCATGGCTTCACTAGAATATTGACTTCTACCTAAAGAAATCATTTCTAATAAAAATATTGACTTTTTTCATGAAGCTAGAAGAAATATTATTTCATTTATTTATTTCTGAAATACACAAGTAAGAATATCTTTTTCTTTCTGGTATTCATAAATGAGGATTATGAACATTATTTTGTCAATTAAGGTAAATATCTTTAACATCTTTGGACAGTTTAATCTCTTTTCTAAACTCGTATATAAATTTTTATATATATTGCATACACTGCATGTACACGATATTCCCCCTCCTGCTGTCAAATATTGTTTGTTAGAATTTTAAAATATATTGAAATTCATTTTTGTTATTCAAACCACTAGCTTTTCATTCATTCTGTCATTACTAATCCTTATTTATCTCCTTGTACATTTTTCTATCAGTCGTTGACAACAAAATACAATTAACAGAACCTGAGCCAATCTGGACAAAAATTTTATTTATTTTAAACATTGCAAACCAGGACCTTGTCCGAGATTCTAATTAGATTATGAATCACCCATTTGCATGTACGTAACAAAATTTCGAGCTCATCCAGGATTCATAACAAAATTGGGGTCTGGACCAGTGTTTGTAACAATGTACAAAAGATAATCCTTAAAGAGGTGAAGATTATAGTGATCAGGGAAGCATCATATCAGGAGTCCATTCAACGAAGCTGTTTGAATAGAACTTCTTTATTACTAATGGAATTCATGGAATTGCTAGGATTCATTCTAGTATACATAGCATAGTAGGTCTTTGTTGTGAAGCTCAAGGTTGGTGGAACTGACTAAAGTTGGGTCAAGTGTTCAGAGCATTTCGCATGGAAATAGTGATAGAATATATAAGTTTACTTATCACCCACTTCACACTCCCTCCCAGGAGTAAAGGTTTATCCCTTGTTTCCAGTTCCTTCTCCTAAAGTCTTTTCATTCACTCTCAGTATCTATTTGCATCTTTGTGGCATTCTTTTGAACAGGTGAAGAGGCTCATCCCTTGTTTCCTGTTTAGAATGTGGTTCCCGGCTTTCTTTTTTTTTTTTCCAATCTTTCACCTTTTTTTTTTTTTTTTTTGTTCTCAATTGGAGTAGATAGACTTAACTATAGCCTGGTTCACACTCCATTCACGTCTTTTGAACAGGTGAAGAGGCTCATTCCTTGTTTCCTGTTTAGGATGTGGTTCCCGGCTTTCTCTTTTCCAATCATTTTACTCTTAAGTAGCCCCATGCACCTCAGTGGTGTCACCGCCTTGTTTGGGGTGATATAATTAAAAAAAAAAATTGCCTTGCATGGGGTGAAATGATTAAGAAAAAAACTTGCAATATTTCATGTGTGGGACATGGGTTATATAGCAGAAAATAATTTTCACCTACAAGACTGAAGACGCTTCTGAACTCTATCAAGACTGGAAAGTAAGGACTAGGTAGCTACAGCTGTTATACGTTATATGTGGCCCTATGTGGAGAAATGATATTGGGTGAGGATTGGTTGAGTTAACATAAGGCCCAACTAAAACTCAGCCCTAAATTATTGCTGGTTGGTGGAGCATTGATACCATTGGAAAGCATCCTGAGTGAACAAGTGTTGGTAGTGATGAACACTAATATAAAATTGCTTCCTAAGATGGTAATATCTGGTCAAGGTAGGCTAGTGACAAAGAAAGTCGGAAGGTAAAATTTTTCAGATAGCCTCTGTGGAGAAATACAGTCCTGAAGAGAGAGAGGAGGTAGTTTATATGAGGCAGTAGTGGAGGGAGTAGAGATTGCGCCCATTATGTTGACCAATCTGGCTAACAAAACTGTAAAAATATCAAAGGGAGAAAAGGTATGGAAGACCCTACCAATAAGGTTCATGAAGCATGTAAAATATGATGAGTAGAGAAATAATGGGAAGAATTGAGTTGGGGAAGTGAGAGAAGAGAGTATAATTTGGAGAGATAATTCAGCAACCATAATGAATTAGTCTACATCAGGCACCTTAATAGCTATTGTCACTATAACAACAACAATATGGAGGCTGAGAAGGCATAAAAAGAAATCAATTGATTGCCAGGTGTTTGGCAAGTGTGCATAAGAACAAGAGAGAGGGACACCATTTAGTGTTTAGGTCCTATGCTCTTCCTAATATTCATCAATGATCTTCGTGATGTAATCAGTTCCCAAGTAGGCATCTATGTAGATGACACCACTATCTACTCCCATTTCAATATGAAATTTACCAGGGCTGACAAAATAAACCTCACTCCTACTCTTGGAAAAAAACCATCAATCTATGATGAATTGGAGTAAGAAATGGCTTGTAAATTTTAATGCTTCCAAAATGAAGCTGCTCTCCTTTAACACCATAAAGCTTTCCTACCTTCCATTAATAAGGATCACACTAATTTCCCTGAAATCTATACACTACACCTCCTTGGCCTCACTCTCTCAGCCAATCCCAAGTGGAATGAATATATTAAATAGCTACATTTACTGCTAAGAAGACTGAGTCACTATGCTGAGCCAGAAAGTTTTTCTTGTCAGAATCCATTTTGCACATTTATAAATTTACCATTTGATGTGCATTAAATAACATTGACATATCTCGTTCGGTGCTCATGCTATTCATCTGCAGGTTCTCAACAAAATTCAAAGGAAGATCTGCCATGTAATCAGTCCTGATTTGGTAACTCACCGACAAAATGTGGCTTCACTCTGTCTTTTTTACAAGTATTTTCACAGCTTCTCCTCTGATAGGCTTCATTTCTTGGTGCTCTACCCTCTTGAATTTACTTATACAACCAGATTGACAAGCAGGTCCCAACCTTTTACTGTCAAAATAGGCAAACATAACTGCCACTTCTTCTAGCAATTTTTTCCTCACACTTCCTACCTGCAGAAATCCCTTGCCCATGCTTGCTTCCCTGATAGCTACAATATCTAAACGTCAATTGCCAACTTCTATCTCCTTGACTATCTTACCCTTTCTTTAAAATCCCCTGTACCATTTTCCTTTCTGTCTTCCCTCTTCTCTCGCTGTAACCCCCTGTGCACAGGTAGCAGTACTGCCTTACTTAGAGTGAAATGATTATAAAAAACAAAAGATGTTCTGAATTGAATTCAGTAGGATAACTAGAAGCAGTATTTGAAAATTAAGGACAGACCATAAAACAGATAAGTAGGGACAGTTGTAACCCCCAGGTTGAATGATTAATTGGTAAAGGGAGTTGTGAGCCCCAATATGAACATGCATCCTCATGAACTGAAAAAGAACCTTTTAATTCTACTGCATCTTTAGTAGAAACATGAAAAATATTTTTGGCTGAGTTTTTCTTTTCTACTTAGAGAAGGTGAAGTTGGATGAGGAGACCTTTCACCTGGTGATGGAAAGTGAGGGGAGCCATTAGTATTTTGTATTCTTTATGAATTGGAACAATGCACCAAAAGTTTATCCTTTATTATCTCTCAAAAATCTGGCATGTGGTGAAATAATAAAGAAATAATTTTGCCTCTTTTGTTGGGAATTGGTGAAAACAAATATTGTTGGCAAAAAAGAGATAAGTATGGTTTATTTTTGCTGGACCAAGATAAAATTATTTCTCATTCCCTGGACTTTATCTCTTTATTAAGGAATTGGGAAAAAACATGTCATTAGGGGAGAAAGAAAGGTAGATGAGGTTTATATTTTTGCTGAAAAAGAAACAAAAAAACCTAAAAATTTGAACAAAGGACATTTCTAAGACTCAAAACCATCAAAACAGGCAATACTGATAAATGTTATTTTATGGATGCCCATGTTTGAATAGACACCATGTTTCTTTTTTTTTTTTTCAAGTGGTGTGAATTACAGTTACTGGAATCCACATTTGAAAGTATAGCTGAAACTTTCTGGTCTGTCATGTTCTCTGTGGGTGAGCTGTCTAAAGTACACCAGATCAGACAGTAGTTTCTCCTATAACAAGGCTTGCAGGTTCACACCTTACTGGAGAGTACATTTTCTTTATTTAATTTTCCCAAATGCACCAACTGGTAGAATAATCCCCACTGGTTAAAAAAAAAATATTGTCTTCTCAAACATGGGTATCTGCAAAATGACATTTAAGTAATAGCAAATAATGTCAGATAAAAAAAAAAACAAAAAAACATTGTTTCCTTAGAAATGAATACCTTTCCTTCAGGGTATTTGTGTAAAAGTGAAGGTAATGAACACAACCAGAATTTAAAATCAGTTTACCAACATATCATTCTATCCATTACACCACCTGCACATCTTAATATTAGTAATGAATACAAAACAATTAAAAAAAACCTTCAAACTTTAATTGCAGAGATATTTTTCTGGTTTTTCAGCTGAATAATTGACATTCCAGTTGAATCCATTGTATTCACTTACGCGCAAATACCCTTGGGAAAGGTATTAATCCGTCTCTTCCTTCCAGTTATGGGTTAAATAGCAGGACAGATTGGGTTCTATAGCCCTGGTCGGCAACCAGTCTACCGCAGAAAGCAATGGCAACCTACTGCGGGATAATCTTCTGTCCAGTCAGTCATGTCTCTTTCGAGACATGATCGCCCAAGCGTGTATCATGTATGGCACTTAACTGACTGAATTGATATAATTAATTAATAATAGTATAACCCGGATATAAGAGAAACCCGGGTATGAAAGAGATTTTCTCTGGTCCCAAAATAGAGCCTGTGGTAATGTATATAAAATAGACCAAACCCGGATATAAGATAATTCTTATCCGGTCCCGACAACTCTCTTATATTTGGGTTACACTGTAATTAATTTCTATTTTTTTTACTACTTTTTTTACAGAATTTTTAATTATCATGTCTAATGTATGAAATCAAATACCTAGTTCCAGATTAGAACCATCTTAATCTTCACTTCCTACTTCCTCCCCTTATGGTCATATCACAAACATCATTCAGTAACCCCCTATCTTGAGTGGCTCTTGTACCTTGTATTAGGTGAATATTAGTGGAGAAAATAAAAGAAGGTACAAATGTACTAATTAATTGATAACTTGATTTATTTAAAGATGTTCCAGCAGGAAAATGTATCTGAAGATGAGTTGCAACACGAAATGCTGATTTCCGAGTTTTATACATCTGTCTCTTATGGATTCCAGTTAGAAAATAAATACAAGCATGAAAAAACAAATGCGGATATCATGGCAGGTAATGATACTAGAGTTATTGGTTTATTTAGTTATCTACTTTTCTTGTGGGTGTATGACCACACACGCGCACACACACACACACACACAATGCTGTACAACACTCACCTGCATAAAACACAGACACCTACATTCTGTTGTTAACTGGGACAAGGAATGGCTTGTTGATATTTTTGCCTTTAAAAATACAACTGCTTTCTATTAATTGGATGTGCGTTGTAGTGCAGTGGATATTGGCAAGTAATGAGAAATCGGAGAGCCGAGTTCGAATTCCAGTTGAATTCGTTGTAATCGTATACGCGCAAATACCCTTGGGAAATGTATTAATTCATCTCTTCTTTCCAGTTAGGGGTTAAATAGCAGAACAAATTGGATTCTATAGCCTTGGCTGGCAACCAGTCTACCACAGAAAGTAAAGGCAAACTGCTGCGGGAAAATCTGCCCAGTCAGTCATGTCTCTTTCAAGACATGACCACCCAAGTGTCTATCATGTATGGCATTTAACTGACTGACTGTCTCTATTTATTGTCTGAGAGAACCCTTTCTGCTTACCATCAGCATGGCTAATGATGACCTCCAGGAGAGTAACTCATAGTGACTTCTGGACTAATGCTTTCTGCTGACATGAAGTGGAAAGATTATATTGAATTAATTGCTAAGTTGGTTCTCTGTGTCATTCTAGACAATTTTTCTGGCTCAGATATATCTTACATATTTATAAGTCTACTATTTGTCTATACTTAGAATATTGCTTCCATATATGGTCCAGTGCTCTTACTATATATTTAGAGATTCTTGATAAAATCTAAAGAATCTACAATATTATTGATCTTGACCCGGAATTTCAGCTTCAGTCACTTCCCACCACTGTAATGTAGCTTCGATATGCTTTTTCTAAAAATACATAGTTTCATGAAAATTTGGGCCCAATCGGGTTATTAGTTTACAAATTGCAGTTATTTAAGTGAAGCTACTATTGCAAATTTTCAAAACAATGGAAAAATCTGAATTTTGTGTATTGATAAAGCATTGCTTTCTTATAGGAAAAATACTGTTCAAGCAAAGCAGTAGCTTGATAAGTGTTATTCAGACTCTGCTCCATTGGAAACGAGGATTAAAACTTAGTATGCTGACTTTAAATGTGGTCGGACAGACACAAATAATGCTGAATGCTCAGGTCACCCAAAATTGACAGTTGTCCCAGAAAACACCAAAAAAATTCCCAAACTTTTTTTGGTTGATTGTAAATTAAAGTTGCGTAAGATAGCAGAGGAGTTGAACATATCAGAAGGCAGTGCATTCACCATTTTGCATGAACATTTATCAATGAGAAAGCTGTGTTCAAAGTGAGTGCCACATTTGCTCACAGTCGATCAAAAATAACAACACATCGACAATTCAGAGCGTTGCTTGCAGCTGTTTTAATGCAACAAGGAATTTTTATATAAATATGTGACAATGGATGAAACATGGATCCACCATTTCACTCTAGAGTCAAATCAGCATTCAGCTGAGTGGACAGCAGCACATGAAATCCATCCAAAGCGACTAAAGATGCAAACATCAGCAGGCAAGGTTTTAGCCTCTGTATTTTGGGATGCACAGGGTATTTTGTTCAATGATTACTTTGAGAAAGGAAGAACTATCAATAGTAAATATTATTTAGCATTATTGGTACATTTGAAGGAAGAAATTGTCAAAAGACGACCACAAATAAAGAAGCAAAAAAAGTTATCTTTCACTAAAGAGAATGCACCATGTCACAAGTCAATTGTAATGATGGCAAAATTACATGAATTGCACTTTGAGTTACTTCTGCATCCACCCTATTCTTCAGATCTGACCCCCATCGAATATTGGCTGTTTGCAGACTTTGAAAGAATGCTTCAGGGAAAGAGATTTGGTTCCACTGAAGAATTGATATTGGAAACCGAGATGTATTTTGAGGCCAAAGACAAATCGTTCTACAAAAAAGGTATTGAATTGTTAGAGAAGTGTTGTATTCAGTGTATCACCTTAAAAGGAGACCATACTGATGAATAAAGTCAAATTTTAGCTAAAAGTGGTTGTTTTATTAGTTATGCCTGGGATTTATTGTGTGATGTGTTATTTAATCCTATTGAATACCTAGAGAACTGACTGAATGACCTTCGTGTAACTAGTCAACCGATTATTGGAGACCTTACTGTACATGCATGAACATACACTCTCTCTCGTGGAGTTTTTCAGTAGTAGGATAACATTAAACAGATTTGTGTATTATGAGACCATCACAATTATAATAACCAAGTGAATAGATTTCTCATACTGGATATTCTTGGTAAAATATTGCATCACTCTTGGTTGTCAAAATATTAGGTTGTCCCAAAAGTTTGTAAACACTTGCAAAAAATTGAAATTTTACTTGCCAAGTAATCTAAGGTTATCAGAAAACATTTGTAAAAAATTGAAATATTACTTTCAAAAACAACAAAAATTATTGCTCAAAATAAAGACCATCATTTTCCAAGACTTTCTGCCATCAATCTGCAAGCTTTCGGATCTGGTCAAAGTACCATTCAGCCTGCTTCAAATCAAAGAATTCTTGACACACTTCCTCAACTTCATCAAACGAGTCAAATTGGTGTCCCTTCAGAACATGTTGCATTGAGCAGAAAAGGCTGTAATCTGATAGAGCATAGTCATGACTGTAGGCTGGATGTGGCAGAACCTCAACACCGTCCAGCTCTTCAAACTTGATTTTGGTTTTCCTGGCAGTGTGTGGTTTGGCATTGTCCTGCTGCATCAAAGCACGCTTTCAGTTGATCAGAGCCATGTACTTTCGTTTCAACTTTTTGTAGACCCACTCAAGTTGCTGGCAGTAAAGTTCGCCACTGATGGCACGGCCATTTGGAACCAACTCAAAATGCATGATTCCTTCAAAGTTCCACCAAACGCACAACATGACTTTCTTGCCGAATCTTGTTTTGGAACCAATGGTGTCTCTTGCCCTTTTTGAACCCATCAATACTTCTCGATTGTGCTGAACCAGATAGACCCATTTTGCAAGTGTTTATGAACTTTTGGGACAACCTAATATATCCCCCATTACAATCTAGATTTGACTACCATAATGCAATAAAGCAAATCACAGTAATTTCAACATTTCAAAATAAAGCTCTTCCTCGTTTCTGAAAAGTGGAAACAGTACTGTGGTGTATGAGATCCCAATAGCAGTGTTTTGAAAGGGACTATGTCACCATTGCCCTAGGTAGGCTTTATTTTTAATTTCTTTGTTAATATAAAATGACTCAATAATTTAATGACAAACTTGGTACATGCTAACAGCTAACTCAGTAGAAAACAACTTGAAATTTTAACGACCTAAACAATTTTTTTTTTATTTACTACTTTTGGTTTAATGTAATTGACCTTCTGTCAAAGTTACAATGATTCATTTAGAATATCTCCTACTGACATTGAGTTTCATTTTCTTGTTTCCTTTGTTGCCGCTAATGTCTTACGATTATGTGGGAGGTATTTTTTGTGAGGCATAGATGTAGGAGATCTTTCTGCTTCACCCTGTATACAGATTTATTTAACATTTTATAAAGAAATAAATCTGAAAATAAATTTTTTTATTGAAAAATTTATAAAATTACAAAATTATCAAGATATATTACAGTGTAATATTGATTATTTGCCAGTTTATAAATAACTATAAAAACAAGAGTTTTTTTTTTATTCAATTTAATAAATAAATAGTGTAATACCTTTGTTTTCAATTCTCAAGAATAATGAAAATGTATAAATCCATTTTCAAATATTTGGGTTTTTGAAAATTCTTATGATTGCTTTTTAAAAACAAACATTATTGAAGGAGTTAAAAGTGTATACAGTAATTGCAGTTTCAAGGGAATAACTATTTGACACCATGTTTTTTTGGCTGGCATAAAAGTTAAGCATTGTTTAATTTTCAATATATTTAATTTCGTTATGTAATTTTTACATTTGCAGATTTATTGCATATTGATAAAGATATTCAAGACCTCTTTTGTTCAAGAACTGAACACTTTGTTACAATATTTTCCAAAGCAATTTATTTACATTTTTTTTCTCTTTCCTTTTGCGTCTAGTTGTCTACAACAGTCGTCTGAGAGGATTTGTGATTCTTGACACTCGGGGAATTGTCACCTGTAAACTTGACAGAATTGGGTTGAAAGGTAAATTATACCCTCTGTCCTCAATAAGTCATTGCTTTCAGTTTTTGGAATTTCATTACCTTTTCTTTCTTTTTTTATTTACATCCAGCAAGAAATTCTTTGAAATGTCACTTTATAAATAAGATCTTATCCTTTTTTACATTTTTTAACATAGGAATCATCTATTTTATGATATTTTTTCTCAAGAGCGTAAATTAACTTTAATAGTTTATTCATTGAAATTTTATAAATTTTCAAGTATATTGATATGGCAAATGTCATGAGATATCAGTGCATTTTTTTTTATTATAATCATTTCACCTCCAGCAAGACAGTACAACCACTGGTGCACAGGGGGTTACATAAGAGAAGAGTGATGACAAAGAGGAACAAGAGAGAAGGATGAGAACACTGGTGTGAAGAGAGCTGATGAGAGTAGAGTGGATAGGAAAAAGAACATGAGGAAAAGGATGCGAGTCAAAGAGATAAAAGATGGCAATTGACTTTACATTTAAGTTCTTGGAGATTGTAACTGTCAGGGAAGCAAGTATACAGAAGAGAATTCCACAGACAGGAAGTGTGAGAAAAGAAGCTAATAGAATAGAAGCTGTGGTTACATTTGATTGGTTTCACTGTAAAAGGGTGGGACCTAAATAGTAGTCTAGTAGCTCAAGTAAATTCATGCAGAAGGGTCACCAGGGAGCTAAGCTCATCAAAGCAGAAGTGTTTGTAATGTTAGGTGTCCCTACCATTCTTTGATGTAAAGGAAACAGATTTATCTGTTCTACCCTTATAACTAATGAGTCATTGGCAAGGTGACATGAATTATTACAGTTTGATCAAAGCATGAATGTGTTATCCTTTAGTTGTCTGAGGTTTGGATGAACTTACATGACCAGTATTGGTAACAAGGCATAAACTGCTGCTGATGTTTCATGTCCCTACAAGAGCTTGAAAAATTAATTTTATGAACTTTGGTTTCTGGATTGAAAATTAATCAGGTAAATAGCAACAAGAAGGTTCAGATCAAAAAAATTGTAAATCCGAAGTCATAATTCGAAGGGTCAACGGTCAGTCTTGCAAGTCCAATGCTGGAGGTATAAATCAAAAGGGTAAAAACATTCACATTACAACTTGCAATAAACAACTACCTCCATGAAGAGCAAATCAATTCTGTGGTCCAAAATAAAGTTCTTTCATTGGGTTAAGAATGGTTGTGATTAGTCAAGACTGGCTGGGAAGTGCAAACAATTACTATATTTTGAAGCATACTAAATTTGACTTGATCTTAATGCTGATTTTATTTTTTGACAGCACAGAGAACACAAATTCTTTTTCAAGGAAAGATTTGGCTTTCTCAATAGCCATTCTCTCACCTGATCCTATGATTGCACATCAGACAACCCAGAGTCGACCTCTTTAGTATTGTACTTCTTCTTAATGAGATGATCACTGTCTCTTCTCTTGATATGTCATCTTTTGAGAAGAAACTTGGTGCATACTCTAATACATATTCACTTATGAATATGTAGAAACAGAAAACACAATATTTTCAGCTATAAGAGAAAAAAGTCATATAAAAGGTTTTCATGCTGTTTCAATTTGACTGCTATATTGCCAAAAATAACAATTCTTAATCTGAACTGTTTTTACTATTTGTTCAGTATATGCCATTGCTTGTTTGTTTCTGTTTAACGGCCTATCAACATCTAAAGGGTCATTTAAGGCCAGAAACATATTTTTATTTTAAATCACAGTTGTTGGTAACATTTTTCATTCAAAAAAGTTTTGTTGGTAACATTTTTCATTCAAAAAAGTTACTTGGTAATATTTTTCATTCAAAAGTTTTGTTGGTAATATTTTTAATTCAAAAACATTTTGTTTGTAATATTCTTCATTCAAAAACGTTTTGTTGGGAAATACTTTCATCACATTTTGACCCCGGTTTTGTGGTTAACTATTTACCCATAGCTGGGACCCTAACAGGTGCTACCACCCTGGGTCAGGGCGGATCTGGGAACAACAGCAATTAGGAGGTGGTTCCATGCTCCTCACAACCTCCCAATCAGACGCCTTGCTGCTGGATGCAGTTTACAGTCATACCCAGGACTGTATATGTCATTGACAGATATCTTAACACTGTCACAAAACATGCACATGTTTTGCAGCATGTTGTCTATTAACTCTGATATACACTATTTATTGAATTTTTTAAAAAATTAGGCTAAGTTTCTAATCTAATGGACATCATGATCTCTCTACAAGAATCACCAATCATTTGGTCATGGCACCTGACAAATATTTTTATTGCCTCTTCCTCATCTAGGTCTGCCTCTCACTCTAATCAGATGATGCTAACTATAAACTGGAAGGTGTGTGGCTGAAAACTCTTATCAATTTTTGTCTGAATTTCTGGGTTTAGGAATTATTATTATTTACACTATTTAGATTTAAACCATTGTCCTCATCTTATCACAACCTTTCGGGAATTGTGCCCTCCTTCATCAGGAGTATATCAATCAAAGTGACCTACAGGAAATTCCCAACTGAACTCTTTATTTAATCTACTGTCTATGCTTAGGGATATCTCATCTAGTTTTTATTTTTAGTACTGTTCAGTTATTGTTTTCCATGTTTTTACCGAGTCCAAGTACAGACTACCTAGCCCAAGTATTGAACTAACAATTACTCTGTCACCAAATTCCCAAACTAATGCTTTAATCCACTAGACTATTGTCCTGTAGAACAATTCTCTGTGGAAAACTTGGAGTCCTAAATCTACCCTGCCTACTGATGAGTGCTGATTTTTTCTTGCTTGCCTGCACTCATCAAATATTTTCTCTTTTATTGCAGCTGTTGGTTGGTTTCAGGACTGAAAAGTAATTTTAGTATAACAGAAAGAAGTTATATTAGCAATTTTAAAGCTGTCTCAATGTAACTGCAACATTGTCAATGAATAATAATTCTTAGTAACATTTAATCGGATACAATCTGAATCTTATTCTTTATTTTTCATTTGTGACAGTTTTTGAGTCTAGATGAAATTGATTTTACAAACTGTTGAGTATATGCCATTGGCAGAAATCTTAAGATGTTCACTACTACATAACACAAGTGTTTTGTTGCATGTGGTGTATTACCACTGACACACAAGTCACATGGTATTACCACTGACACAAGTCACATGGTATTAAGCCAGTGCTGAGGACACACATTAATACTATTAATTGCAGCTTAATAAATTCAATTTTAATTACTAATATAAATCATAAATCATTTTGTATAACAATTTCCATTGGCAACCAATGAAATGTAATATCGGCAATCCTGTATGCCATTGAATACTGGACCATCTTATCATTCAGTCAGTTAAGTGCCATACATGATACACGCTTGGGCGATCATGTCTCGAAAGAGACATGACTGACTGGGCAGATTATTATTCCGCAGTAGGTTGCCATTGCTTTCTGCAGTAGACTGGTTGCCAACCAAGGCTATTGTTATGTCGCCAAGTATAAATGAATAACTCAACAACAGAATCAGAATATAAGTTGTATTCTGCGGAAAGACGGTTAGTATGTACAGAAGTGATTAGTAATATTTACAATAGAAAGATACAAGAGTCCAATCCATCATAAGACGTGTGTATACGTGATTACTTCCGGTACGCCACTGGAAGTGTGACTAACTCTTCACTGACTCGCACTGACTCTTCAGTAACTCATTAGAGACTCTCAAGTGACTCTCTACGACTCTCATGTAGAGAATCCACCATTGCTATATATAGCAATGGGAACAGTCCATTTGTAGTCAAATAAAAGCAGCACCCTAACAGCTATAGAACCCAATCTGTCCTGTTATTTGACCCATAGCTGGAGGGAAGAGACAGATTAATATCTTTCCCAAGGGTATTTGCGCATATATGATTGTAACGAATTCAACTGGAATCTTATCATTACTTTGTCTTAATCATTGCAATTTAGGCACATTGGAAAAGTGAAAAATGCCTTTCAAAAGCTAAGTAGTAAGAAATGGGAAAATTTTGCTAGAAACAAATAGTGTTAAACTTTTAAATAATGTCAGCACTCATATATGGAAATGAATGCTGGACAATCTCAAAGATGAAGAAACTTAGGGCAACAGAAATGTGGCACGGCAGAAGTATGCATGAGAATGCCTTTGACTTGAACATGTGATACAACAATGAAATTTTAAAGAAAATAGGAACTAAAAGGGGCCCAAAGGAATCAGAAAGAGACATTTCAAATTTGTTTGTAATGAGGAAAGTGGGGTAAAACAAAGTTGATACTTACAGGACATGTTGAAGGCAAGAGAGACAGTGGAAAGCAATGCATAACCTACTGAACAAACTTGTATAAATGGTTGACAGAATAGAGATTAGGCAAAATAGCAAACAGACAAACTAGTGTTCCCTCACCATTTTGCAGTTAACCTTTCATGGTCTTGCCATATAGCAGGCTTATAAAAGTTATACATATAATTTAATATCGCAGAAATTATGAACAATAGCGGAAAATCATAAGAATTTATTATTTTAATGTATTTAATAGTAAAATAGGTATTTTCTTGTCAGAAAAGATAAAAACAGTTAAAAAGAGTAAAAAAAGAAGTACAAAATACATAAACTATAAAACATTATTGTTATAGTGGAACATCCTGCCATCCCCAAGAATGGAATGCTCTAGACTATAATGGACGGTGACAAGCGGAGAGAGTCCAAACGTCTTAGGCGAAGACATTCTCTATTTGATAGTTTATTCCGCTCCTACTTGTCGATTGCTTATCTGTATCTTATTGTTAATTGTACAGTAGTACAATAAATCCGTTATATTGTATTCCTGTGTCAAGTACCATTCTTCCGCTAATCTTTACGCTGATATTCCTTTCCGGGATATATCATTTATTAAAAAAAACATTTGGAATGAAAGTAGTTCTGCAGCTGGCAAACACAATGGGTCTTGTCATCTTGTGTGGTCTCTACCTATGAGAGACCATACACAACTTGTTATTGGCTGATGGACAGGAGTCACCCAATGACAGTACAGAGATTTGTATTGTAGAAACTGATTGGCCATGAAACAGAGCGTCTTTGTAGGCTCTGTAACCTCCCATGCGTCACTCAGCGTTCACACTCATTCTCTAACTACTGTGAAATTGCTAAGTGATTTTTCTCATGACTTTTTGCTTTGTTTTAAGTCTCAAGATATATACTGTATCTACTGAGTGTAATGTTAATTTTTTATAAGATTACATGCGCGTTTCATATGTACTGTATGGTACATGGTGGTCTTTGATTAAGCTGATATTTACTGTACAATACTATAATGTTTAACTGTTTATGAATCTTACTAAATTTATTAATTTAAGAAGTTTTTGTAGCTTATTTGTCTTTTTCACACTTTTCAAATATATAACTTATGTTTTTTTAACACTTGTGCAATGTGTGCGTACAGTACTTTAATAGTGTGCACAATCATTTGCAACAGTTACTTCTTCTTCTATGTGCCTTGTCCTTTCAGGACATAGGTGATCATGGCGTTCCACGTTTCCCTATCTCTGGCGGTTCCCTATCACCGGTGGCTCTTAGCATGCTTTCTCCAGTTACACCACACAACCCTCGTTTCATCATCCGCCTGATCAGGTTCTTCAAGTATGTTATCTGCTGCTTTCCTTTGTTTCTTTTTCCCCTCTATCTGTCCTGTTAGTATCAGGTTCTCCAAGCCCTCCTTCCTCATTGCATGTCCCAGGAACTTTAGCTGTCTTTTCCTGATGCTCAGTATTAATTTCCTTTTCATTTCCATTCTTTCCAAAACCTCATCATTGCTCACATGCTTGGTCCACGATATCCGAAGCATCCTTCTGTAGAACAACATTTCAGTTGCTTCAAGTTTTTCCTTCATCTTTGATGATATTGTCCAGCATTCACTGTCATATTGAAGAACTGACATCACATAGCAATCCAGTACTTTCTTCTTTGTTTCTAGTAAAATTGTCCTGTTTCTTAATACTTTACTCAACTTCTGGAATGCTTCCTTCACAATGCTAATTCGGCTTTGGATCTTTGTGTTGCATTTTCCATCATCTGTTAGAACACTTCCCAGGTATTTAAATTTTTGTACCTGCTTGATTTTAATTGCTACTCTACTGTAAACCAATATTTTACTATATATTTTAAAAAACATGAAAGTCTTTATACATAAAATACTATGTAAGAGTGTGGGAAGCATTATACAGATAGAGGTTTGGTTAATATTAGTATGAGATGGGTTTATATAGGCTTAAAATATACCTAAATAATAAAATAAATATTCTTTTTGTACATTAACTGCTAATTGTGCAGGAACATTTTATACTAAAAGTTATAAAGGACAGGAAATTGTCGAGAGCCATAATTGTCAATGTCCCAGAAAGGTGCAAATAGCCAAGGTAGCAGTGAATGTTTTTCTAAACTTAAATAATAATAGGGAAGCAGATTACTGAACTTATCTTTTACTTGGTGGTACAAGCACGAAATTTGGTACACAAGTGTTCCAGGACCTATTCTCTCAGAAAAGTATGTTATTCACATTGAAAAACAAAATGGCCGCCATTTTTCAAAATGGCCGCCATTTTTCAAAATGGCCACTATTTGAAGTGGCATGAATTTGTGTTTGAGCTAAATTTTGATGGAATAATGCTATTTTAACATTCTATGCATCAAAATATACATTTCTGAGTTAGAAAAATCTATTTCTGGATTATGAAATCATAACGATTGAAAACTAAGATGATGTGGCTGGGATTAAATGATGACATGCTCGTTTAGCACTTCATTTTGAAAAAAAGAAAAATCAAAGTATAATATAGCATATACAGCAGGAAATTATTATCTTTTGATTCACGTGGTGGATTAGCCAGTCATGTCATCCTGACCTTTGCATGCACACAACTGTGTACACTTGAGACTGAAGCAATAACATTTACATTGCCCTTGGCATTCTGTCTTGCAGCCATATTTTATTAACTTGGTGGGTAGCAAAAACAGTGACTTCAACGAGAACATCTGTGTCACACTTTCATCAACACAAGCACCATCTGTTGCTTGGCTGCATGAAGAGCATGAGTGAAGTCCTTGTGTTTGCAAGGACTTCAGCCATCAAGACTAATGGATTTGTTGGAAAGAGCTTGATCTCCTTTGGTACCAACAACAACATTGTCGCTATCCTATTAGCAAAGAACTCAAAGAGCTCTTAGTGTTACTGTCGCTTAAGAAAATTTTCCAGTTAGGTGGCAGATTGGTTTTTCCATCACTCAGTATTGATCCCCTTTGCCTCTCTTTTAATCTTAAGGCTGGAAGTCTAATAAACATCAAAAACTATGTCTGTCCTTTACAAAATTCTATGAGTACATCTGAATCTTTGGAACCACATCTAGAATAGCATATTCCTCAAAGGTCTTCGATGTTTTTGGCAGCAATGAATATATAAAAGAGAACCTATCAATGATAACAACATCACATCTTGATCTAGTGTTGGGAGGAATTACTGCAGTTTCAAGAATTTTTGCAAGCTGCAATTTCTGACTAGTGTAGAGTTTCCCCACTAAGTGCTGCAGTGAAAGACTGGTTTTCATGTTGGAAAAACTCAAGCAGGTCACGTTCTCATGCTTGGCAGGATATAAAGAGTTGCAAGAACAGATAACAATCATCTTTGAGTACTTGCTGCTCCATGTCACCAGCAGTTGCAGTGCCTCTTGGCAAAAGAATTCTACTTTGTTTTTTGAATGGGCTTATAGAAGGAAGCTCCATCACCCAGACCATTGAAAAATTCTCAGAAGGCAACTTTATCTTTCTCAAGGTGAGTTCTTACAAGTTCATCAGTACTGGGATGTATGACAGTTTTTGAGTCCAATGTGAGCATGTCTTTTGATTCTTCCTGAAAAGGATTGCCCAGATATTTTTTTTCACCAAACAATTTCTGGTCTTTGTCAGAGAAGGATTTCTAAGACAGGCTGATCTGCTCATGGTGTGTGATATCATCTGTCACTTTGGCCAGCGACACCAACACCATGCGATATTAGCAAGCTAACTTCTGGTCAAGACACAATAAGCCTTCTCAGTGCAGCTGGATCCTCAGTAAGCCCAATAGCACCACCATCATCTTTCACTACTGAATTGGCCTGTTCATGTGCTTGGTCAATGGCCAAGCCAGAAAACTTTGTTAGTCTTGTGTACCACAAAATTTCTCAGTTGAAATTCATTAAAGACCTCAAGGTGAGTGTGTTCCATGTCTCTAAGATGGATAGAAAGCCATGTTGTATAGTTCACATTGTTGTTTGTAAAGAACAGGGGGATTTGAGCAGGCAGTGCTTTGCAATACAAACTAAATGTCACCAGTTTCATTGAAAGCACAAGATTCCAGAATTGAAATTGAGGACTCTCTTTTCTGCGTTTCTTACACCAGTCATCAAAAGCTTCTTCATTCTATTCTACACAATGATTCTCATATGCTTCCTTTTGGAGTGTTACATGCTGTAACTTGGTACATATGGCATGTTTTTGTGACTCTGCTGTTCCAAAAGAAAGCACCCAGACTTCACAAGAGCATCTGTCCACCCACTGCTTTAAAGTAGAGTTCCAATAGACCTTACAGCAGAAGGCCTCCCAAACATGACAACAAATTTATCCTCACCATACAGGTCAGGCCAGTGCCACTGGATTTGTTTGATAAATGCATAAATAGGCTCATCTGTGGTTATCACAGGGACCTGCCCTGAGTTGAGGTGTGCAGTAGTATTCCTAACTTTGTTCATAGAGTGCCTTACAGTGGCAAGTGAGTGAGCTTCATCACAAAGGAGGGCCAGAAGTGCTGTAATACTCACTTGAAATGCAAGACCTCTCTATTTCTCTGCATGATGGGTCGACCAAGTGATATTAACATTGTCATGTACTTCTTGTGCGAGGCTAACCTTCTGCAACCAATCATGTTCATTGGTTAGGGAGAGACTTGGGAGAGATTCATATGTAACATTACCCTTGAGAGGAGAAGTGTTTTTTGTTGTGAAGAATGCAGGATAGATATTTGTATATGAATCAGGGATTTCTGAGAATTTTTTTTGTTATTCTTAATTAGAATTGGTTATTGTACTTCTCCTTGATTTTCTGATGTTGTATATTAAAAGATGGATATGCTGGTTTCATGAATCTATGTGGTCATCATTGTGGAAAAGGGATTATGGTCAATGTTATCTATTGCAAAAGTGCTGAAAAGACCTTTCCTCAGTTTGGGAGGACAAACCAAACCTTCCTCTACATATCTGGCTACAACTGCATCTCCTAGCTAAGCTGATATCTCAATTACTCAATCATATGGAATACTGAGACCATGGTCGTGGAGTATTTCTAATAGATGTCTCTTTCTTGTCTTGCAATGAACAGACATCCGAAGATGTATATAGACTGGAAATGGGGTTTCTCTGTCTCTAGAATGGCAGCATCTTCTTTGTATTTGGCAAAGCAGTTATATTGAAGGAGCTGAACCATATCCAGGTCAGTTGTAGTTGCTCCAAACCTCAGTTGAGACCTTGTCTGCTCTATATTCAATCATGCAAACAAATTGAAGCAAAGCTAGAGGTAATGAATCATATACTGAAATCTCAGAAGATTGCTGTCATATTTACATTTCTGATCAAGCATTTGTTTGTGCAATATCTTGGTAGCTTTGGTAAGAATAATGACATCAGAGTAGGTTGATGCTTTTGATATGACAGGACCTACATCCTTCTTGAATGTCAGGACCTACATCCTTCTTGAATGTTATCTATTGCAAAAGTGCTGAAAAGACCTTTCCTCAGTTTGGGAGGACAAACCAAACCTTCCTCTACATATCTGGCTACAACTGCATCTCCTAGCTAAGCTGATATCTCAATTACTCAATCATATGGAATACTGAGACCATGGTCGTGGAGTATTTCTAATAGCTTACAAAGTGCCTACATGTTGAAACTGATTCAGAAAATGATTCAGACAAGATTCTCTTCCCTCTATTGTACTAGAATCAATAGAAAAAAACCCAATTACGAAGTTGCCCCTTTCACCATAGAGAAAACACCCAGCTCTATAATAAAACCAAAATCAGTTAAAAAATTAGCAAATAATACTTTACTAGGAGAAGTAACAAAAAATCATACTCAGGCCTATTATTGAAACAAAAATCATTTCATAATCTGAAAATAAAATCATACCCCACAATTCCTTGAATTCATCAAAGCGTGTAATGAGAAGTCCTGATCTCTTTCTTTGCACCATAGATGAGATAAAAACCAACCTCCAGATTCAAGGTGTCATTGATGCTCGCAGTCTCTATTAGAAAGAACAATAAAATAACACAAACTCATACCTACTCACATTTAACACTCCAAGAATCCCAACCAAAGTAAAGATAGGATATACTATAACAAGTAAATGTATATATTTCAAATCCTCTCAGATGTCACAGCTACCAAAGATTTGAGCACTACAAAGAAAAATGCACCAGACCTCCCTTCTGTAAAAGGTGTGGAGAAAGTGGAACAGACCACATGAACTGTGAAAAACCACAGAATTGCCCAAACTGCAGACAAAACCACGCAGCTGACTCAAAAGAACATGAAATCTGGAAAAAAGAAAAAGTATAAAAAATAAAACACACAAAAATGTATCATACCCTGAATCAAGAAAAAATTTGGAAGACTCTGTAGCAACAACAACATATGCAAACATAACCAAACTCACCAGCAACCCAATTCAAACCCAAGCAATAGTCCATCATGAAATGATAAACTTAATAAAAGAATTGAAAACATTAATGGAATCACTAAAAGAAAGCTTAACCAATTTAACAACGAAGCCCCCTGCTGAACAAGTTCTAAAGAAAAACTCTGAACCCCAAACTAATGAAACTGAGGAGCCCCAAAAACCAAACCAAACAAAACACAAACCAAACAACAAAAAAACCTAAGCCTCTATACTACCACTACCAAACCTAATGAACCTCCCCCTGCCAAATAAATAACATTGAAAGCCTGTCGCCAAAAAGAAAGATCACCTAGGAAGAGGGAATATAGCAAACATAAAACAAGAACCATGCTAACAGAAATGAAAGACTGATTCAAACTGATGGAAATGGAGATGAAGGAAAATCCTTCAAAACATAAAAACTCTAAATATCTAAAAAGCCCCAGCAAAGCCAGATCTAAAAGTGTAGAAACCATGGAAATAAATGAATCCAACTAAACAAAATCACTAAAACTACACCAAAATAATAAACTCCAATCACACAACAAAGACTAAAAAACATAACTCATAAAATCAACCAATGGAACTGCTGTGGCTATAAGGCGAATTGCAATGAACTATTTCTATTAATAACTGAACTAAACCCTATCATCATATGTCTCCAAGAAACCTTAAAAAAACAGTGACAAAACATATATGAAAGACTTTAAGCAATATGATTATATACATAATATTGGACTGAGAGCTTCAGTGGGTGTATCTGTTGGGGATCACCCCTTTTTACACATAAGAATGGACTCACTGGATATGTACATATAATCCTGCCTATACAGAGAATGGGAGTAGTAGTTGTAAAAACTACCTTTGTCACTGTCAGCTCTCTACCTTCGGGTAGAGGGTGCTCTCTGCTTCCGAGTAGAGAGCACTAACACAGTCGTGGTTCCGCCAAAGGGTAGAATCACGATTGGGGAAAAATAGACAGACATTTTTTGGCTGAACCATATAACCCAGAAAACCCACTTATAACTGACCATGTGTCACATGTTGCCCTTAGTGGGAGGGACAACTAAATAATGTAGTAGTTGTAAAGAGTAGTTAGAGAGTTTATTAAGGAGTCAGTTGGTCCATAAGTTGGTGCAGAGTTAGTTGGAGTTGTTTGGATATAGACTCATTACCCGGACATACTATTTCACTGTAAGACTGTATATATTGAGTTCTACTAATAGTATTCCTGAATTGACTAACCTGTGTTCCAGTTTGTATATTTTTGTTCAATATATCTTACATTTTCTATCTCCATATCTGTTTCTGTTATTTATTATTTTGTGTGGTTTCTCAACCGGAATCCACAACAGTATCAATCCTACTTAGGAAACATATCCCCTCAAAGAAAAATCAACGTCTTGCCTCCCAGAGAATAAAACACTATGCCTCCTTGGTCTCACACTTTCAGCGGACCTCAAGTGGAATGACTATATCGAATCCATTGCTAAATCTGCTGCTATGAAAGTCAATTCCCTGTGCAGGACCCGGAGGTTTTTTCCATCTGAATCTATCCTGCACATTTATAAATCTACTATCCGCCCGTGCATTGAATATTGTTGCCATATCTGGTTGGGTGCCCCTGCTATTCTCCTTGGGCTTCTAGACAAGGTACAGCGGAGGGTCTGTAATATGATCGATACCGACTTAGCAGACCGCCTGCAGTCTCTCTCTCACCGGCGTGATGTGGCTTCCCTGTATCTCTTCTATAAATACTTTCACAGCTTCTGCTCCGATGAACTTAGATCACTGGTGCCCCCTAGATATGAATTTGCATGAGAAACTAGATTAGCAACTAGATCCCACCCTTTTACAGTGAAACCGATAAAATGCAACTGCAACTTCTACTCCAACAGTTTCTTTTCTCGCACTTCCCGACAGTGGAATTCTCTTCCACATGACTGCTTCCCCGACAGCTACAATCTCCAGGAGTTTAAATGTAAGATCAATAGACACCTCCTAACAAACTAACTTCCATTCTTTCAAACACTCTTCCCACCCACCCAACTATCTATCACCCCCCTTCTGACATTTCCTATATCTAACCACTCTTCCTATTTACCTCCCCCTATATAGCCCCAAGCGCAATAGTGGCAGTGGAATGCCTTGCTTCGGGTGAAATGATTAAAAAAAATAAACACTAGCTTACAAGCAATTGTGATTTCAGCAACATTACACAAAATTGTCTCCATTTACTCACTATACATTCCACCTCATGACCCCATAAATGAAAATAAGTTAATTTAATAAAACAACTCCTTAAACCATTTATCTTAATGGGAGACTATAATAATCATAATATAATATGAGGAAGTAAAACAACGAACAAAAGAGGCCAGACTCTCAAAAACATCTTCAATAACTATAATCTGTGCCTCCACAATCAGAAATCACTAACTCACCTTGACCCATCTTCAGGTACATTTGCTGCCATAGATCTAACTCTCAGTGATCCATCAATCTTTCTAGAATATAACTTGCAAGTATACAAAAATCTCTGTGGCAGTGATCACCACCCAATAATAATGGAAACCTCAATAATAGAAAATTTGGGACCACAAAAAATTTCAAGACCCCCACGATGGAATTTTAAAAAAGCAAACTGGCAATCTTACAAAGAACTATGCCTTACTACATTAATCCCAGAGACAAATACAAATCAGGAAGAACCTATAATACATTTTACCAACACCCTTATTACGATAGCCAACAAAACTATCCCTAAAAGCACAATATCTCGAAAACACGACAAACCATGGTTTACAGAAGAGTGCAAAAACATAAGAGAATATCAAGCTGCTCTCAGGAAATTCAAAACAAACCCTTTATCAGAAAATCTAATGAAATACAAACAACAAAGAGCTAAAACTTGACATACCATTCAGTCAGTTAAGTGCCATACGTGATACACGCTTTGGCGATCATGTCTCGAAAGAGACATGACTGACTGGGCAGAAGACTATCCCGCAGTAGGTTGCCATTGCTTTCTGTGGTACACTGGTTGCCGACCAAGGCTATAGAACCCAATCTATCCTGTTATTTAACCCATAACTGGAAGGAATAGATGGATTAATACCTTTCCCAAGGGTATTTGTGCATAAGTGAATGCTATGAATTCAGCTGGACTTCGAACTCGGCTCCCCGATTTCTCGTTCCGAGCTGATATCCAATGCACCACAATGCACATCCGACATACCATTAAAGAAGCAAAAAGTTTCTCCAAGAGGATCTTTTGACATACCATTAAAGAAGCCAAAAGATTTTCTTGGAGAAAATCTGTCTCAAAAATAAATTGCAATACTAATACCAAAATAATTTGGAACTTTATAAAGAAAATGTCAAATAAAAACATCAATACCCCAATAAATCACCTCTCTCAAGGAAACACAATTGGCACAAGTGAAACCCATATAGCCAACCTAATCGCAGAAAATTTTGCTCAAGCATCATCAACCAAGAACTACTCCAATAAATGTAACCAAATTAAATCTAAAGAAGAAAAGAACATAATAAAATTCACCTCTGACAATACTGAAAACTATAATCAACATTTCACCCGAACCGATTTCTAAAACTAAATATCCAAATCCAATAACTCAGCCACTGGCCCAAATGTAATCCACTGCGCCTTTCTCAAAGAACTCCCAACAATATCCCTGGAATATCTCTTAAATATATATATAACAATATCTAGATCTCTGGCAACATGGAAGCAAGCCACAATCATCCCTATCCTCAAAAAACAAAAAGATCCCACAAACCCTACCAGTTATAGACCAATTGCTTTAACCAGCTGTTGTTGCAAAAAAGAATGATCAGTCTAAGACTAACATGGTTCCTAGAATCAAATCATCTCCTCTCAGATCTACAAACAACCTTTAGAGCCAAAAGAAGTACCATAGACCAACTAGACCATATAAAAATCCTAATTTGAGAAGGGCTTATTTAGGAAGGAATATCTGGTTGTAGTCTTTTTTTATTTTGAAAAAGCCTACAACACAGCATGATCACATGGCATATACAAAGATCTTGGTCTATGAGGCAGACTTCCAATCTTCATAAAACAATTCTTACAGGACCGAACTTTACAAACACTTTCTAAACAATAGATTCTCTGATCCAAGAACACAAGAAATAGTTGTTCCTCAGGGTAGTATCCTATCAGTGATCCTATTTATAATTAAAATCAATAAAATAACAAGCTGTCTTTCCCCAGAAATCAATGGATCACTATATGTTGATGACTTCCTAATTTGTTACAGCCCCCAAAATATGACTACCATAGAAAGAAAAGTACAACAATGTATCAACAAAATATCAAGATGGACCCTGGAAAATGTATTCAAAATCTCAAATAACAAAATCAAATGCATGTATTTCTGCCAAATAAACAAAATACACTGCCACCTTACCATAATATTAAATGATACTGAATACCCATAACCCATCAACACAAATTCCTAGGCATTATTCGTGATTCAAAATTATTTTTTATCCCTCTCACCAAACATCTGAGAAGCAAAAGCAACCCCCCCCCCCCAACTCCTGAGAGCCATAGCCCACACAGACTGGGGTGTTGACAAAAAGACCCAAATGAAATTATACAGATCCATTATACTATCAAAACTTGATGATGCCTGCTTTCTATATAGAGCAGCTAGAGAATCCTACCTTCAAAAACTTGAAACCATTCACCACCAGGGACTCCATATGAGACTGCCATAGGAGCCTTCACTATCTCTCCAGTAGAAAGCTTATACATAGAGGCTAACAAACCCTTTCTCTCTTTAAGAAGACAAAAACTTACACTCCAATATTACACCAAACTCATCTCATGCTCCCAAAACACTGCCTATAACTGCATCATGAAAATAAGATACCAAAACCTATTTGAAAATCAAGCAAAGACTATCAAACCTCTTAATCTAAGAATCAAAAACTTGCTCAATGAAATAAAAATTGACCCCAAAATAATCCATAATACCATCCTCCCAAAAACAGCACCATGGACCATAAATCAATCCATAGTAAAACTTGAACTAACCAAATTATCTAAAATTAAAACACTCCATCACTTTCCAAGAGAAATTTATTTACATCCAAAATAACTTCCCAGACCATCACCACATCTACACAGATGGGTCTAAACAGGGAAAGGAAGTTGGTTGTACTGCTATCTTTCAAAACCAAGAATCACTAAAATGTCTCCCAAATGAATCATCACTCTATAGTGCAGAAGTCACAGCTGTTGACCTAGCCATGAACATTATTGGTAATCACAAATCTTTCCGATTCCAAATCAGCCCTCTTAGCACTACAGAACAAAGATATATCAAACCTTCGCGTCACAAAACTCCTAAACAAAATGAACACTTTTTCCAAAAATAATAGTATCATCCTCATCTGGATACCAAGTCATATTAGTATATATGGTAATGAAAGGGTCAGACAAAGCTGCAAAAGAAATCACTCCTGACAGACACATCCAAAACAAAAATCCCATACACTGATCTAAAACCAATTATTAACAAATTCATACATGTCAAATGGCAAAAATCATGGGATGAACAAATACATAACAAGCTCCACCATATCCAGGACATCATCAGTTAGTGGCTGGCAGGTTACAGAAGAAACAAAAAGTAGTAGTGATACTTTTCTAGACTTTGCATTGGTCACACCCACATCACCCAATCAAATCTCCTAAAAAGGGAAGAAATTCCAATATGCCCAATGTGCAATGTACCTTTTACAGTTAAACACATTCTTTTAAACTAACAGTTTCAGACAAACTCGGTCAAAACATTACCAGACAAGCAATTTGTAGGATCATTTCAAAAATATAAAACCAGAAGGCATTTTGAGTTTTCTAAAAAAAAAAAAAAAAATTTAATCAAAATCTGACTAAATTAACTTACTATAATATTAAAAAAAACATTAAAACCCCACCTTTTAGGCATTAAATAACCCACAGAGGTTGATATACTGTGAAACAAAACTCAAACTAAGGACAGTGTGTACGCCATTCCATGTAATTGTGGAAAAAAAATATAAAAGATAAACAGGCCACCCCCTTCATGTAAGGCTACAAAAACATCACAAGGCTGTAACATCAGGGGAGATAGAAAAATCAGGTGTAGCAGACCACATATGAAGGAAGAAAGAGGATCACCACCCCCTATGAGATGAAATTGAAATAATAGAGAACACTAATAGAAACTATGTAAACTTAAGGAATCAGTGCATTTGCTAGGCTACAAAAATCTCCTAAGCTGACCAAGCATAGAGATAAATACAATACAAAAGAAGTACCAGTAATATAGAGTGCAAGAGAAAATCATTAGTGTCAAAACTGCAATATGAGCTCTGGTAAAATAAATACTAGAGAAAACCATTAACATCAAAAATTGCAATATGAACACTGGTAAAAAAAAAAAAAAAAAAATGGTTTCTGAACATAAGGTTTATAAGTCCCAGAAATTCAGTAGATATAGACATTGGTTAGTTCCTGTGACTCAACCTAAAGAGTTGTGAGTTCAATACCAGACTACAGTAGTGGTGAGCAAGTAACTTAGAGTGGCCGGTTAGAGGGAGATAACTCATGACTTCCAAAAGTGGCTTCACACAAGGAATGAGAATGATATACTTCATTGATCATAATAAAGGGTTCGGTTCAAAATGCTTAGCACTAGAAGAAGGCCGAAGCGTACAACAGCTGAAACATCATACAAATGGCAACAAAGTTGAGGATAATAGTCCAACAAATGTAAACAGTGTACATTCAAGTTTATATCTGCCAATCATTTTGTGACAGTTTTGGTAGTACTTGGCACTATTTCATCTTAGTGTATGTATCCTCAATACCACCTCCTTCATCTGATCTGGATGGGTATAACCTGATCGGTAACTGTTTGATTGCTTGAAATTGTGCTGGGCTTTTTGCTATCATGTAATAACCATCAGAACTACACTCATAGTAAGCTGAGGAAGACTTCAACTCTTCTTTTGTATCAGTCTGACAGAGGTAACACTTCCTCCAGTCAGTTTTAGAAGTACAACTCAGCGGATTATTAGTGGACATACTGAACAGGTTAAAGTCGAGGGTTTATCCTTTTACCACCTAGCCATACAAAATACATAAGCACATTGAGATATGGGATACAACTAGGTTCATACATACAAATGCCCTACACGCAGCCTGATTGGTCATCCAGTGCTATTTAAGTCCTGTGTGATCTGTACACTTTCTGAGTAGCTGAATCCCATTATCCTCTCTCATGCTGGCACATCCTTCCATTTCAAGCACAGCTATCTAATAGTATAATACTACAACTAGCTATACTTCTAGATGAAATATATATAGGGGCTTATTTATTGGAAATCTAAATTTAAATCTAAACTTATTTATAAATGGAACTTTGTGTGTGTGTCTCTGTTACCTATAGACTCTGAAAGGGCCGAACTGGTTTTCTTGAACATTTACAGTTGTACTATAAGCGTCTGGAGTTTTGTGCTGAGGTACCCCTGATAAATATTGAAAATTGAAAAAATCGGGTGATAGAAGGAGTGGTCTGATTTTATTCAAATTTGATACACTCATAGACAAAGACATAAAAAATGGTATTCAGAAGTTTTAAGATTGCAGTTCTTACAATAGTGCAGAAAATCGATAATATATGTATATAAAAGGCAAGATGTTTGTGTGTGTCTCTGTTTATCTGCCTGTATGTCTGTATTTTTTTTTTCAGCCCTTTTATTTTAGTTTTTACTTCGGGTTTGGCTCTAAGTAAGTATAATTGTAGTTCTTAGTCTCAAGCCATGATACCATTTACTCAGAGGACTTATTTAGCCTTCAAAATTCAGTTTACGATAAAAAAAACTCATTTGATACCAGGAAATCAAAATTGGACTTACAACCATTCATTTTTCTTTCAGTCTACGGTTTCGCTTTAACTGGAAACAACTATTGCTTTTTAGTCTTTCGTGCCAACGTCCAAAGTGTCTGAACTCCAGGACCATGGATTAGTTTTAAAGCTTTCATTACACCCGAGCAATGCTGGGCTATACTGCTAGTATTATATAGATGAAGGAATTGTCTCCCTTTGTAGGGATTGTTATTACCGGCCCCTGATTTGGGCGGAAAGCAGCCTATTTCTTCCTCTTTTTTCCTGCAACTCTGACAAATCAACACAGACAAATTTAGCTCTGTGAAACTTAACCACCAGCCACATGGTGTTCCAAAATGGAGCGACCAAGAAGACAACACAGGATCTCGGATGTCCCAACAGTTGTAGCAAAGCATCAGAAAACTGAATCCCTCTTCAACCTGAAGATGAATATATGGTGATGTCGCAACAGAAAATGAGAAGAATTGCTAACAGAATGAACTTTCACTGCTTCCAGTTAAGTCTTTGGAAAAACCACTGTTTTTTGCAACCATTTTCTTAAACCCTATTTTGTATCTTTCCTTTCTTTCTTCCTCTTTCGGTTACAAAGCCTTTCTTTTTTTCTACTCAAGTTTGGTGTTGTCTTGTTTTCTCTCACCATGTTGCGCCAATGCTCTTTTACCCTTATTTCTTCAGAGGACAAATAAAATTCTAAGGGGTTTAAAAACCCACGTACTCTGCTAAAAACAGCATATATTACATAGTATTTGAGATGCTCAGGTATACTTACAAACTACAGTTTGAGATAATAAACTCCAGCGACAAGAAGTACACTATAAGCCATCACTGAACCCCATGCTGAGCCCCTGAGTGCTTTAACATCACTCTTATTCCTATAATGCAATACAGCATGACCACATCACCTCAATGCATGATCACAGAGGTTTCCCAGCAATATCTGTGATAATTTTGTAAGACAGCTCCAAAAGTACTGATTTTAAGTCATGCAATGGCCACCATCTTGAAAACTGGTAACCATTTTCAAATATCAATGCCAAAATATATTTCTCCAGCCAAAATACAATCTGTTTAACATTTGGATCAATAGCGTGTTCCTATTTATAGACATTTAGCACTGAAAACACTTTTTCCTATTTTATGAGACAGCCATCTTGAAAAATGGCAGTCATTTTGTTTTTTCAATATCGGTAATGTACTTTTATGAGAGAATAGGTCTGGGAGCACATGTATAGCAAATTTGTAGCTTGTACTGTCAAATGAAAAATTCAGTCCAAATCCTGACTTAATCTGCTCCACTATAAGTAGTTTTATTAGTTGTTTTCTAAAAAGGAGACATTTTACATTCATTGATTGAGTAGCCAGTAGTACTTTCAGTTGAAATTTATAAACTCTTTCTCATAAAACCATTTTCCAGAAAAAAAGATTTCATGAGTTCAGTAATAGTTATTAAACTTTCCAGTATTTATGGGGATATCCTTCCTTAAAGTAGTGTGGATATTAACATCTTGATTGCCATTATTTTTATTCATTTTAGCTGTTGTTGAAAGTCCTCAAGCAATGTGCTTTCTGCCATTTAGTACAGGAATTATTAATGATCAGTTGAAAAAATGATAAACTTTCAAATATCAATATCTGAAAATGATTTTTACAACCATCATTGGCATGAAAGTCTTATGAATATCTGTTGTGTCTTCAGTTATTTCATGGAAGAAAATTCTTCCAGGGATAACAGAGTATGGATCCATATAGTCTACAGATTCATATGTCATATAAAAAATAAAATGTTTGACGCATAAATGGAATGTTTTTGCTACAGACAGAGATGCAAATGTGTCATTTCAATTTTTTAAAATTGTTGAGTTATGAATAGAATTATTTTTGCAAGTAGTTGTTTCCAAATGTGTCAGCTAAATAAATATATAGTTGAGATATTAATGAAATATTTCTGTGACCTGAATCAAGTATAAAAACTATCTTAAAATACTTTGATTTGATTTCTTTTCTTAATGTTTTATGATATTATAGTTGAACGAGTCCTGCTTTATCCAAAATATGAACATCGGGTCATTACTTTACTGCAGTATGTCAAGAAATATAATTGCTACTTTGTGCTTGATAAGGATTTTATTGTGAAGGTAAGTAGTCATTATATATATGTACATAATCATTTACAAAACATCCATTTCTGCTCAGTGTTTGTTCATGTCTAAGAGTGTAGAACAGATGTCATATTTTGCATATATAATCTCAAAATATATCTGAATAAAATGGTATAATTTACATATTGTTTGTTGCAGCTTTATTGAAGTCAAAAGTATTACAAATTGTAGCCATTGATTATAGCTGTAATTTTTAATGTTTTTGATAGCTTGATCAGGACTTTATAAAAATTTTAAATTGTATCTCAATAATTTGATATCTTCTTTAAAGTTTTGACTTTTGTTTTATTGTAACCCTATTTTCAGATGGCTGGTATTAATTTTAAATAATTAAGATGAGAAAAGATTTCTCTAAAATTAGAGAATACAATTGTTTTTGTTGAGAAAAGTAGCCAGAATGTTTACAAGTGAAAACCCCAAGTGTGGAGTTTACTGAGTACAGAATTATTTTTAAGCAAATTCATCAAAGTGATTCAGGCAGACAAAAAAAGGGGATGTGTTTTCTCCCCTTCTATTGGAAGTCGAAATGGATAAATGTAATTGTTTTCATTTCAAGATGGTACAGGTTATACAATGAGGGAAATGGAAATCTCATCCACCTTTTTCCCACCCCAGTCTGGGTGCCTGTTTAACAAAATCAGAATGCAAAGACAAAATTGGTAAGTCAGCACCCATGTCTTGAGAGAAGAGGTTGCAAATCCAGTTGGTCTGAAAACTTGCCTGCTGCTAGAAATAGAGGAAGAAGATGGGAGAAAGATTGCAAATTCAACCAACTGAAAAAATGCAACACAAATATTATCATAAATGAAATACCAGCCAACTGATATTTCTTTTCCAGCACTTATTTTGACTTGCTTGTAATCTTGTAATTATTTTATATATATATATATATATATATATATATATATATATATATAGACACACACACTATGTCATTGCGGTCTTGAATCTGGTTTCTATCATATACTAATCCCTTGCGAGTCTGGACTATCCTCATCAAATGGTAATAAGTGGTCCTGCTTTGGTTAATCTGAGCTCAACAACACAACATGAGCGGAATTGGCCAATGGTCAGGGACGTTGACTGGACACAGCCAGAGGTCATGTTATATTGTAAGAAACTTGCATAAGGTTAATTGTGAAAGAATAAGAAATAAGAAATTATGAGGTGATGCTGAAAAGTTCTTGTTCCAACTCACTTCTCAAAACTGGGTAACCAAATATCAAGATTTTTCATCACTTCTTGGCTGGGCTGAGAACTTTTCAGCACCTTTTAGACTGTTTTTAATGTCAATTTTTTTCTGGTGTTTCATCCAAAAATTAACGACATTCATGTCAATTATTTGAGAATGTATGAGCAAGCTGAATTTAGTTTGGGCTACTGCATTCACTTTCATACAAATATTCTTGGTAAAGGATAGAACCAACCTATTCTCTCTCCAATTATGGGTTAAATAGCAGGGACCAACTGGGCTCTCTAGTTTTGGGTGGCAACCAGTCTAATAGAAGAAAACACTAAATGCCAAATGCAACTGGGAACCACTCCACTATCTTCAACAAGAAGTTGTGGCAATTCTCAGATAATAAAGAAAAGAAAGATTGTGTAGGGGGACCATGATTATCTGTGTCCTGAAGAAACAGATTTTTTTAATATTCTATCATTTATGTCTTTTTTCTATTATTTTACAGTAAGGTTCACCCCTTTCAAAGGCCCAGGGTCCACTTGAATTAAAGGGTTATGTTAGGAGACCATTTGTGCATACAGGAGTGGAATATTAACCCTAGCCTTGAACAGGTTAAGAGTGTAGTGAAACATCCTGTTGGGAGTCAGTTCCATGGGACAGTAGTTCACTGGAAGAAGCTTTTAGGGTGGAAGTTACTTCTCACCAATGGAATACGGAGGGAATGTGGGTGGTTTGCTACTATGTAAGTGGCATGGCATGTTCTTGCTGTGAAAGTTTGACTTTGTAGAACCAGGGAATGTAGTTAAACAGATCAATTTCTGTGGCAGTCAAGGTAGAGCAGCAAGAAGTTGATACATCTTGTCTGCAGCCCTTCCAGTGAATCCATAACTGGAGAGCTTGTATAGGAAATCTTTGTGCTGCACCTTATCAATGGCTTTTGAAATATCTAATGCTATGGTCATTGAGGTGTGTTTGTCATCAAGAACCTTAATGATTCCATGAGTGATGGCAGTTAAGATATCAGCAGTGGATTGGACTGATCAAAATCCATACTGTTTGTTGCTGAAGAGGTTGTTCTTTTTTAGGCGCTCAACAACCTCCTTATTGATGATGTTATCAAAAGCTTACTGATGATTCTGAAGAGACTGGTGGGTTTGTACTTGAAAACCAGGCATACACTTGACACCTTCCACATGCTTAGGAATTATTTCTCTTTCAAGCAGTTGTTGAACAACTAATATTTAAATTGTTGTATTTGCTTGATTTTAGGATCTCCAATTTTTAATTTACAGGTTAGACTGTTTCTTTTGCTGATAACCGGGCATTCTATCTTGCAATTGATGTGTAGTCCTCTCTTCTCTTCTCACTTTCCTTCACTACCTTCTTCATCTTCTATGTGCAGGATGTAGGCGATCATGGCTTTCCACGTCTCCCTATCCCTGGTGGCTCTTAGCATGCCTTCTTCTGTTACACCATGCAACCCTTGTTTTATCATCCAATTGATTAGGTCCTTCAAATATGTTATCCGCTGCTTTCCCCTATCTCTTTTTCCCTCTATCTGGCCTGTTAGTATCAGGTTCCCCAAGCTCTCTTTTCTCATTGCATGTCCCAGGAACTTCAGCTGTCTCTTCCTGATGCTCAGTATTAATTTGATTTTTGTTTCTATCATTTTACCTTAAATATATTAAATTCTTAATTTTCATGTTGTATCTGTTAGGTCTTGAACAAAGATTTTGAAGAGGTGTATTCAATGGACTCTGAAACTATTGGAGCTTCATTCATGGTATTCAATTCTGTAACAGATGAACTTTTCACTGGGGGTGTTGGAGGAACCAAGGTATGTAACAGTAACCATTTGTCTTTCTGCCATTGTCATGCCAAAATACTTAAGTGGCGCTTGAAGTCACATACAAGTACTCTTCTTATAAATATACAGTACTGTGCAAAAGTATTAGGACAAGAACTATTTTATCTTTTATGAGGCATCAAAATAAAGTTTAAAATCACCCTTGTCCTAACACTTTGGTGTCAGTCAGTATTAGGTCAGGGGTGATTTTCCTAAAAATCTCACTGAAATTCAAATACAGGGTGAAAATTCAAGTAAATTGCTTAATAAATATCGATTATTTAAAACTAGGTGTAAAAAATGTATTAAAAAGTTATATTTAATTTTTCCTATTTTCTATTAAACAAGTTATTTTGAAACTACTCTATTGAACATCTATGGGATATTTTGGATAAAAAAAATTGATAAATCTAATGTTCGCAAGACACTGTTTGAGAATAAATACAAGCTGCTTGGCAGGAGATACCATTAGATACATTGAAGAAGCTTGTGATGTCAATGCCTGACAGAATGACAGCTGTGATCAAAGCAAAAGGCTATTATACTAAATATTAAATTTATTTTGTAACATATATTTTTTTCTTGTTAAAGCATTTGTTGAGTAAATCAAATAAAATTTCTTTAATTAAATTGTTTATTTTCTGTCAATATGCCTCATAAAAGATAAAATAGTTCTTGTCCTAATACTTTCACACAGTACAGTATTACTCAATAACATGATATAAGCGGACATTCCGGTTCCATGATATTTTAAGCATTTTCATTAATGTCTTGTATCTTCAAAATGAAGATGATCATGACTCTCCTCAGATTCCCCTTTTCTTTATTATCTTTTGTTGTGTCATGGCTCGAACCATGTGACATCTGGTCACCTGGCTGTTTAAAAGACAATGTGTGCCTAGCACAGGGGTTGTTATTATCATGAACTTCGGGAAGTAACACCTACTACTGTGAAAGACTGTAAATATTGTATATACATCTTGGTTGTACCACTCTGTTAATAAAGTAGTTTATTGACATTTCTCTGTGTATTTCTTTATTCTATGATACAACATCTTTGAATTGCAATTATTATCTTAGGAAAGATAGTGGAGTGACTCTTCATTAGCTTCCTCATAGCTTTGAATTCAGAATTCTAGAGAGATGGTTTCATGCTTTTCTCAAGAGAAATTCATGCAAAAGTGAATGCAACAGAATAGTTACAGAATTTGAACTTGGCTTGGCATTTTTATTTTATGTGCCAATAGCTATTATGATACCTGCATTCATTCATTCAGTCAGTCAGTTAAGTGCCATATGTGATACATATTTTGGGTAATCATGTCTTGAAAGAGACATGACTGACTGGGCAGAAGATTATCTCGCAGTAGGTTGCCATTGCTTTCTGCGGAAGACTGGTTGCCAGCCAAGGCTATAGAACCCAGTTTGTTCTATTATTAAACCCAGAACTGGAGGGAAGAGACGGATTAATACCTTTACCAAGGGTATTTGTGCGTAAGTAAATGCAAGGAGTTCAACTGGAATTTGAATTCGGCTCCCCGATTTGTTGTTCTGAGTCAATATCCACTGCATCATAATGCACACCCTTCTTGAAAAATTAAATCAGTGTATTCAGTAAAGAATAAAACAAATTTCAGTTGTTTCTCTCTTTATATGCAGAGAAAATATTCCAAGATCCCCCCCAGTGAATGCCTGAAAGCAAAATATGTGTTTCCAAGGAGAACTCAAAATTAAAACCCACAGAAAAGGCAAAAGGAAACCATTCCACTATCTTTACCAGGCATAACTACAATCATCTACATTTTAAAGATATGAAAGAAAAGGAAGTTGCGTAAAGCCATTATTATAAAATACATAGATGACATTCTTTTATCATATCCTCATAAGATAAATCTGTTAGCCATAATGAAGAAATTTAATAACATTTTACCTGCCATCGAATTTATATTTGAATTTGAAATAAATAGGTTTTTACCTTTCTTCAGTATCTTATTAATACATAACAATAACAAATTAGTTTATAATAAATCCACTAACAAAAACAATCTAATTAATTTCTATTCTCACCACAATAAAAAAAACTGAAATCAGAATTAGTCGTAGGATTATACATCAGAGCCCTTAGAATATGCAGTGCAGAATACGTAGGTGATGAAGAAATACATTGACAAACATTAAGACTTCTTCATTAGCTCCATCATTTCATCCTCAATGCTAGAAAACAAGCTTACAAAGTTCACAAATCCCAAAAAACTAAACACCACCAATAGCACTTTTAATATCAACAGCACAAAATTTATAACCCTAGCCTCTGACATTCTTTCTATAAAAGTTTTAAATAAATTAGGTATCTGTAATACTAGGAGCTTTACCACAATTGGAGGTATAATTAGGAAGAAAAATAAATCCAACCACTTGAGAAAGACCACAACTGAGAAACACTGTCTTTATTTGTTCTTGACTTTTAAATATAGCAAAGTTTTTTTTGTTTTTTTTTTTTACATTGGTGCCAGAAGGAATCCACGGAATAATTGTAGGTTATTTCTGCTGTAATAAATGCATGCTAATTGCAGGCCGTTTCCCCATTCTGTAGTTGTATTTTGCTTTTGATGTGATGCCCAGTATGTGAAAAAATACACAAACACACACACACACACACACACATATTATAGAAAGTTCCGGAGATTTACTAAGTGGACTAATAACTGACATATTTTAATTTATTTGTTTGAATATTATTTTTAATAGATATTTGTATTTTTAAGTAGATTCTCTGTTTTCAGTTATTTATTTATATATATATATATATATATATATATATCTCAGCCTGAAAATGTTTTTGAGAAATATAACCCATTTTCCTAATAAATTAAAAACAGAATATATACTCAAATACAAGTATCTATTAAAAATAATGTTCAAACAAATATATATATATATATATATATAGACTCTGACTGAATTTCGATCCCGGCCAGAAGCAAGTGAATGTGTCTAGCCACACTGATGAGCTGTGATACATCAAAACAGGCTTGTATGTGAATGACTAATATATTATGCTCTCATTACGATTGAGCTCTCTAGAGAAGAAAATTCTAAAACAGTTTCCACTTCTGCAATATATGCGTTACTCTTCAAATGAAGTGAGTTTTTTTCAGTAACTGGCATGTGTATACACTCTTATATACGACACATTAACTTTCCCTTCTCTGATTCCATGCGCCTATGGCTTAGAGAGTAGTGAATCTGACTGACACCAAATCGGTAGAGTTTTGATCCTGACCAGAAGCTAGTGGATGTGTCTAGCCACATTGATAAGCTTTGATACAGTGAAACAGGCTTGTATATGGATGACTAACATAAATATATATATATATATATATATATATTAGAGGAAAATTTTAGCTCTCTTATACATTGAGCAGTGTTTTATTACAATCAGCACTCAATATTTTATATATATATATATATATATATATAGTCATCTGCAAACAGATCTGTTTCACAGTATCACAGCTCATCAGTATGGTTAGACATCCAGTTGTTTTTACTCAGGATTGAAACCTGACTGAATTGCTGTCAGTTGGCGATTCTACCTCTGAGCTATGGGCACTTGGTAGAAGGAGGCAGACTTTTGGCATGTAATATACCATGTGAACATACACCAGTAGTTAGTGTTCTAATTTATTCCTGAATGAATGATGTGTAGATGCTAGAGTAGCTACTGTTTCTTTAAAGTCTACCATTCTTCCAGAGTGCTCAATCAGGATGTGAGAGCATAAATAGTCATCTGCAGACAGATCTGTTTCGCTGTATCACAGCTCATCAGTACGAATAGACATCCGATAGCTTTTACCCAGGATTGAAACCCAACCGAACAGGCGTCAGTCAACAATGTTTGTGTGTGTGTGTGTGTGTGTGTGTATATATATATATATATATATATATATATATATATATATATATATATATTAAAAAAGGATTAATTCAAAGATGTTGAATTAATCCTTTTTTAATATATATTTGCTCTGTAATATTTTATTACATGGAGCTCTCTTCCTGTATCATTTTTTTAATATTAAAATAAAATTTTTAATATTAATTAGGATCGGGTTTTTGGAATTTACCTTCCTGCTTTTTTCCCTTGGATTGAAGTATCTAAATTAAAATATATATATATATATATATATTAAAAAAGGATTAATTCAAAGATGTTGAATAGCCATTTCGATATGAAGATCCCCACGGGGGACGACACATCACCTCAGCAACAGAAAAAACCTTTCAGAAACTGGAGAAAAATTAGTCTACTTTTCCTTTTTAAATAGATTGCAAAGAAATTAAAAAATAAATAATAAAATAAAATAAAATAAAATAAAAAAATAAAAATAAAAATAAAGGGAAAGAAAAAAGAAAACGAAAAAGAAAAAGAAAAAGATAGAATAAAATCAAATAAATAAGAAAAGAAAAAAAAAATTGACATCGTCTGGGTTCGCAAAAAAAAGGAAGAATGTAACTAAAAATTAACAGACAGACGCGTTAAATCGACGTAGTTTAGGCAATACGGAAAAAAGGTGGTAAGAGAGATAAAAGAAGGAAGGGAGGGTAAAAGAAAGAAACTAAAGAAAAAAATTTTTTTAAATATTACAGACGCTGGACAAATTCAAAAACCTAATTTCCCCAAAACGTTGAAGTATTAGAAAAAGGCCTTTACTTAAAAAGGCATAATTATTAATAAAAGGGAATAAAAAGATATAGGATTTAAAATAAAATTATTTTTAAAAAAATTAGGTCATTTGAAATTAGACTAAATAAAGACAACACTAGGTATAAAAAAAAAAAAAAAAAAAAATTACAATTATTATATACATACCTATAGAAGTACACACATACATATATATATATACACACACACAATTCTACGAATAAGAATACATATATACACATACACACACATACATTCAATTTATTACACACTATTATACATATATATATATATATATATAAATATATACACACATATATATTATTACACACCTATATACATATACATGCGCATACACACATATATATGTGTGTACACACCTATATACAAAAAATTCATATACACATAATATACATGTGTACACACACATGCACACACACACACACACACACATATATATACATATATACCTATATACACATACATACACATATTCCATATGCACTCACACACATACATATTAATGAATATTATGAAAAGGAGCATTTAAATAGCTAAAAAAAATTTTTTTTTTTTTTTTCCAAAATTACATATAGCCCACATACATAAATACATATACATACATATATATAAAAAAGTACATCCACACACAAACATACACATAAAAAAAAAAAAAAAAAAAAAAATTAAATTTAAAATTAAAATTAAAAATTTTTTTAAATATTAAAAAAATTATAGAAAAAATTTAGAATTTAAAAATAAAAATTTGAAATTAGGAGTTAAAATCCGCCCTATAATTAATTCCCACAATAAACAAATTTTAATGAAACTAAATAATACGGAAGCTAAATCCGGAATTGTCGACAAATGCAATTGTTATTCGGTGGATGCCTGCCCGGTGCAAGGCAAATGTAAATCCACCCATGTAATTTATGAAGCCTGCATTTCTCCATCTAATAACAAGGACAATTACCAGACCTATATTGGCATGTCCGCGGGCTCTTTCAAACAGAGGCTTTATAATCACAGGTACTCGTTTTCGAAACCTAAACAGAGATTCCAGACGGCACTATCACGTAGGTTCTGGGAAATGAAGGAGGAAGGGCAGGACCCTATAATCAGCTGGAAATTAATAGGCTCAGCTTGTACCCCTAAGGGTTTTCGTGATAGGTGTCGTCTGTGTTTATTGGAGAAGATTCTGATTTTGAAGTATCCTCATCAGGACTTACTTTTGAACTTTAGGAGGGAATTTATAAACAAGTGCCGCCATAGGGCGGATTTTAACTTCTAATTTCAAATTTTTATTTTTAAATTCTAAATTTTTTCTATAATTTTTTTAAATATTTAAAAAAATTTTTAATTTTAATTTTAAATTTAATTTTTTTATGTGTATGTTTGTGTGTGGATGTACTTTTTTATATATATGTATGTATATGTATTTATGTATGTGGGCTATATGTAATTTTGGAAAAAAAAAAAAATTTTTAGCTATTTAAATGCTCCTTTTCATAATATTCATTAATATGTATGTGTGTGAGTGCATATGGAATATGTGTATGTATGTGTATATAGGTATATATGTATATATATGTGTGTGTGTGTGTGTGTGTGTGTGTACACATGTATATTATGTGTATATGAATTTTTTGTATATAGGTGTGTACACACATATATATGTGTGTATGCGCATGTATATGTATATAGGTGTGTAATAATATGTGTGTATATATTTATATATATATATATATATGTATAATAGTGTGTAATAAATTGAATGTATGTGTGTGTATGTGTATATATGTATTCTTATTCGTAGAATTGTGTGTGTGTATATATATATATATATATGTATGTGTGTACTTCTATAGGTATGTATATAATAATTGTAATTTTTTTTTTTTTTTTTTTTTATACCTAGTGTTGTCTTTATTTAGTCTAATTTCAAATGACCTAATTTTTTTAAAAATAATTTTATTTTAAATCCTATATCTTTTTATTCCCTTTTATTAATAATTATGCCTTTTTAAGTAAAGGCCTTTTTCTAATACTTCAACGTTTTGGGGAAATTAGGTTTTTGAATTTGTCCAGCGTCTGTAATATTTAAAAAAATTTTTTTCTTTAGTTTCTTTCTTTTACCCTCCCTTCCTTCTTTTATCTCTCTTACCACCTTTTTTCCGTATTGCCTAAACTACGTCGATTTAACGCGTCTGTCTGTTAATTTTTAGTTACATTCTTCCTTTTTTTTGCGAACCCAGACGATGTCAATTTTTTTTTCTTTTCTTATTTATTTGATTTTATTCTATCTTTTTCTTTTTCTTTTTCGTTTTCTTTTTCTTTTTCTTTCCCTTTATTTTTATTTTTATTTTTTTATTTTATTTTATTTTATTTTATTATTTATTTTTTAATTTCTTTGCAATCTATTTAAAAAGGAAAAGTAGACTAATTTTTCTCCAGTTTCTGAAAGGTTTTTTCTGTTGCTGAGGTGATGTGTCGTCCCCCGTGGGGATCTTCATATCGAAATGGCTATTCAACATCTTTGAATTAATCCTTTTTTAATATATATATTTGCTCTGTAATATTTTATTACATGGAGCTCTCTTCCTGTATCATTTTTTAATATTAAAATAAATTTTTAATATTAATTAGGATCGGGTTTTTTGGAATTTACCTTCCTGCTTTTTTCCCTTGGATTGAAGTATCTGAATTAAAATATATATATATATATATATATATATATATATATATACACACACACACATCACATCACATTGAAACACTGGTTCTCATCTGATCACCCGAGTTAAACCACATCAAACCTGATCAGTACCTACATGGTTAACTGCTTGGAAATACTGCTTGCTGTAATCTGGATAATGGACAATTGGTTAGAATGAGAAATTAGAGAGCTTAGTTCAAATTCTTATCAAGTTCATTATATTCATTTATTTGCAAAGACCCTGGGAAAAGATACATATCCATCTCTTCACCCTGTTACTGTTACGGGTAAGCTGCAAGACAAACTGAACCCTATAGACTTGGTTGGCAACCAATCTAGGAGAACAAAAACTTAGAATTCAAACTATTCTGGAGAAAGGTTGCAGATTAGCTTTTTATAGAAGCCGACAGCAAGAAGATGCAAAATTTCTATTAAAAATGTCTATTAATTTAAAACAATTCACAGGTTGTTCAGTCAGTCAGTTTATTGCCATACGTGATACATACTTTGAGTGATCATGTCTTGAAGGTGACATGATTGACTGAGCAGAAGATTATCCCATAGCAGGTTGCCATTGCTTTCTGCGGTAGACCGGTTGCCAGCCAAGGCTATAGAACCTAATCTGTCCTATTATTTAACCCATAACTGGAGGGAAGAGACAGATTAATACTTTTCCCAAGGGTATTTGTGTGTAAGTGAATGCAAGGAATTCAACTGGAAATCAAACTCGGCTCCCCTGATTTCTTGTTCCGAGCCAATATCCACTGCACCACAATGTACATCTGGTTGTTCAGTAAAAAGAAATTTTAATGTTAATCAGTAAAAACTTAGAATTTACTAAACTTTCATTCATTGTTCTCAATGGGTGAATCCATTCATCCACACACATACAAAGTAAGTGTTGTTAATGTGAAGATGTATACCAGTATATACATGTAACTATACTTCTTCTTTTTCTTCTATGTGCCCTGTCCCTTCAGGACGTAGGCGATCATGGCTTTCCACGTTTCCCTTCCCTGGTGGCTCTGAGCACACCTTTTCCTATTACAACATGCACCCTCGTTCAATCATCCACCTGATCAAGTCCTTCAAATATGTTATCCGTTGCTTTCCTCTATTTGGCCTGTTAGTATCAGGTTCTCCAAGCCCTCCTTCCTCATTGCATGTCCCAGGAACTTCAGCTGTCTCTTCCTGATGCTCAGTATTAATTTTCTTTTTGTTTCTATCATTTCTAAGACCTCAATAAAAAAAGTTTTGGTTTTGAAATTGTCTATTCAACAAGTATGCATGTAGAATGTTTGGACTAAATTAAGTTTTCTTCACAATTTTCATGACTAAAATGGTCTTTTTTTTCCCTTTTCAGATTTGGCAATTCCATAAGATTTCTGCTGAAATGTTTAATGAGATCAAACACCTCTCAAACTACCGACTCAGCCGAAAGTAAAAATATCAACATATATTTTTATCTCTATATTTTTTTGTTCTTTTTGCTTATGTATTAATCTATAATTTTCAAGCTGCTTTATAAAGCTTCCTCAATAAGCTTTGATCTCTCAAGAAAAACTTGGATTAGTGAACATTGCTCTGAAATAAATACAAATCAATAATAATAACAAATACTAATAATACTAATACTAAAATAAATCAATACTAATCCTATAACAGCATTCATTTGAAAATTTCTTCAAAATGATTAAGTTCCACATATATATGGATTTTATACATACCGTATATTTCCACATATAAGATGATCTTTAAATCCCCAAAATCACCCTTAAAAATCAAGGTTGTCTTATACTTCTTCTTCTATGTGCCCTGTCCCTTCAGGCGATCATGGTTCTCCACGTCTTCCTATCCCTTGTGGCGCTTAGTATGTTTGTTCCTGTTACACCTCGCAACCCCCGTTCCGTCATCTACCTGATCAAGCCCTGCAAATATGTTATCCGCTGCTTTCCTCTGTCTCTTTTTCCCTCTATCTGGCCTGTCAGTATCAGGTTCTCCAAGATCTCCTTCCTTATTGCATGTCCCAGGAACTTCAGTTGTCTCTTCCTGATGCTCAGTATTAATTTCTTTTTTGTTGCCATTCTTTCCAACACCTCATCATTGCTTGCATGCTCAGTTCATGATATCTGCAGCATCCTTCTGTAGAACTACATTTCTGCTGCTTCCAGTTTTCATTTTCGATGATATTATCCAGCATTCACTGCCATATTGAAGAACTGACATGACATAGCAATCCAGCACTCTTTTCTTTGTTTCTAGTGAAATTTTCCTGTGCGTGAGTACTTTACTCAGCTTCTGGAACGTGTCCTTTACCATGCCAATTTGCCTTTGGATCTCTGTGTTACACTTTCCATCTCCTGTTAGAACCCTTCCTAGGTATATATTATAATTCTAAAAAAGAAACCTTAAATTCTGAGTGATATTTGTCGGTAGGTTAACCTTGGCTTTGGTGCGATAATGTACATAAAGATTCACATTATCAAATAAACTGATAATAAAAGTAATAAAACCATTCCTACCTTATACATGCATAACTTCATAATAAATTTCCTTTTTGAGGAATAATTCCATATCAATGAAATCAACAGCTGAGAAAATGTAAACATTGAGATATGATTGCAAATAAAGAAAATATTGAAATTATAATGTACTATTATTAGCGGTATTTTGGAATTGTCAATGAAATATAAGTAAATGACCATTAGTACACCAGGCTTTTTGTAACTGTTTAGATACAGGAAAAGAGGAAGAAGAATAATCAATATTCACAGGAGATCATATTTAATAACATCATCTTTATACAATCAATACACAATTAATTGATGAAAACTTGCTATTTTTTTTTTACCTTGTCTTATCTAAAGGTTGCTTTATACATAGAAATATACAGTATTTCAAGAACTAAGTGTGACATAGCTTGTGTTTGTGAAAAAGTAACTGTTTCTTTAAAAAAATTGTTGTCGTCGTCCTGCGGCCTCAGCCGAGATAGAACTCACTACACCCCCTCCAGTATTCCCTGTGCATTTGGAACCCTGGCGCAGTTTATAGCGAAATTCATAATCTTGTCAAATAGCTGAATACTTGATGCTTTGCCAGGGCTACCAAGGGTGTTTTTATTGTGACACCAACACTGGATGGGTTGCCTCCAGGTCCCATCCTGTTATTTAACCCGTAACTAGAGGGAAGTGACAGATTAATACCTTTCCCAAGGGTACCAGTGCTTAAGTGAATGTAGGGTACTCAACTGGGATTTAAACTCGGCTCACTGATTTCTCTTTCCAAGCCGACATCCACTGCACCACAACGCACATCTGTCACTGAGCGCTTACAGTGCCTGGTCTTCCCAAGCGGTCACCCATCTAAGTACTGACCAGGCTCACATTGCTTAACTCCAGTGATTGAATGAGAACCGGTGTATTCAATGTGATATACCGTAAGCTTGTAATGGCATTAGGTTATTACTTGGTTACAGGAATCTTGTTTTTAGCAGTATTGTCTTGTTTGTTGAACTGGCATATTTTTTTCTGTATTAAATAAAGCTTATGTCCACATCACATTGAAACATTGGTTCCTGTATGATCACTGAAGTTAAGCAATGTTGAGCCTGGTCAGTGACTAATTGGGAATCCCAGGTGCAGCAAGCTTGACTGTACAGATTGCGTAATGGATAATGGTTTGAATTGTTAGTCAGAGAGCCAAGTTGCAATTCTCGTTGGGTTTGTTATATTCATGCACAAATACCTTTGGGGAAAGGTATGAATCCATCTCTTCTCCCCCACCCATAGGTCAATTAGTAAGATTTGTATCACTAAGCCATTCACTCAGTCAGTTAAGTGCCATACGTGATACATGCTTGGGCAATCATGTCTCGAAACATACATGACTGACTGGGCAGAAGCTTATCCTACAGTAAGTTGCCATTACTTTCTGCAGTAGACTGGTTGCCAGCCAAGGCTATAGAATCTGATCTGTTCTGTTATTTAATCTATAACTGGGGGGAAGAGGTGGATTAATACCTTTCCCAAGGGTATTTGTGTGTAAGTAAATGCAAGGAATTTAACTGGAATTTGAACTAAGCTATTATCTAAAAAAAAAAAAGATTCTTACAATCTAAAAAAATATTTCCTGGCTTTAAATAACTTGAAAACAGTTAAGCCATAGGAAATGAATGAATCAATCATATAAAATGGATTTATATATTTATTTGATAGGTTGTTGTGGAGATATTGTGGCTGAATGAATTTAAAAAAAAAGAAAAAATTCTAGTGTGTTGTATTTAAAATGTCTGCCTGAGGACGAAAAAGTTACCCAGAAAAATGAGAAACAATCTGTCACTATAGCATGCTGGAAGAGAAAGAGAGAGTTTTATGTAATGCCACCTCATGGGCATTAAGTAAAGTCTTTTGGCAAACTAGATTAGATAATCCCATAACCCAAAATGTAAAATTTGGTTATTAAATGAAGATAGTAAAATCTCCTGCCATGCATCGTGCAAGTTACAGACAGTATACATTTCCAAAAGGAAATATAAACACACAAATAATGAAATCAGTAGAATTATATCCATATTAACTTAATATGTCTATTGAACAGGTGAAGAGGCTCATCTCTTGTTCCCTGTTTAGGATGTGGTTTCCGGCTTTCTCTTTTCCAATCTTTTCACTCTTTTCTTTATTTTTTCTCAATTGAAGTCAGTCAGTCAGTTAAGTGCCATGCGCGATACACGCTTTGGGAAATCATGTTTCGAAAGAGACATGACTGACTGGGCAGAAGATTATCCCGCAGTAGGTTGCCATTGCTTTCTGCGGTAGACTGGTTGCCGACCAAGGCTATAGAACCCAATCTGTCCTATTATTTAACCCATAACTGGAGGGAAGAGACGGGTTAATACCTTTCCCAAGGGTATTTGCGCATAAGTGAATGCAAGGAATTTGAAGTAGATAGACTAAACTATCGCCCAGTTCACACTCCACCCACATCTATTGTACAGGTGTAGAGGCTCATCCCTTGTTCCCTGTTTAGGATGTGGTTTCCAGCTTTCTCTTTCCCAATCTTTTCACTCTTACGTAGCCCTCTGCGCATCAGTGGTGTTACCGCCTTGCTCGGGGTGATATGATTAAAAAAAAAAAATTCTGTCGGCAATGATTACTTTAATTCCTGACCACTGGCAACCCATTTCTTATTGATTTTTCAATGAACAATATAGAGTTTGTGTATTTACATTATTTAAGATTAAACTAATATCCTCATCTTTGTTATTATCACAATATTTTAGCCATTGTGCTCCTCAGCCTTCTTCTGTCATCTGTTCAGCTTTCAGGGAATTTTGAATTGAACTCTTTATTTTGAATTTTGAATTGAACCCTTAATTTGTGGGAGTAGATTGTTCTCATTCTACTGATCTTACAAATAGACATTATCATCTGGATGCCACTTAGACAAACTAGAATTATTATACACTTACGTATGTAAAGCATTATTTTCATTTTTTTCAATTAGGCATGAAATCCGTTAATTTCTTGGAACTTCAAACGGATGTGTCATCTTTCTTTGAATTTGAAATGCCATAAATTAATGTGTGTTTAACAAATCATGTAATGTGATTAACCAATGAAAATCAAACACAAAAAATCCTGGAATTTATTTTTTTCTCTATAATTCATTCTCTCATGAAGCTTTAATGAAAGTGAAACCTGTTAGAATTGTAGAAGTTTCTTATGTGTTCTTTATCTTATATGCCACCTGTTGATAACAGGTGTAATTATTTCCAATTATTTCAGCCTGAGCACTGATTAATGGAGAGTTCTTTTTCCTAATTACTTAATCACTTACATTTTTCTCACCAATTATCTTGGCATGCCAGAGACAAAGTATTTTTGCTAAGATATCTATCAATAAGACAGAGTACAGGAATATGGGTTCATCAGTCATTTAAGTGCCATATGTGAAACATGCTTGGGCTATCATGTCTCAAAAGAGACATGATCACTCAAGCCAGTCATGTCGCCTAGTCTTCACCCAGTCAGTCATGTCTCTTTCAAGACATGACTGACTGGACAGAAGATTATCCCGCAGTAGGTTGCCATTACTTTTTGCAGTAGACTGGTTGTCATCTAAGGCTATAGAACCCAATCTGTCCTGTTATTTAACGCATAACTGGAGGGAAGAGATGGATTAATACCTTTCCTAAGGGTATTTGTGCACAAGTGAAGGCAAGGAATTCAATTGGAATTCAAACTCGGCTCCTTGATTTCTAGTTTCGAACTGAAATCCACTGCACACAACAAGAGCATTAGTGCTAACTGAATACAAGTTGCCTTACAGAAAATTTGCACTCATTTTGACAATTCCATCTTTCATGCCTGCTACCATTAACCAATATTACACACCTTTGCAGATTATATTTTCTATATGCTACATCAGATTTCATTAAGCAGTTCAATATTTTTACAATGAAATTGGCATTATCTAATATCAGCAAAGTTTTCTCAAGTCGATGTCATTTTCTTCTATCCTATTTGTGTCAGTTTAAACTGACACCTTCTTTTTACCAGTATGTCTAAAATTTAAACTTATTTTATAAATGGAACTTTTTGTGTGTGTGTGTGTGTGTGTCCATTACCTATAGACTCCGAAATGGCTGAACCAATTTTCTTGAAAATTTACACAGTTGTACTATAAGCGTCTCCGAGTATTCTTAGCTAGGTTTTGTGTCGAGGTACCCCCGATAAATATCGAAAATCGATAATCGAAAAAATCGGGTTATAGAAGGAGTGGTCCGATTTTAATCAAATTTGATACACTCATAGACAAAGACATAAGAAATGATATTCAGAAGTTTCAAGGTTGTAGTTCTTACAACAGTGCAGAAAATCAATATATATATATATATAAAAGGCAAGATGTTTGTGTGTGTGTCTGTTTATCTGTCTGTATGTCCTTTATACAAATCTACAATTTTTATCCATTTCTCACCAAACTTCAAAATTTGACTTACATCCATTCATTTTTCTTTCAGTCTATGGCTTCGCTTTAACTGTAAACAACTATTGCTTTTTAGTCTTTCGTGCCAACGTCCAAAGAGTCTGAGCTCCAGGACCATAGATTAGTTTTAAAGCTTTCATTACACCCGAGCAACGCCGGGCTATACTGCTAGTTATAATAATAAACTATAATTTTGTAAAGTGAAAACTTTACTGGAATATGTTGAATAATTTTGAAGTATTTATCTTAGATCAATAATATATAGTAAAAAAAAAAATCAGTTTAAATGATATCCTCTTAAATGAGTCAATTTAAACTGAAAATTTCTTTTTTTCCATATATTTAGACTATATTTATGAAATATAATTTTTGAAAGTGAGAATTTCATTGGAATATGTTCAATAATTTTCAATTTTCATCTTAACTCATAAAAATATGAACTTTAAGCAAAATGATCACTATATATATATATATATATATATATATATATATATATATATATATATAGCATCAGTTTCAGCTGACAATAGAAAGATATGAGTTAAATGCTTTTGATGTCTGTTTAAATGGATACATTTTTTTAAAAATATCTAACCATAATAATAAACTTTTGGGAAGTGCAAATTGCGCTCAAATATTTTTGAAAACTTTGACATTTTCATCTGGAAAAAAAACCAAACCTGTAAGCAAAACCATAATAAATATGAGTTGGGTGGAATTAAATTGATGCTTGTAATATATGTGTTAAATTGATAATGTTTCTGCTTTAAGTACTTTTCAGATAAAAAATTAATCAAACAATCAAACAAACCTGTTTGTGGTCATTTCATGCATTTATTTATTCGTAGTAAACAAAAATGATAGATTTTAACTCCAAATCAGTGTGAGATACTTTTTGTATTCATATTCTCTCATTTAGGCCTAAATGAATGTTATCATCATTATTATATTGCTTGATTAATAAGCAATTATAAACTCATTTGATTCAATAATATTAATGTTGAATCTAATTTGCATCAATTTTATTTGAATGTAAAGATCAAATAGAAAACTTCTATGTGCCTAATTAAGTTTTAGATAATTTATTTGATTAAAAGACTGTCGGCCATTTTGAGTTTTATAGTCCAGCTAGGGTATGTTTTGAAGAACTAACAGAAAGGCTTTGGCAAAAGATCAATAAAATGGGACAACCAGAAAATTATCAAAACATTTTAGTCTTTTATATTTTATTAAAGATGCTTAAGAGAGAATTTAAGATGTTCTGACCCCATTCATTTTCTTCCAGAAAGCATGGTATTTAGTTACTTTATAATTTGGGTTCATATTGAGTCTGCAATTTTTTTTTTTAATTTTTCTAATATTTAATTTAATAAAAATGATTATTTTTATCTTGTATTTTTATTGGATATTACTAAAGAGATTGATTGAACAAATGTTATCAGAAGTTCCAACATTAAACATTTTTATTATTATATTAATTTTTAATCTAATCACCTCCTATTTTTGTCTTCATTACATTTTAGCCAGTATTTTTCTTTGGCAGAAATAATGTGATAAATATAACAAAAATCAGATACACAAGATGAAAATAATTAAATAAAAATGATGTTTGCGACTTTTTCTGTATATTAATTTGTTTCTGTCTTGAATTTTAACAAGCATATATCGAAAATTAACAAGTAAATCCCACCATAATTTTAATTTTCTACCTTAAGGTACATAGTCTGTGACAATCACTACAGTATATGTTCATTGTGTCTTACTTAGAATTTGCAAGTTAATTTTACCATACTGTTCCAGCAGCAGAAGACTAGCATAGTGAATCTGTCATGTTATAAGAGAGTTTTTTTCTGATAGAGAATTCCCAGATTAGTCACTTGCAAGTGCTGAATCACAAATGGACAGGAAAATCCTTTGATATTGCACCTTTTAGATATTTTTTCTGGGGCCATATCAAAATGTAATTTATAACAAAAAGCACTAGAGAATCTAAATAATTTCTTCAAATAAGTGGCATGTCCAAAAATACCTGAAATGTGTAAATCAGTTTTCTTAAATTGTTACAAATTTGTATTCACAATGGTGGCTAATCTGTTGAGAAATATTAATTTTTACTTATTGTTAGATTTTGTTTAATAAAACAATTCACATTTTGATCACATTTTGCTTTTCTGCTGCAGGTCTCAAACCTTCTCCAAGTCTGTCAGACATGGTATATATATATATATATATATATATATATATATATATATTTCATTTGTAAATGAGTTATTGCACAACCTAGGTTTCTATCATGTGGTGTCTTCAGGCGATTTGCCATAACTGATTTTACCATTTTTGTTTTAAGAATGCTCATGTAACAGGGATTTTTTTGAACAAGCAATTTTCAAAATTAGAAGAAATTATAACATTTTCATTCATGGTTATATGACCCTAATAGGTATTTTATGGTATGGTTACACTTAGTCATAATTTCTGCTCTTTCATTCAGTAATTATGTTATTCCCAAACAAAAATGAATGACTGAATTAAAGAACAGAAATTATGACTAAGTGTAATGGAAGCAGTAATCCCAGTTGAAAATTCCATCTGAATGAGGTCTTTGTGTTAACTTAGCAATGATACTCTTGGAAATAAAAAAGCATAAATCAATTTATCAAATCCATAAATATAGGTTAAAATAGCAGAAGAGATTAAGCTCTATAGCTGTAGTTGACATCTAGTCTAGAAGATTGATAAGGTAATTCAAACACTTTGCCAACACATCATGAGCCAATTTAGCAGGATAAGGTTATATATATATACATACACACACACACACACACACACACATACACATATATATATATATAGTCATCCACAGACAGATCTGTTTCACTGTATCAGAGCTCATCAGTACGGTTAGACAGTCGATTGCTTTTTATCCAGGATTGAAACCTGACCGAATTGGCGTCAGTCGGCAATTTTACCTCTGAGCTATGGGTGCTCAGTAGAAGGATGCAGACTAATATATATATATATATATATATATATATATATATATATATATATATATATTGTTTAATACTTAGTTTTTGGTCCTAATAGGGTTAGCCCAGTACACATTTGTATTAAAAAGTGTTCTATACAATTATATTGTAGAACTTTTGAATATTTTTATATTCAATAAATAACTCGTTTAAAAATAAAATTAAAATAAATTTAAAATTGTTTAAAAATAATGTGAAATAACGCATTTAAAAATGAAAAAAAAATATATAAATATATATTTACACTCTCACACCCTGATTGAGCACTCTGGAGAAACGGTAGACTTTGAAAAACAGTAGCTACTCTAGCATCTATGCATCGTTCATTCAGCAATGAATTAGAACACTGTCAGCTATTGGGCGTGTATAATGATAATATACATGCTAAAAAGTCTGCCTCCTTCTACCGAGCACCCATAGCTCAGAGGTAGAATCGCCGACTGACGCTAATTCGGTCGGGTTTCAATCCTGAGTAAAAAGCAATCGGCTGTCTAACCATACTGATGAGCTGTGATACAGTGAAACAGATCTGTCTGCAGATGACTATATATATATATATATATATATATGTATGTATGTGTGTGTATGTATGTGTGTATATATATATATAACCTTATCCTGCTAAATTGGCTCATGATGTGTTGGCAAAGTGTTTGAATTACCTTATCAATCTTCTAGACTAGATGTCAACTACAGCTATAGAGCTTAATCTCTTCTGCTATTTTAACCTATATTTATGGATTTGATAAATTGATTTATGCTTTTTTATTTCCAAGAGTATCATTGCTAAGTTAACACAAAGACCTCATTCAGATGGAATTTTCAACTGGGATTACTGCTTCCATTACACTTAGTCATAATTTCTGTTCTTTAATTCAGTCATTCATTTTTGTTTGGGAATAACATAATTACTGAATGAAAGAGCAGAAATTATGACGAAGTGTAACCATACCATAAAATACCTATTAGGGTCATACAACCATGGATGAAAACATTATAATTTCTTCTAATTTTGAAAATTGCTTGTTCAAAAAAATCCCTGTTACATGAACGTTCTTAAAACAAAAATGGTAAAATCAGTTATTGCAAATCGCCTGAAGACACCACATGATAGAACCCTAGGTTGCGCAATAACAAATTTACAAATGAAATAAATATATATATATATATATATATATAAGAATGGGTTTTATATTTTAATCTGACATACTTTTTTTTTTCTTATATCGTTTCACCCCAAGCAAGGCATTCAACTGCCACTATTGCGCAGAGGGTTACATAGGGGAAAGTGGTGAGAGAGAGTGGTTATTGGAAATGTCAGAAGGAGGGTGATAGATGGATGAGGATACCAAGAATGGGGGTTGGGTAGATGGGAAGAGTGTTTGAGAGAATGGATGCGAGTTAGTGTGATAAAAGGTGTCTATTGACCTTACATTTAAATTCCTGGAGATTGTAGCTGTCGGGGAAGCAAGTATATGGAAGGGAATTCCACAGGCGGGAAGTGCGAGAAAAGCTGTTAGAGTAGGAATTGTGGTTACATTTTATCTGTTTCACTGTAAAAGAGTGAGACCTAGTTGCTAATCTAGTATCTCGTGCAAATTCACACCTAGGGGGCACCAGCGATCTAAGTTCATCGGAGCAGAAGCGGTGAAAGTATTTATAAAAGAGGCACAGGGAAGCCACATCACGTCGGTGAGAGAGTGACTGCAGCCATTATTTTTTAGTGGATACCAATATTTGAATAGATACTCTGTTTATTTAAAACAGCATTTATAGATTTATTTATAGATAATTTGTACAGTTTTTACATATTCTGTCCAGAAAAGAAATCATTTCTAAAAATGTAAGAAAAACTTAATAAAACACATAACCATGATGCTCTGTCAGTTGTCTTCAATGAAACGTGTGTGTCTGAACACATATGTTTTGTTTGTAATTAAATTTGTCTTCCTTGAACTGGTAATGCTTGGAGGTATTATTTTTATTATGGCAGTAGCAGACTGTTCCAAGATATTAATGAAACCTGGAGATGAAAAGACTAATTTTGTGATACACAGAGTGTAACATTAATGATTACAAAAATATATTTAAAAACTAATATGTGGAAAACCTAATAATTGTCAAAGTAGCATTTTCATGAAGAGTATTCCTATGTATAAAAAAAGACTCTATGTCACACTGTTGGAAATGATCAATTTGAATTCAGGAAACCTTGTTCAAATCATGCTTATGGCCACATCACTGGTTCTTATACAATCCCTGAAATAACGTCAATCCTGGTCAGTATATGAATAGTTGACCATTTGAGAATACCAGAGCTAGTAAGCTTGGATGTGCAGGTAGTATAATAGATAATGGCTCTGAATTTTTAATTTGAATGTCAAGTTTCAATGCCAATTGGATTTGTTATATTCCCTTACACACAAATAACTTTGGGAAAGGTATGAATCCAACTCTTCTCTCTCCAGCTATAACTTAATAATTAAGATGTGTATTACTAAATTAGTATTATCTAAAAAAAGAAAATTCTTCCAACCAAAAAATATTTTCTACCTTTAAATAACCTGCAAAAGGTTAAGTTACAAAAAATGAATAAATGACTGAATCAATCAATTGTTCAACTCCTCTTTATCTCTCCATTTTTATATTTGAATAAACAGGTTTGAGAAAAGGGAATTATATTTTTTTTATATTTCAGATGAGTTTATTATATCTGATTCCATTATTAAACTAGTATTTATTATTTACTTTCAGAACCACCCTCCCTAAGGTTGGAGGAAGCTGGGTCCAAAAACTTCAAGTCAATCCATCAATGAAACAGTTATACTGTTGTTCTGAAATGTCAGTTCATGTATACAATATGACTGGAAAGTTATTGCACTATTTTGAACAGTGAGTATATTTTTTATTTCGATCATCAATTTTATAGTTTTCTTTTTTTTTCTTTTTTAACATTATTAAACATAAGTTAACAGCTTAAATGTAAGCTTAAATGTTTTATAGTATTTTTGTATTTTAATGTTTAAGTCCTTTCTCTCAGGTAGGTTCATTAAGAACAGCACATTTTCTGAGGGTGGTAAGATCAAGGCAAGAGTACCCCAAGGCTCTCTTCTCGATTATACACCTTCTTCGAATTTTATAAATGATCTATCTCGGAACATTCTCAGATCATGAGTAAACATCTATATAAAAATGATACTGAAGTTTATAGACACATTCAAAAATTAAGATGACTGAAGCCTTAAAGCTGATCTCTCCTCTGACCTAGATTTAACAGGTCAATGGGAAGGGAAAAATTGGCTTATAACTTTTAATATTTCAAAATCTAAGCTAGCGTCATTTTACTATTACTGAATATACCCTGAGTTATCTTTGGTCATGAGGAATTATTTCACTTCCAAAGAAGCTCCATCTCTTGAATGAGTTTCAAGCTCACTCTAGACTTTGTACATCATTAACAATACCTTCTATATTGAATAGCTTTTGAGCCTTTTAGAAATTTAAGAGACATGACACACTCCTCCCAGATCTTTTTGAACAAGAGGAGAGACTTATTTATTCCTTGTTTCCTGCTCAGGATTAGGTTTCTGGTTTCTTCTAGAGTCTTCTCATTCTTTTTCACTTTCAGTAGCCCCTTACATCTTGTTGGTATTATTGCTTTGATTGGGAGTGAATTATCTATCTATCTATCTATCTAAGTCTCTGTTCATATCTATCTATCTATCTATCTATCTATCTATCTATCTATCTATCTCAGTCTCTGTTCATATCTATCTATCTATCTATCTATCTATCTATCTCAGTCTCTGTTCATATCTATCTATCTCAGTCTCTGTTCATATCTATCTATCTCAGTCTCTGTTCATATCTATCTATCTCAGTCTCTGTTCATATCTATCTATCTCAGTCTCTGTTCATATCTATCTATCTCTAGTCTCTATTCTATCTATCTATCTATCTATCTATCTATCTATCTATCTATCTATCTATCTGTTCTACTATCTATCTATCTATCTATCTATCTATCTATCTATCTAGTCTCTGTTCTATATCTATCTATCTATCTATCTATCTATCGCACCTCATTCATCATTAACTGTACACTTTACATTGAGTAGCTTTTATACAAAAATATGATACACTGTTTTATAATTTCAGGGCTCATACTATGACAATCACTGGTTGCTGTTACTGCTACAAGGCAAAGGTTTTTGCAACATCTTCCTGGGATACAACAGGTTTGTTTATTTTGCCAAGAATAAACAATACAACTTTAAACAAAAACTTGCAAAGAGAATATTCATTTGTCAATATACAAAGTGATATTCTCTAATCAGAATTGTACTTCCCCATATTCTTTTATTGATCTCTTATTGCCTCTGTCATCACTAACAAGACAGATAGCAAGTATCCAAATAGTAATTATATCAAACGAGTGTAACCTGGCATAAAAAATGACAGCAAAATATTTGAGAGGATTATTAACTGTTTCCTCATAGGTTATCCTTCCTGAGTGTGATAGGATAGAATATATATATACACTACTGGCCATAATTATTAGGCCACTCCAGTTTTTAAAAGAAATTATGTGTTTCATACTATTTTTAGTATTTATTGCCAAGTGGATAATTCTAAATGAAAATAGAATGGTTCTTATACTATTATTACTTCGCAAAATCTTACAAAGCAAGGAAGCAAAGATGAACTTGTCCGAATCACCCTAAATTTTCTTCATTCTTTCATTGATGAAACTGCAATATAGGTAATTATTAAATATTTATAAATTCATTTGATGCACATGTTATTGTGCAGTATTAACAGAAGAAACATTCTATTTTTATTATTCACTTGGCAATAAATACTAAAAAATAGTATGAGATACATCATTTTTTTAAACATTAGGGTGGCCTGATGATTATGGCTGGTAGTGTGTGTGTATGTATATATATATATATATATATATATATATATATATATATATATAATGTATATTTAGTCAGCAATCTTTCATTTAAACATGTTTCATTAAAAATGACCAACAAGGAAGATTTTATTCTTGACTTAATTTTTCAAGTATTCTTAAATGTTTCCTTTTTTGCTGAAGATAAGGAATGTAAAAATGTTCCATAACTTTTTACTTTCCAAGTGCTTTCAGCCACTTCATAGGCCATTTTCAAAAATGTTATTTTTCTGGTGTTTTTATCTCTTCATGTTTTACTGTAATGTCATTGTTTACTGTTTTAGTGTTTTTTGAAAAGGAGAGTTCTTTAAAGCTATCATGTGATGCGCACCACTGGGCATCAACATCCTAACTTTGCTAGATGTTGACAACCTTTTTATTTACATCCCAGTTGAAGAAACATTGAATATAATTCACGACTGCGTTTACAAACACCCATCTATCCCTCCTTCGAAAATCCAACCAGCAATTCTTTGGAAACTACTTACCGCCTACATTACACAAACTACATTTTTGGATCATAATGGTAACATCTACATACAAACTAATGATGTCACTATGGGAAACCCATTAGGTCCTACTTTCTCAAATTTTTACATGTTATCAAAAATGAAGTGTTTAAAACAACTGACAAACTGGAGATTCACACAAGGTCCAGCAACAACATTTTTGTTTTAATAAAAAGTATGGCCGAAATTGCAAATCTAAAATTAAATTTTGAAAATAACTCCATGCTGAAATTTAATTATGATCTCATAGACAATAACAAAATTCAATTTCTTGCCATCAATATAAAGCTAACAACCAACGAATTTATCACTTATCTGTATTAAAAAAACACCAGTAAGAACTCTTTTCTTAATTATAATAATCAATGACCAGAAAGATACAAAATAGCAGTAATAACGAACTTCTTAAATAGAGATCAGCAAAATACTTCCTTTTAAAGAATATTTTTAATGAACTAAAACACATAAAACAAACACTAGACAACAATAATTTTCTTAACTACATCATTTATAAACAAATAAAATTATTCTTACAAAAAAACATGACACTAGCATTAAAAATAACATACAAGAAAACATCAAGATGTTTTATTGCAGCCAAATGCACATTAATTATAAACAGGATGAATTTTCTATACAAAAAAACTATTAAACATCATATTTCTGTTGTAATTCCTCATAAACATGTGAAATTTATAATATATTATAGAAAATAGAAGACAGCAAACCTTGTTGTTTCTAACACTGTCAAATCTAAACTAGAGATAAGTTATATAGTATATAAATTTCACTCCCCTCTACAGGAATGTGATTCTTGTCATAAATCAATTACTTATATTGGCCATACTACCACTTCTTTGACTAGTCACCTTACATGCCACCTATATAGTAATAATAGAACAAAAAAAAAACATTTATTAACTCATAACTTGCAAGTACCCTTAGGAAAAATTTTGGTTGAAAATACAAAAATACTATTTAGATCACAATATCAAAGGCACCTTGCTATAAGAGAGGCACTATATATCAAACAATTTTCTCCTACCATCAACCTTACATTATTTAACAGTGAAAATGGAGTTTTGAAAGTTTTTTAAAAAATAGACAGATGATCACATGATGTCTAGCCATGCATATCACATGATAGCTTTAAAGAACTCTCCTTTTAAAAAAATACTAAAACAAAAAATTACATTACAGTCAAACATGAGGATATAACAGCACCAGGAAAATAACATCCTTGAAAATGGCCTATGAAGAGGCTGAAAGCACTTGGAAAGTAAAAAATTATTGAACATTTTTACAGTCCTTATCTCTGGCAAGAAGAAAACTTGTAAGAATACTGTAAAAATTAAATAAAAAATTAATAAAATCTTCTTTGTTGGTCATTTTTAATGAAACATGTTTATATATATATACACACACATACAAAACAACCTTTATTATAACAGAAAAGATATATTCTTCATTACTTGATGATGTAATAATGCAAAACATTAAAATAATAAGGCACTATTAAAAAGCAAACACATAGTAAGAGTTTTAATAACTGGTAGTAAAGAGAATGAACTGAGTCTATGCTGCCTCACTGTTGTCTTTTTCTCCATGAGCATGACAGGAGATATATATATATATATATACACACACACACACACACACATACAATGGTGTTTATTATAATAGAGAGGATAGCAGAGTTTCAGTAATTCTCTCTTTCTCTTTCTCTCTCTCTCTCTTTCTCTCTCTCTCTCTTTCTCTTTCTCTCTCTCTCTTTCTCTCTCTTTCTCTCTCTTTATTCAATATTATCAGTTGTGAATTAAGTGAAAATGACTGGCAAGAAATTATCAGCTTTGAGCTGAAATGTTTATACTGATCAAACCCACTGAGGAATGAGATACAAATTCATGGCAAAAGATGGTATAGCTAAGCATTAATGGTTGGCAAAGATATTTAAGTGGAAAAAAAAAAAATCACATAAAACCAGAACACCAAAAATTTCATATCTATAAATATTGCTCTGTTATTATAAAACTTCAGTTCAGAGTTTCTGTTTTTGTAATTAATCAGTCCACTCATCAGGAGGTTTTAACAATTGCCTGTCAATTTTCTCTTTCTCATTATTTTTATATTAAATTAAAAATAATTTATACCCTTTTAATTAGTGTTAGATTGATTTTTTTTCTCCACTGTGTGTTTGTGCATACGTGTGTGTGTGTATGCCTGTATGTATATGTGCATGTGTAGAATGTTGTGTTTATTTCTCTTTTTCATAATTTTCTTGTCTCCTTATTTTCTCTCCCTATTTCTTTTACCTTCTTTTTCTCTCTTTCGGCTCTGAGTGTCAAAGATAATGTAATAATGTCATTTCTTAAATATTCTGGGGTTTTCTTAAGTTTGGAAAATATAAGTGTCTTCCATTTTTTATTTATTTATTGTTTAAATAATTTTTTTTTATTTCTTTATTTCTTTTTTAATCGCTTCACCCCAAGCAAGGCAGTACTGCTACTGGTGTGCAGGAGGCTACATAAGAAGAGAGTGAAAGGTTACATAGAAGGAGAGCAAATAAAAAACGTAACTGGTTATGGTGGGGGTCAGAGAATCGGTAAGAGAAGGATGGGAATACTGGTGTAAAGAGAGTTGCGGGAGGGTAGAGTGAAAAGGGAGAAAAACAAGAGAGCGGGGAGGATAAGAGGAGAATGAGAGTTAAGAGGATAAGAGATGGCAATTGATGTTGCATTTAAACTCTTGGAGATTGTAGCTATCGGGAAAGCAAGTATACGGAGGGGAGTTCCACAAGCAAAAAGTGTGAGAAAAGAAGCTGATAGAGTAGAAGTGGAGGCTGTATTTGGTCGTTCTGACTGTAAAAAGGTGGGATCTTGTTGCCAGTCTAGTTGCTCAAGTAAATTCTTGTAGAGGGGGAACCAGAGAGCTAAGGTCATTATAGCAGAAGCTATGGAAATATTTGTAGAAGAGACAGAGGGAAGCTATATTCCATCTGTGAGAAAGTGGCTGAAATAGAGCTGCCAGGTCAAGATCGATTACATTTTTAAATGGCAATGTAAATAAATATTTGTTTATATTATATGTCTACATGAACCTATTGTTTCTTTTACTTATTTAATAGTTTTGTTTTTTTTAGTTTTTGTTTTTTTGTTTTTTTTTTATAATCATATCACCCCAAACAAAGCATTTTATTGCCACTGTTTTGCAGGGGGTTACATAGGAGGAAAGTTATGAGAAAGAGTGACAGATTATAGGGGGTGTCAGGAAGTGGGTAAGAGAAGGATGAGAATACTGATGAGAGTGGAGTGGATGGAGAAAGGAGCATGAGAGAGAGGATGCAGGTTAATGAAATAAGAGATGACTATTGACTTTACGTTTAAATTCTTGGAGATTATTGGGAAAGCAAGTAAATGGAAGGGAATTCCACAGGCAGGAAGTGCAAGAAAAGTAGCTGATGGAGTAGAATTTGCATTTACAATTTATTGGTTTCACAGTAAAAGTTATGTTTTTTTAAGCCTGTTTTGTTGAATAATATTGACAAGTTCTGTCTATCAAATTTTTATCTTTTTTTCAAATTTTTAAATTGTTTTTTGTTATCAGTAAATTCACTAAAGTTGATATTTATTTTATATTTTTTTCCTCTGAGTACTTTTTAATGTTGATACATTTCAGCAATCTCACAAGTTGTTATAAAACAGCAAATTAGACAAAATTTCATAAAATACCCTGAAAACAAGGTCTTTCTTTCAGGACACAGGCAAACATGGTCTTTTACAGTTTTCTTTTTTTCTTCTTTTCATCTTTAAACTGTGTGCTACCATTATTGTTCTTTGGAAAAGATAGAGTTGTTTCCTGTTGCCTTTTCCACAGTTTTCAACTCAGTCTTTCTCCTAGACTGATTGCCAACCAAATTTATAGAACCTGGTCTACACTGCTATTTTACCCATAGATTGAAAGAAGTAAACATGGATTCATGCCTTTGGAAAAGGCATGAACACAAAGTAAATATAAACTGTCTTAGCTAGGATTTGAACCCTGATCACTGATTTCATTTTCAATACTGTTATATGTTAATCCACTTATTTTTTTTTGGATGAATCCTTCTACTCAGGCTTTTTTAAACGTCAACATTTATAGTGTTATGATTTGATACAATAACATAAAATGCTGCTTATAATTTGATGTTTAGAATAATCCCATGACTTTCATGAAGAGATTAAAATTTAGTAAGAAAAGACAACATAGTATTAACAAATGTGTAGCAAAAAGAAAAAAAAATAATGTATTGGTAGGAAGCAACCACAGGAAAGTATTTCAAACAGGCAAACCAAATTCACACATCTTGTCTTAATCTCAAACGCTATTCTCATGCAAATGACAGCTTGAATAACAATGACGACACCCCTCAATGAGCATACTACGTTTTTTGTCATTAATTTTATATAAAAACAAGAACGCAAGAAGTTGGTTGAATGTATTGAATGAGTAAAGTCATTTTTTTTTTTTTTTTTTTGAGGTTTTTCATAGTTATTGGATAGAATATAAACTGTATTGCTTACATATATGAAAACAGTGACATGTAGTTAGATGTGTGTTTGTGTGAAGGAGTCATTATGTGTATGTGGGTGTAATAGAAGCATGGATAAAAGAGATAGGTAGAATTAAGTTCTTACTGTGAACAATGGCACTGCAGTCTCAGGTGTTTTTTTTTTTAGTTTAGCTAGTACTTGAGCATTGCTTTTGTGTGTGGATGAGAATGGCCTCGAATATCAGTAGCTAGAGTAACGTAGACTTTGGTGGCATTTGTGAGTCCCTTTCTTGGGTCCAAACTTTATTATACCTTTCTTTCTAAGAAATTGACTCCAGAATTATATTACTTTATTTATTCCTAATTAACCCCAAAATACTATGTGGTATGTCTACTACTACATCTTCATGATATTTTGTTGGTATCTACCTAAATTCAAATGGCTAATAAAACAAACTTTCTGATTTGTATTCTATAGTTTTGTATTGTATAGTTTGGTGTGTTTAAAGATGTAAGCACTTTATTGTATGTTATTGATTTATAAATATTTTGTAGGCATGTTTTAATGTTTATGTAACTATTTGATGAGATAATTCAGTCCTCACAACATCTTAAAACTAAGATATACTTTTAAGAAAAAAGGGCTTTTATCTATTTTTTCTGATCACTTTTCTCATTCTCTATCAACAAATTTGGAGAATAAAAAAAATTACTTTGCCAAGCCCCTACCCTATTTTATGGCATATCAGTTTATTTATTTATTTTGCTTTTCATAATCGGCTCGGCCAAAAATATTTCCCAGGTCTTATATGCAAAGTTTTACTATCTGGTAGGCTAATATTTATACTATTTACATTATTTGGATTATTGTCCTTATTTTTATTAACAGAGTCACAATGTTTCCTCTGTTTTATGCTCAGGCTTTCTTCAGGTATTATATGTTGGAATTTCAAACCAGACGTTATATTTCATCCACTGGGGTAGATTGTTCTAGTTCCACATACCTTTTCCTGGATATTTCTGTTTCAGTTATCTCCCTTTATTAACTCAATTCTCTAAGTTTTGTGGCCTGGTATTGAACTCACAACTCTAGTCACTGGATTACATGAACTAATACTTTTATCCACTAGGCCATATGTGGAATAAAGGCTTCAATTTGAAATTCAAACATATATCATGTGAAGAAGCCCAGAGTGTACAACAGCCAAAACATTGTGAATATGACAGTAAAGATCAATACAATAGTTCGAAAAATGTAAATAGTGTATGTAGTTACAATATCTCATTTCATCTCAGAAATATAAACAGGCATGGTAAACCAATGTTTTCCCAAATGGCATAGACTACCAGTATTTGAACTTACCCTAACTCCATAATACTGTAATATTAAATGTAAATGGAGGAGAGACTTTATATGCCATCAAATACACTAATCAACATATTAAAAATGTTTTTATAAACTGACATAAATTATCTAATCAGATGCTAAGTCTGTACTTTGATCTACCATTGAACAATAATGCAAATAACATTTTCTCTTGAGAGTCATAGAGATGTTTTGTCTACAAGCTAAGTTGTGTTATATTTGATTGCATTCAAGTTAGACATTGTTTCCCGCCCCCAATTTTTTTTCCCCACAGACATTCTTTCCCAGTTTAAAACTAGCAATTTCCAAGTAGACATTCCCCATTCATTCATTAGTTAACGTAACTGCTGGTTGAAATTTATAAAACCACTTTATTAAAACAATTTTTCATAAAATTTGACATCAAGTCCACTCAATGTTATAGCTCTTTCAAATATTAATAGAAATTTCCATCTAATATTTTTTGTTTTTGGTAATGTGGTAAATTAACAGTTTGATTATATCATTATTTTCTCTCTCAATCAGATATGCTAACCATTTTGGCTGTTAAAAATGTTCAGGTGATGTGGTTTTCGATAAAGTTTTTCGGTAAAGTTCTGTGCTTTGAAAGCTTAGAATAAAAAAAAGAATCCAAGAGTATTAATGCAAAGTAAGTGGAGCTTACTCGGAGAGCCGAGTTCGAATTCCAGTTGAATTCGTTGCATTCACTTATGCGCAAATACCCTTGGGAAAGGTATTAACCCGTTTCTTCCCTCCAGTTATTGGTTAAATAACAGGACAGATTGGGTTCTATAGCCTTGGCTGGCAACCAGTCTACCGCAGAAAGCAATGGCAACCTACTGTGGAATAATCTTCTGCCCAGTCAGTCATGTCTCATTTGAGACATGATCGCCCAAGCATGTATCATGTATGGCACTTAACTGACTGAATGAAGATAATAGTTGGAAACATAAGTAAAGCTTCTACTGGGCAAAATGTGGGGAGTCAGTTTTCTATAGTTATTAAGTAATAAACTGATCCCCCATTAATTACTACTTATTAATACAATCCGTCTCTTCTCCCTTCAGCTATAGTTTAAAGAGCAGGATAGAAAATCTTTTGCCCAATCAGTCATGTCTCTTTTGTGACATGATCGTGTAAGCGTGTATCACGTATGGCACTTTACTGACTGAAGTGGAGCTTGGTAGTTTGAATTTTCTCTGCTTCTCCCAACCTCTTTCTCATCCTTCCTTATTTTCAAATCTCTTTCTTCTTCTGCATTTCTCAGCTGTACTTTTTTTTTTTTTACTCTCCAACTAGCGCATTGCTTTATCATTGCTGAAATGAAAACTCCCCAACTCTTAGTTTTGGTTGAGTTTTATAGTTTATTTCTTTCTTTCTATAATTGGTTTCCCCCCCCCCCCCCGGTTTGTCGCTCTATAAAAGAAATCACCTGATGCCACTTTTTCTTCTACCAAGCCATGATGTAAGCAACATTTTATTTATTATTTTATCTTTCATTCAAACTACAAGTTCTTTGTGATTTTGCAGAATCAATAATAATGAAGACAAATCAAGACCCCAAAAAAGAGTCTGATGGTTAACAATGATTATATACATATACTAGCAGTACAGCTCAGCATTGCTTGGGTGTAATGAAAGCTTTAAAACTAATCCATGGTCCTGTAGCTCAATCTCTTTGGACGTTGGCATGAAAGACTAAAAAGCAATAGTTGTTTTCAGTTAAAGCAAAACAGTAGACTGAAAAAAAAATGAATGGATGTAAGTCAAATTTTGATTTCCTGCTATCGATATCAAATAAGTTTTTTCGTTGTAAACTGAATTTTGAAGGCGAAATAAGTCCTCTGAGTAAATGGTATCATGGCTGAGACTAAAAACTACAATTATATCTACTTAGAGCCAAACCTGAAGCAAAAACTAAAATAAAAGGGCTGAAAAAAATACAGACATACAGGCAGATAAACAGACACACACACAAACATCTTGCCTTATATATATATATATATAAATATATAATTGATTTTCTGCACTATTGTAAGAACTGTAACCTTGAAAGTTCTGAATATCGTTTCTTATGTCTTTGTCTATGAGTGTATTAAATTTGATTAAAATTGGACCACTCCTTCTATAACCCGATTTTTTTGATTCTCGATTTTCGATATTTATCAGGGGTACCTCGACACAAAACCTAGCTAAGAACACTCGCAGACGCTTATAGTACAACTGTGTAAATTTTCAAGAAAATTGGTTGAGCTGTTTCGAAGTCTATAGGTAATGGACACACACATACACACACAGACAAAGTTCTATTTATAAATAAGTTTAGATATGTGTGAGTGTGTGTGTAGAGAGAGAAAGAATTAAATATATATAGAATTAATATAGAAAAAATTGTCACTTAACTGATTAGTGTCACTTCTGTCTCACCAATTTCAATGCTTCATGTGCGTATCAGAATGTCCTCACTCATCATGATATTTTCAATATTTGTGTCTTTATATACTGTTGTAGGACTGGTGTTATTTGATACTTTTGTGCATATAAGTTTATGACTTTTTCTCTCAATTTAAGTCATTATATGGCTGTCTTTTTATTTTTTTTCTTTCTTCTGTTATTTTCTGTCTTTTTTCTGCTGATTTTTAAGCAGTATATATGTATATACTTCTGAGATGGTAATATTTATAACATTTCAGCCATTTTAAGCTCCTGCCTCCTTCAGATGCTTGGAATTTTGAACCAAACCCTTTATTTTGATCCACTCTTGTTCCGTGTGCAATGCTATTTCTAGATGCCATATAGTTATCTCCCTTTAACTCAACTCTCTAAGTTATTTGGTCACCACTGCTGTAACCAGGTACTGAACTCAAATCACTGGATCTAACCAATGTTTTATCCACCAGGCCATGTGTCTTTAAGGACATCAATGTATGAATGTTTGGGATTTTTAAACCTAATATCTCAGAGACCATTTTTTACCAGAGCTCATATGGCAATCTTTGAAGCTAAGGATTACTGTATTACTGGTTCCCATATTGTATTCATTTCTATGCTTGGCCAGCTTTGAAGATTTTTGTAGCCTAGCATATGTGCTGATTCCTTAAGTTTTTGTAATTTCCAATGGTGTTCTCTGTCTATTATTTCAACTTCATTCTATAGGGGATAGTGATTCCCTTTTTTCACTCCATATGTGGTCAGCTATGCCTGATTTTTCTATTTCTCTTTGTGTTATGGCCTTGAATTGTTCTTGCAGCCTTATCTTAAGGGGGAAGCCTGTTTCTCCTTTATATTTCTTTCCACAGCTACATGTTCATGTTCTCCTCTATGGGATGTTTTACTCGGGAGAGGTATCTGCGATGTGTAGAACCACTTTTGAAGGTCATCCTGATGTTATATGGGCCACAGATCCTTTGTATTAATCGCTCCACATAGGGTAGACAGACTGTTTTCTGAGTGTTGTTATCCTTGTGCACCCTCCCTTTCATATTTGTTGGAGCTGTTGTTATTTATCTTGGGTAGTTGTTACATTGTAGGGTACTGCTGATATCATTTCTTGTTCATATGTTTCTGGGTTGCTGCTTATGACTTTTGCTTGATTTTTATTGATTGTATGGGTGGTTGGAACTGAAGTTGAGGCTTGCGATGTATGGATGTCTTGAATCCATTCTCTGTTTGAGATGTTAGTACGTCCAATATGTTGGTACGTCCAATATGTTTCTGGGTTGCTGCTTATGACTTTTGCTTGATTTTTATTGATTGTATGGGTGGTTGGAACTGAAGTTGAGGCTTGCGATGTATGGATGTCTTGAATCCATTCTCTGTTTGAGATGTTAGTACGTCCAAAAATGGTAGTTTGTTGTTTTCTTTTTCCACTGTGAACTTTATTAATAATCTTATTGAGTTAACATGGTCCAATAGTATCTGGATCTCTTCCTGGTGTGGTTTGAAGGTGTCATCAATGTATCTCAGCCATAGAGTTGGATTTAGTGATGTAGATTATAAAACCATCTTTTTGAGGTATTCCATGTATATGTTAGGCATTGATTGTGATTATGGTGAGCCCATTGATAAGTATTCATCCTGCCAATATATATCTGATTCCATTCTGAAGTGTGTTGCTTGTGTGCATGAATATGGCAATAAAGATGAGGACAACAGTTCAAACAATATATATATATATATATATATATATATATAATTTATAAAAGATTTTAGATTATTACAATGGGTAATACATATTTCACAGCATCATGATGTTATTATCGCGGCTTGTCTGACGAGCTGCGATAAAAGCATCATGATGCGGTGAAATATGTATTACCCATTGTAATAATCTAAAATCTTTTATAAATTATTTTACTCTGTTAAATTAAATAAATGAATTTAACATTGAGCTCTCTTGAGTTCATCTCTATCGGAATTTATCTGGATTGTATAGCAAGTATGCTATATTATATATATATATATATATATATATTTTCTGTTTTCTTTTAAGAAAAAACTTTAAACACCGGTCATATTTCCGTAATAAATTTATTTCAGTCAATAATTGTTGTTGCCAACAATCACCGACTTCATCAGACGGAAAGCCCTATTCGACTTGTTTCATGTCGTATTACTACGGAATGAAAGTTCAGTCAAGGCCAGGCGGAGGGGGAGGCAACATAGGATAGCTCACTATAATAAGTATTTCCGTTTCCATTTGTCGGGGATATAGTGGGAGGAGAAGTTTAATACAAACAAAACAACACGTGACTAATGTCACCAGCAAATTTATACATCAAATCATAATTCAAATTTCTAAGCCAAAATTTTATTTTTATTTTTATTTTCCTAGATCTGTGATAAGTTAAATTAGATTAAGTTAAGGCTATTATTTCTTTTCTTTACTCAATTGTTGATAAGATAATTCCATTCTATTTGTTGCAAGACTAGATTATATCCATGTTATATCTAAATTCCTTGAACTTCCATTCCGATAGGTGTCGTTGGTTACCAGCAGTCCTATCTTATTTCCTACTACCACTCCTGCTAACTTTCCTGTTTTATTAATTTTTATTTACTCCCCCGTTCTTCCCATCTTATCCCACTAGTATGCTAATTTTCGCACCTCCTCTTATCTGTCTTCACTAGAGACCATTTTTCAGACTTGGTGTCTACTTCTATCCACTCCCTTCCACTTTCGATTTTCTTTCCTTCGCCCATTTAGGTAGTTTCAATCTCTCCTTCTAAACCTACATATTCTCAATCTTTCTTTATTTAATTTTTCTTTATTTGGTTTCCGTATATCCATTCCTATTGATTAGATAGAGGGTCATTCCTCAGCTCGTTGTTTCAGTCAGCTTCGTTAGTTCCGTCAGTTATCTGTGCTATCCGTTTCTTATTACTGTTTCAGTATCCAACTATGTTATGTTATTGAGGCTTCCCCTTCTTTGTATGCACTAAATCCATCTGGTTCAAGTAAACCGGATCAATTAACTTAGGTTTTATTCCTCCCTTACTTTAGATCCTACTAAAATCTCAGGTTGTCCCATTTGTGTTAGTTCGCAGTTAAACTTGTTTGACGATATTGTTTAAATTCAGTACCCTTCCTAGACCTACTGATATTTCACCTACTAATCTCACTAGTAATTCGTCCCCAATATTACAAGGATGCCTCTTTGCCACTAATGATAATAATCATAATAATAATATTATTTTTCCTACTAATGATAATAATAATCTTCATAATAATATTAATAACAATCTTCATAATAATAATATTAATAACAGCATCAGTCCCCGTTTTCCACTTATGGCAATAACCTAATTCTGGTGACACTCATGTTAGAGCCTTTCTATGATCTTTCATTTCTTACTTCTTTTTAATCACCATTACCTCTCCATGATAGTAGTAGGCTAAAATTTTGTGTTCTTTCCCAGTTTAGATATTGTCTCGGTTTCCCTTATTGTAACTTCAATGGCTGAATTGAGTAGTTCCAGCTATCTTATCTTATCTTACTTCACATCTAAAAAGGTAATTTTTATTAGTTTTGCAATTTATACTATCTGGGCGTCAATCCTAGTCCATCCAATTTTTTCTAAATTGATATTAATAAGTCAATCCTTGCCATCTAATAGATCCTAATTTAAATTTAAATAAAATTAAATTAAAATAATAATAACCCTACAAGTGAATCATCAAAATTTAAGAGAAATACGTGTATTAAGAATATAGGCTAGAAAGTAAATTAAATTTTATATAATATAAATTTATAAAATATAAGCTAATGTTAATATATTAAATATTATTAGAAGATAATTTATAAGGTAACTCTAAATTTAATATTACATAAAATATATTTCTCTAAAAAATATATTTCTATAAAATTAAATTAAATTAAATTAAATTAATTAAATTTAAGATTAATTCAATTAAATTTTTTGGAAAGTTTTTCCTTTAGATATAACTTTCTAAATTTTAAAGTAATTTATAATCGACAATTATAATACCATATTAATGAATAACATTAATAGAATTAAGATTTAGATAATAAAGAATCCAAATTTAAATCAATAAAATAAAATAAAATAAAATAAATTCACCCACATAAATTAAGTAATATAAATTAAATAAATAAAATAAAATAAAATAAATTAAAATAGAAATATAAATAAAATTAAAATAAAAATAAAAATAAAATTAATTTAAATAAATCCAATCAAAATCAAAATTCACAACCCGTCCTAGGGTCTAGGTACCAATTTTGGCCCTTGCATGACCTCATAACAGTTATAATGTTTCTAATTTTAGTCCGGGTGCCCTTCCGACTTTCCGGAGTCCTGATGGCCAATTTAGGGGGTTTGTATTTCCCTGGTGTTTCTGTGGTCATGTGGTAGTAAGTCCATTTTTTCTTTTTTCCGTATTATGGTAGTTTGTACCGGTTTCTGTGCCTGCACTTGTATATTAATTCGCATCTCTGGTTCAAGAGTTGGCCTTTGTCTGCGTGTCCTATTATTTGGATCTTCTCCTCTAGGCATAAGTTGCATCTATTTCTGAAACTAGGTGTAGCGAATGCTCTCTTGATAATTTCCCATCTTATTTGTGGGGTCATTCCTTTCTCCTTCAGTGCCCAAAATCATTTCGATAAGGCGGTTTGGTTTCTTAGGGAAGGGTTGCTGAAGGAATGCCTGTGGCAATATAGGCAATATATATATATATATATATATATATAAGGGCAGCAGTCTTTCTTTTAAACATGTTTTGTTAAAGGAAGATTTAATTTTTTTTTAAATTAATAAAATCTTCCTTGTCAGTCATTTTTAATGAAATATATATAATTCACTAAATGTCTCTTTTGTATGACTTGCATACTTTAAGTAAATCTATACCCCTCAAAATTTATGAGATTATTAATGGGACCTTGGAACATGATTTATGGATATTACTTTTAGGAAATTTAAAAACATTTTCATTTTACATGGAAGTATAATCCAGGCTTTTACTTTGTGTCTATCATGTTAGCAAGCCATGTCTTTATCTTTTAGTTTAAACTAGATCGGAGTTAAAATTCTTCCTCAGTTAGAGCCATAAAACTAATTTATGACATTTTTACTCTTTCTTTCTGATTGCTAGAAAATCAAGACTAAAAAATAACCTGTTGTTTCTTTCAAATTTTTATTTTGAGAAATGACCAACAGGAAGTGATAAAACTGACCAACAGGAAGTGATAAAATGTTAAACTTAAGCTTATTATAAATCCACAGCAGCACACAGTTCAGAATTTATTGCTGCAGTAGAAATCCATAAAGATATTATTTGAAATCTTTTTGTAAAAATAAAACCAGTTATTTAAATTAAGTAATCTAAGAGTTTATGAGAGGGATGATTTTTCAAGGAGCTAACTTAGAATCTTGCCTATTAGGTTTTCCTTTCATCATATATATATATATATATATATATATATATATATATATATCCAAATGAACAAGGAAGACAATATTTACAATGTTTAAAACATTAATTAATATAGAAATAGAGCAATGAATATTTATTATAAATTATACTTTAGAACATGTACAAACGACAATCTACTACAAAAGTGTACATTTTTTTTTTTTGACATTGAAAGAACAATGTCTCAACAGGTAGTATCATCATTACCAGGAATTTAAATGCAAAGTCAATTCCCATCTCTTATCCACTTAACTTCAGCCCTTTCTACACCACCCCATGTATCTTGTTCTTCTTTCTACTTTCACAACTGTCTTCACTTCTGTGTTCACATCTTTCTCTTGCACTTTCTCTTTCACCTCCTGTAGCTGGTTTGTCTTTGTCTTCACTCTCCTCCTGCCGAATGCTTCAACTCTCTTATGTAACCCCCTGCACATCAGTAGCATTAACACCTTGCTTGATGATTAAAAAAAAATTACTAACTACCTGATGAGACATTGTTCTTTCAATGTCGAAACAAAATGTACACTTTTGTAGTAGATTGTAGTTTGTACATATTTTAAAGGTATAATTTATAATATATATACAATACTGGCCATAATTATTAGACCACCCCAGTTTTATAAAGGAAATTATGTATTTCATACTATTTTTAGTATTTATTGCCAACTGGATAATTCTAAATGAAAATAGAATGGTTCTTTGTTAATACTGTGCAATAACATGGTGCATCAAATGAACTGTCCTGGTGTCCAGTTTTTGTGTTCTCTTCTCCATGCTAGTCTTCTTCTTATTGGCTGGCCAAAGCAAAAGCTTCCTGTTTTTTGCCTTGTAAATTTTGCAAAGAAATAACAAAAGAACCATTCTATTTTCATTTAGAATTATCCACTTAGCAATAAATACTAAAAATAGGATGAAATACATCATTTCTTTTAAAAAAATGGAGTGGCCTAATATTTATGGCTGCTATTTGTGTGTGTGTGTGTATATATATATATATATATATATATATATATACACACACACACATGGTTTGATACAATCAGTGTAGACTATATCCACACTGTTTATATCAACTCTTCCCCTAAAATATAATAATTTTTAAATAGTTATGTGTGTGGTCTGATGATTGCTTCAGATGTGAAACTGTCAGTCACCATAAAGAGTTGATTTCTATGTCCACACTGTTGATATATTTAAACACTCTATATGCAATATTGACTACTTCTCTCTCATAAATATAGCAAATTTTAAAGAATTTTATATATATATGTGTGTGTTTGTGTGTGTGAGAGAGAGAGAGATATGCATTAAGTTGTTTTTATTTGCATGATGCAAGTTTGGTAAAAGATCACATTCATAGAGTACTTAGTAGTTCATGAATCTTCACCACAACAAATTTTCTGTGATAAATGTGTTCACATATAAAACAATATTTGTATATCATCTAAAGAAGGCTGAAATCTACAATGGCCAAAATGTCATGAATATGACAACAAGATGAACAATGTAAATAATGTAAAAATATTTTTGTTGATTATTCAATTTTATAAGTATCAATGTTTAATAAATTTCTTGCTGAGTGATTTCTAAAATAATTTTATTAATTTGCTACTTTTCACTCCACAAATAATCCAAAATCTTTATTTTCTTCCTTTTTTTATGCTAACCAGTAAAGGTTTGGGGCTTGAACGGAAGTCTGCTTCACACATTCCGTGGACATTCGAAACCAATATCCAATCTTGTCCTTCATCCAAAGAATTCTTTGCTGCTTATATCCAGTTCTTTTGATGGAACCATCAAAATTTGGTCCTTGGAAACTTTGGATCAAATCTACAAGTAAGTAACCTTAGCTTCATATAAATGAATTTTGAGCCTAAAAATTGGGAACTCAAGTTCTTAACCAACACTTCATATGCAATTGTATTTAGTTCACTTTTTAATAGACAAAGAATGTTCAGCCATTATTAATTTTGATTGTAATTATTTTAATTTTGTTTTTTAGTTATTGTTAATCCCAACTGAAGTCATTAATCTATGGCAGTAAGTAGATATAGAAGGAAACAATCAGCAAGTTCATTCAACCAGACAAAAAGCTAAAGGGACAATGTAACACCCCTTCTATCAGCCTGTGGTTCACCAAAACTACAGATAGCTTCTTTTTCTCTCCTCAGTCATTCAAAATGTTCAACATTATGGTTGATTGATGAATTGAATTCTTTAGCCCTTGGTCCATTCTGCCCCATGTTGTGATTAATTGATTGCAGACAGGCTAAGATTTGATGTCAATATCCTGCCTCAGTTTGATCTGGATAGAGTGAAGGCACACAGTAACAATAAAAAAAGAATTGAATACTCAGAGAATAATGATGAATAATAAAAGAAAATTTTTAAATTTATCTCGAGTATTTTATACAATAACTGTTTTAGTAGTGTACATGCAGGTTTGCCCCCAAATCAGATGGGACATATGGTTAAACTGGTAAAGGTTGGCTGGAGTATAGTTAACAAAGTTTGTTCAGTTGATTTTTGGTAATTTCTTGCTTAGCTTATCTCAAATGTGTCAAAGTTATGCTTAGGCAGTAGTCACATGTTGTCAATTTCCATCTGTCCTCTCGGCCTGAGCTTCCAATCTCTCTCTATGTCTCTTTGTATATTCACTTTTATTGGTATCAGCCCTGAACTAGTGGAGAGGCAAGTGGGAGGTTGGTAAATTATATTTCCAACTTGGTTGTCTTCCTCTCTTTTGAGTAATGGTTGCAGGCAGATCCCTCCTCCTCCTCTGTATTGTTTCCAAAAAAAAACAATTTTCTGGTTTCCTTTCCCAGGCAAATCATTCAACACTGGTGAAGTGTTTTAGCCAAAACAAATTTTACCAGTTAAATTCCTTTCGCATGGTTTAACTTTTTTTTAACAGGCACTTAGGGTTTTTACAGTTTGTGTCATCGGCCAACTGTCAACACCAAGATTAGATTTATTCTCGGCCAGACATCCGACTTGTAATGGAGTGTCAATTGCTGGGAATAGTTTTATACTGGCTTAGTCTTTTCATGAGATGTGTATCAGTATACCTCTCTGTATATCTGAGTCATAAAATGTATCATTAATTACCAGCAACCAAATAATGTCATACAAGAGTTCAAATCTTGAAAGCTTATCTTTTATTTTTGATGTCTACTCACTGCTGTAGTACAAAAGTTGCAATAAGAACCTAAAAATTCAGATGAAAATAAAGACTATTCAAAATTAATAATGGTTAACACTTCATATGATTGCAAATAGAATTTTTATGCTTGCAATATTCTCAAACTTTTTAAACCATAAGAACGTATTGGAAAAATTTTCTGCTAAATGTAACAATAATTTATTTTGAAAATTATCATGTTTCAAATATTATCATATTGCAAAAGGACTTTCCTTACTTTTTTCCTGATTTTTGGTCTCATTTTTGTTTAAACATTTTTTTCTTACAAAAAAGCAGAAAATGTTTAATTTTAGAAAGCATTTACTATAGATATTATTTATTTTAGAAAACATTTACTATAGATATTTATTTTAGAAAGCATTTACTATTGAAATGATTTATTTTAGAAAGTATTTACTATAGAAATTAATTATTTTAGAAAGCACTTAATACTGAAATTATTTATTTTAGAAAATAATTTCAAAAAATCATTGTACATTTTGTAAAAATGCAATACCAGTTATTTATCATAAAACCATTCAAAATGTTTACCATAATTTGTAAAAATATACAAGGAAAATATCCTTGGAAAGGATGGAAACAATTTTTTTTTAATCACTTCACCCCAAGCAAGGTATTTCACTGCCACTGTTGCGCAGGGGGTTACATAGGGGAAAGTGATGAGAAAGAGTGGTTAGTGGGTTACATAAGGGAAAGTCATGAGAAAGAGTGGTTAGGGGGTTACATAGGGGAAAGTCATGAGAAAGAGTGGTTAGGGGGTTACATAGGGGAAAGTGATGTGAAAGAGTGGTTAGAGGGTTACATAGGGGAAAGTGATGTGAAAGAGTGGTTAGGGGGTTACATAGGGGAAAGTGATGAGAAAGAGTGGTTAGATATAGGAAATGTCAGAAGGAGGGTGATAGATGGGAAAGGATACTGAGGATGTGGGTTGCGTAGATGGGAAGAGTGTTTGAGAGAATGGGTGTGAGTTAGTGTGTTAGGAGGTATCTATTGACCTTACATTTAAACTCCTGGAGATTATAGCTATCGGGGAAGCAAGTATACGGAAGGGAACTCCACAGGCAGGAAGTGCAAGAAAAGAAGCTGTTGGAGTAGAAATTGTGGTTAGATCTTATCTGTTTCACTAAAAGGGTGGGACCTAGTTGCTAATCTAGTATCTTGAGCAAATTCATACTTAGGAGCATCAGTGATCTAAGTTCATTGGAGTAGAAGCTGTGAAAGTATTTATAGTGGAGGCACAAGGAAGCTACATCACACTGGTGAGAGAGTGACTGCAGCCGTTCTGCCAAGTCGGAATCGATCACATTACAGATACTGAGCATCAAAACAGCTAAAGTTCTTGGGACATGTGATAAGGAAGGAAGGCTTAGAGAATCTGATACTCACAGGTCAGATAGAGGGGAAAGAGAGACAGAGGAAAGCAGTGGATGACATATTTGACAAGCCCGAGCAGGTGGATGGCAGAGCGCAGTTTGGATGGTGTAATAGGAGAAAGCATCCATCAGGGATAGGGAGACATGGAAGGCCATGACTGCCTACATCCTGAAGGGACATGCCACATAGAAGAAGCAGCAATAATTACTTACAATAAATTTTTTTCTAATTAGAACATATCATGTTTATGAATTTTATTTTCTCTGTCAAATTTTTGCATAAAACATGGTTTCTGTCTACATATAACAGAGGGGAAGTAAAACCTGCAGTAAATTTCAACTAAAATTTACAACCAACAACTTCACCAAATACAGAAAAAAAGAGTTAACAGTCAGCTTTTAATACATATGTACTTTCGAAGTATGTAGCGGATGTGTGTTGTAGTGCATTGGATATCAGCTCGGAATGAGAAATCAGGGAGCCGAGTTCAAATTCCAGTTGAATTTGTTGCATTCACTTACACGCAAATACCCTTGGGAAAGGTATTAATCTGTCTCTTCCTTCCAGTTATGGGTTAAATAACAGGACAGATTGGGTTCTATAGCCTTGGTCGGCAACCAGTCTACTGCAGAAAGCAATAGCAACCTACTGCGGGATAATCTTCTGCCCAGTCAGTCATGTCTCTTTCGAGACATGATTGCCCAAGCATGTATCACGTATGGCACTGAACTGGCTGACTTTTGAAGTAGGGAGCTTGATCATGTTTATTAAATTGGCTTTGTGCCAAACAAAATGGAACTTCCACAATTTACTTTAAATCAGAAGGTTGAAAGAATATAAGACTGTTTCATTTGTATCAGTAAATGAAAATCTTTTTATTGAATAGCATAACATCAATTGTATGTATGAAATTATTAATTGTGAAATGTTCTAAGAGTACTGAGAAGTTTAAAGAATTAAGTTTGTCTGCTTTATCAAAAAGTGAAATTTGTACAAAAAGGTTTTTGCTGAGTGTATCAACAAAGTAGTAGTAATGTCCTGTTCCTCTCTTTTTGTTTGTGTATGGCAAGTAGGTGAAGAAGGAGGAGGAGAAATAAAATAAGCAGGACAAGAGAGAAAAAGAGAGGGTGCAAATGTGAGTCACTGGAGGTGGCCTGACTATTTTCTTGCTACATTGTGTCTTCTCTGTTCTCTGCTCCCTTGTCTCTCTGACTGACAGACCAAGAAATATGTAGCCAAGTCAATCACGTGGTCAACTTCCAACACAAACTCATTTTTGGGCAGGAAGAAACATAACCCAGGTCATTGAAAATTTAGTTTGTTGTTTTCTGCTAATCGCTCTCCTTTCATAGGTTAATAAATATTTTCACACTCGCTCATGAATTTGCAAACAGTGAAGAAAAGCAAGTTATTTTTATTTTGTACTCACTGTACATTTCAGGAATATCATGGAAATAGCTCCAAAGGACAGTATCACACTTTTCTTTTTATATACAAATTACCTCTGAAAACACAAACAACATTGTATATCCTTTATACACTGTCTACAATGCCAGGAAAATCATAAACCTTAAATCATGCACCAAACTATACAGGCATCTCACAAAGTCCATGAAGGTCAAGAGACTGAAAAGGTACAAGAAAGTGTTTAGGTCCCCCAAGAACTATGGATTCATAGGTAAAATATTCTCTGATTAGTAAATCTTTGAGCTAAATGCTGTTTTGGACCACCAAAATACGTAGAATCAATATTAATGACACTTTTAGTTACAAACTACTCATTTGTAACCTTTGACCAGAAAAAAGATGTTCAAATTTTTCTACAAGTTTGAAGAAAAAATGAGTTTTGAGGTCTTATAACAAGGTCTTAAAGTACCATGTTTTGCTATAGCCCAAAATCAAATACCTAAACTCTACCTATATGAATCCAGGAAGGTACTCCAACTCACACAGCCAAGAATGTGCAGAAATTCTGCAGAATTAATTTCACTAATTTCCAGTCAGCAGACTTCTGACTCTCCTCCAGCCTAAGCATGAACCCATAAGACTATAACATCTAGTGTATTTTGGAGCAGGCCATTCAACAAGACTTCCAATGCCAACATTTCTTTTTAGCTTCTATTAAGGACAAGTGGGCAAGGATATCTCAATACTTGATGGGTAACAGCTGCACAACTTTTCAAGGTCATTTTGAGATAGTAATTGAAAATAATGGAAGCCATATTGAATGAATTGTCTTGATTTTATCTGAGTTTTATTAATATCTCTTTGTATTAATAGGCCCATCTATTCATAACAAATAAGTTTCAAAAGTTATGTCAATTCTGTCAGTGTTGCTTCCCTATTGTTATTTTATGCATATGGTGACAGAACAAATAAGAAATGAAGGAGGTTTAGGAAATAATGAATTGTATTCAGTTGAATTCCTTGCATTCACTTATGCACAAATACCCTTGGGAAAGGTATTAATCCGTCTTTTCCCTCCAGTTATGGGTTAAATAACAGAACAGATTCGGTTCTATAACCTTCGTAGGCAACCAGTCTACCACAGAAAGCAATGGCAACCTACTGCGGGATATTCTTCTGCTCAGTCAGTCATGTCTCCTTCGAGACATGACTGACTGAGTGTGTATCACTGACTGATTAGCAAAAAAATACAAGTGATAAATCAGTATAAATATCCTTCATTGAAAGAAAGAGATAAGAAGTCATAAAAGTTGTCCACAGAGGTGTACGGTAGGAGCCAGAAGGTGAGTTGTGGCCTTTAGTGGGTGCATTTTGGAGAGGGGAGGTTATGTCCTGATGAGCATTGTGAATACTTGGTGTTATGCTGACCAACTGCCAAAGAAGTTTCTTTGATGGGTTTCTACAACCTTTTAGGCTCAGATTGGCTTTAGTTTTTATTTGTTTCTTTAGGCAGGAGTGAAAACCTTATAAGGACTTAGCAAAATATCAGTTTCATATATAAGGTCATTTTAAAATGACATAAGTCTACAAAAGTGGATGGTAGTTGGTTTTCTATTGTCAGTCAGTTGAGTGCCATATGTGATACATGCTTTGGGCAATCATGTCTCAAATGAGACATGACTGACTGGGCAGAAGATTATTTCACAGTAGGTTGCCATTGCTTTCTGCGGTAGACTGGTTGCCAGCCAAGGCTATAGAACCCAATCTGTCCTATTATTTAACCCAGAACTGGAGGGAAGAGACTGATTAATACCTTTCCCGAGGGTATTTTGTGTGTAAGTGAATGCAAGGAATCCAAATGGAATTCGAACTCAGCTTCTCGATTTGTCACTCCGAGTCGATATCCACTGCACCACAACGCACATCCTATTTCTATTGTCAGTAAGCAATAAACTGATCCATGAAAATTACTAGATATTAACAACTGGAAAAACACTTCAATTGCTCACATGTGAAAACATTATAAGTACTTAGCAGGATATAAATTTCACAAATTTTTTTTTTTTTAATTGTATCACCCCGAGCAAGGCGGTAATGCCACTGATGCGCAGGGGGCTACGTAATAGATAAAAGATTGGCAAAGAGAAAGCCGGAAACCACATCCTAAACAGGGAACAAGGGATGAGTCTCTTAACCTGTTCAATAGATGTGGGTGGAGTGTGAACCGGGCGATAGATAGATCTATCTACTTCAATTCAATAAGGTCATTTTAAAATGGCATTAGTCAACTAAAGTAGGTGACTGGTTTTCTTTGGAAAATAATACTTAATGGCTCACATATGAAAACCTAGTAATAAATGCTTAACTGTATATGCTATCATTTATGATAGCATAATCTAAACTTATTTATAAATGGAACTTTGTCTGTGTGCCTGTGTGTGTCCATTACTGTGTGACTTTGAAACGGCTGAACCTATTTTCTTAAAAATTTACACAGTTGTACTATAAGTGTCTGCAAGTGTTCTTAGCTAGGTTTTGTGTCGAGGTACCCCTGATAAATATTGAAAATTGATAATCAAAAAAATCGGGTTATAGAAGGAGTGGTTCAATTTGAATCAAATTTGATACACTCATAGACAAAGACATAAGAAACGATATTCAGAAGTTTCAAGGTTGCAGTTTTTACAATAGTGCAGAAAATCGATAATATGTATAAAAGGCAAGATGTTTGTGTGTGTGTCTGTTTATCTGCCTGTATGTCTGTATTTTTTCTACCCTTTTATTTTAGTTTTTGCTTCGGGTTTGGCTCTAAGTAGGTATAACTGCAGTTCTTAGTCTCAGCCATGATACCATTTACTCAGAGGACTTATTTAGCCTACAAAAGTCAGTTTACGACGAAAAAACTTATTTGATATTGATATCGGGAAATCAAAATTTGACTCAAATTTATTCATTTTTCTTTCAGTCTACAGTTTTGCTTTAACTGGAAACAACTATTGCTTTTTAATCTTTCGTGCCAATGTCCAAAGAGTCTGAGCTCCAGGACCATGGATTAGTTTTAAAGCAATGCTGGGCTATACTGCTAGTATTTTATAGACAAAAAATGAAATAACGACTGTATTTTTGTTAAATATTGATTACACTGAAGAATATTTTTCTGTATTACTTTCAAGTTGACTCAAATTATATCTTTTGAATGATTCTTTTATATAATTTAGTTTGCCTGTCTATGCCAGTGATGGCCCCATGTGGATGTTCTTGACAGAAGAAAATATGATTTCTGTGTTCAACCCTCAAGAAATCAAACTCTGGTCCCTTAACCATTTCATTAATTTCTGGAATCTAACACGATGCCAAATATTCCATATGTCCTTGCAACAAGAGGGCTCTCAAAAATCAACACGTTTAATGGCTGTTGGGACAGACTGTAGGTAAGTCGACTTTATATTTGATAAAGAGTTTTTATGGCAATCATATTCATTCTCACTAAATAATTCAAGAAAAACTGAGACTTTGTACAAAGTATATTGAATGGGAGAGCTTATGGTCGTTGTTGTCTTGCGGCCATTGGTCGAAATAGAACTCACTACACCCCTCCAGTATTCCCTGTACATTTGAAACCCTAGCACAGTTTATAGCAAAATTCATAATCTTGTCAAATAGCTTGAATACTTGATGCTTCGCCAGGGATACTAAGGGTGTTTTTTTTTGTGACATCAATACTAGATGGGTTGCCTCCAGGCCCCATCCTGTTATTTAATCCATAACTGGAGGGAAGTGATGAATTAATACCTTTCATAAGGGTACTAGTGCTGAAGTGAATGCAGGGTATTCAACTGGAATTCGAACTCAGCTCGCCAATTTCTCTTTCCAAGCCGATATCCACTGCACCACAACACACATCCATCACTGAACACTTACAGCGCCTGGTATTCTCAAGTGGTCACCCATCTAAGTACTGACCAGGCTCAACGTTGCTTAACTTTGGTGATCGAACGAGAACCAGTGTATTCAATGTGATATGGCCGTAAGCCTGAAGAGGATGTAAAAATTCGCTTGGAAATGGGTTTTTTTTTTTCTGCCAGTAAAGACAAAATTATTTGAATAGGGAATAAGAGAACATACTGGAATGATATGGTAATTATATCATTGATTGAATAAATGGCTTTGTGCTTAAAAAACATGTCTTCTTTTTGCCTAAAAACCCTAAATGGACTTTTTGGCTAACTCAATAAATACATTACTTATGAAATTCCAGTAGAGATGTATTCAAATATGGTAGTGCAGTGGTTTGTGTACAGACTTACCTAATCACAAAGAATGAGCATGATCCTGATCAAAAGAAACAAACAGATTGTACTAAGATTGGCACTGTTTGAAAAATATTCAAAAAATCTGGCAATTAAAACATTTAGCACTCTGCTTTATTAATATTACTTACCTTTTTATTGCCTCTTCTTCAAATCCTCTCAATTGCAGTTTCCTTATTGTTAATTTCACTCAAAGTTGTTTTCTGTTGCCATAGCAGAATATGACAATACAATAATGAAATTCAAACATTATTGTTCTGGGATCAGTTACATTTAATTGCAGGATAAACTTTTTGTATAGCAAATAGTCACATACAGTGATAAAGGTTAACCGAAACATTTTTAGTCAGACTATTTTTATTGTTTTAATTCAATAGAGTAAATTAGAATTAAAATATTCTTTCTGAGCTGTGATGTAAATAAAGTGTTGAATTTGTTTAATAAAGAGCATCTTTCAATCTTGATTTGGTAGAATGAGGTTTACTGAAAAGATCTCTTAATTCAAAGTCATCATGTAAGCATAAAAAACAAACCACATTTTCTTTGAGAGCTGAAGAGATATTTATGTATGTGTGTGCATGGGGCAGTTTTCATTCCAGATTAAAAATAACTGTATTAAAAATGTAATTTTCAATATAGAGAAATTTTTGGTCCTGATCTTAAAAACGCCCTGTACAAAGAATAAACTGTAATTTATTGCAACTTTCAGCTTTAATTTTAAAATAACAGTTAAAAAAAGTTACTGGTTCTTAAAATGTCCATAAATGAATATAAAATGTCCAAAATTGAATATTTTCTCGACATAAAAGTTAATATTGAGGATAATTTTCAAAAAAGAAAAACTCAATCTCAAGAGAATTACATTTAACTAAAAACCTTAAAACATTTTTCCTTTCTTTTTTAAAATTTTTTAATTTAATTTATTTATTTATTTAAAAAAAATTCTTTTTTAATTGTTTCACCCCAAGCAATGCAGTACTACCACTGGTGCAGGGGGGGGGGCTACATAAGAGTAAAAGGTTAGACAGGAGGTGTGTGAAGAGAAAGAAGTTACAGGGGGTGTCAGAGAAAGGGCAAGAGAAGGATGGGAACACAGGTGTGAAGACAGTTGCAAAGGTAGAGAGAAAGGAAAAGATATACAAGGTGATGTAGAAAGAACTGAAGTCAAATGGTTAAGAGATGGGTATTGACATTGCATTTAAATTCTTGGAGGTTGTAGCTGTCAGGAAAGCAAGTATATGGAAGGGAGTTCCACAGGCAGGAAATGCGAGAAAAGAAGCTATGGGAGTAGAATTGTTGGTTGCATTTGATTGATCTAACTGTAAATGGGTGGGACCTTGTTGCCAGTCTGGTTGCACGAGTAAATTCTTGAGGAGGGGGCACCAGTGACTTAAGTTTGTTGGAGTAGAAACCATGAAAATATTCATTTTTTTATTTATTTATTTATTTTTTGTGACACATACACACGAAATAGTGCAAGTTAAATGGAAATTACTCTTGTAACAGCATTCCTGAATAATATCACTATTATTCTATTTTTCTTTGATACAATATTGGGCTATTTTTATTGGTACTATATTCTCTGATTAGCATCTTCATGCCTTGTGCAGGCAAGGCAATAACAGGCACACAATTTTCAATCTCTTTCATTTTCTTTAACAAATGATTCATCAGTAGCACATAACTTTTTCTTCTATATGTTGTGTCTATTCAAGACCTAAGCAATCATGGCTCTCCACTACTACTTATTCTTTGTAGCTCAAAGTAATATTTTTCCCCTTTTTATCCCTTCCAGTCCCTGTTCTGCTAGCTGTTGAAACTCATTAGGTAGGTGCTCAATGTTTAACTCTGCCTCTCTTGCCTTCACTATCTTAAGAGTATCAAATTCTTTAATCCCTCTTTTATTGTGTCCCAGAAATTTCACCTCCTCTTTCTGATATGTACAAGTGTTGTTTTTTTTTTTTTCCATATGTTCCAACCATCGCTTTCTCAGCATCCTTTTGTAAAATCACATTTGTTGTCATCTCAGGTCTCTTCATCTGTGAGAAAATTATCCAGCATTCATTACCACATAGATGTGTGACAAACGGGAGAAAATCACCTGCCTCAAAAAAGAGTTAGTATCCTGTACTTGATTTGCTGAAGAAAAGGAAAAATAAAACTAAATAAATCCTAGATAATTACTGCCCTAAGTATACCTTGCATATGTTAATTTTATTCATCTTGTCAGACTATTACAATCAATCACAAAATTTACCTCTTCAATAAAAGCTGTTGCTTTTCTTGATGAGGGTGCATGTATTTTTTGATTCATAAGTGAGTGAGTTCTTTCTATTAGAATCTGTAAGCTGAATATTTTAACTCATTTTTTTTTCCTCTTAGACTTTTGACAGATTTGTGATTCTAATTTTTGCTTATACGACTCATATTTCTTGTCTTTTGAATTTGTAAAACTTGATTTGCAATACAAACATTTCACCACCCTTGTTGTTTGGACATTTGTTAACAGGCACAAGAAAAACTGATATTACATGGCAGTTCAGCACTCTTCCTTTTTTTTACTTTCTAAAATAATTTTTCTGTTTCTTAATACTTTATTTAGGTTTTGTAAGGCATCTTTTGTTTTTCAATGTTGCTTCAGATTTCTGTGTTAGATTTTCAATTGTTTTTTATAACATATCCCAGATAGTTATATATATATATGTGTGTGTGTATATTTTTTTTTACTTACTTCATTCTGAAATCCCCAACTCATAGCTTACATCTTAGGGTGTCTTGCTGGCTAATGACAATACATTCTGTTTTTATAATGGATAGTTAGTCCTTTTATCTCAGCTTCCTTTATTATCTTGTCTAGTTGGTTGTTTGTTTTTGTTTGATTGTATATCTACCATTTGCAGGTTATTTAATACTAAAATCTAAATATTTTGTATACTATTTTTGGAAATAATAATTATTTAGTGACACAACTCTTACTAATTAACCTATAGATAGGGGAGAAAAGGGTGTCTGTGCATAAGTGAATATAATGAACCCAACTAGAATTGGAGCTTGGCTCTCCAATTAACAATTTCTAGCCATTAGACATTACACCACCCACACATCCAAACTTACAACACCTGGTATTCCCAAGTGGCCAACCATCTAGGTACTGACTAGGCTCGATATTGCTTAACTTCAGTGAATGTAATGGAACTGGTGTTTCACTGTGATGTGGCTGTAAGCCTATCTTGTCTGGAAGTTAGTAAATTGCAGGAACGTGTAACAGTGATATTTTTATGTTCTTTTATAGAATAAAATATAAGAAACCTGTACTATCCTGTAACAAACCTGATCAAAATTAAGTGCATTTTCTCTCCTGTTTCTTCTGCCTTAAAGCTGGGATGATTCCTTTTTATGAAAAATTAATAATGTGTGACTCTTTCTTTTATCTGGCTATTAATTTGATCTATTTGATTCCATTTTTAGAGTAGGACTACATCGTAACACTTAGCATTTTTTATTAGTCATTGCTATAAGTTATTTGCAATCTCAGTTGTTAGTTAAGAAAACTAAAACTAAATTTCTCTCTTGAGATATATTTTCTAAAATCAAATGTTTAAAAATATTTTAATCCATTCATGAGATTTCAGTTTCAACAAACTCTGAAATAGAGTACCTTCTACAGAAGGACTGATCATACATTTAAAATTCTATGCATTTAATTTATGGCCTTTTGGATCAGTTGCAATTAAATCACTAAACATTAGGGTTATTTATCTTTTGAGGATTAACCTGCTACTTTTCAATCCAATTTTAGCTTCTCTTTAAAATACATAAAACCAACCATTGAATATTTACCTTTCATAAGAGCATTAGTAAGAACATTTGTGCGAAAGTGAATGCAACGGACTACCCTAGAATTTGAAGTCAGCTCCCTAATTCCACTCATGAATATGACTACAGGTGACATTATATCTTATGGTTGTGTTATCTTCACTCAGTGCAATATTAGACATGATGAGGATTTGAATTTCCATGAAAAATAAATTCAAAGTTCACAGAAAAGGATTTTTGTTAGGTTCATATATGTTCATGGCATGACACAGAAGTGGATAAACTTCAAGACTGTATGATATACTATATTGAAAGTAAAAAACTTTTTTTTTCTAATGATTACTTGAAGATAATTCTTCAGCAACAGCAAGAATTTCAGAAGACATTATTAAAACAAGTGAAACAAATCCTGGAAAAGCAAGGAACAGGCAATTCATCAATTTCATTTTCACCAAACTCAGTCACTAACTAAATTAGTGAATTAAAATACATTCCAGAAGAAAACATTACACTCATAACTGTGCCATGCTGAACAGAAAAATATCTGAATTTAAAAGTGTCATTTGATAAAACTGTGTCAATATTATCAAAAATTTTTGGTGACAAGAATTCATTTTTTTATACATGTTGGCAGTGCATGAACATGACGTAGATGAAAATTTTGTCACATGTGCCATTAAAATCAACTGTGAGTGTGAAAAATTTAAACTAGATAAACTATCCCCAGATAGATTTAAATGTCTAATCTTCTTTAAAAGTCTAACATCAAACAATGATTCAGAAATACACCCATGAATTCTTACAAAACTTGTACAGGATTCCAAGTTAATGATACAGACTGTTGCAGAAGAGTGCCAAAAAATTGTCAATTTAAGGCATGGTACAGCAAACAAAAACGGAAATTGTGACACAGAGATCCTAATGTGAATTGGCATGGTGAAGGACAAGTTCCAGAAGCTGAGTAAAGTATTAAAACACAGGAAACTTTCACTAGAAACAAAAAAGAGAGTACTAGATTGTTATGTGATGTCATTTCTTCAATATGGCAGTGAATGTTGGACAATATCAACAAAGATGAAAGGAAAACTTGAAGCAGCTGAAATATGGTTCTACAGAAGGATGCTGCAGATATAGTGGACCGAGCATGTGAGCAATGATGAGGTGTTGGAAAGAATGGAAATGAAAAGGAAATTAATATTGAACACCAGGAAGAGACAACTGAAGTTCATGGGACATGCAATGAGGAAGGAGGGCTTGGAGAACCTGATACTAACAGGCCAGATAGAGGGAAAAAGAGCCAGAGCAAAGCAGCAGATAACATATTTGAACGGTCTGAGCAGGTGGATGACAGAACGGGGGCTGCAAGATGTTATAGGAGAAAGTGTGCTAAGAGCCACCAGGGATAGGGAGACGTGGAAGGCCATAATCGCCTACATCCTGAAAGGAAAAGGCATATAGAAAAGAGAAGACAGCAAAAATCAAACAAAATGGTATATCAAAAGTACAACTAATTAAAAAAAAAGAGACAGTCAAAATAAAAATATTGCTAAACTTAACCCATGCTATGGCTGTGGTACGCTACATTTTAGAAAGAGTTGCCCATTCATACCGCAAATGCATTAGTGTTGGGCTACAATTGTGTTGGAATTTCTATCATCAAAAAAATTGAGAGATGCAGATGGCTTGTCCAGATTGATATTGAGAGGTAAAGAATATTTACAAGATACTGTAATTGCTTTGCTGGAATCCAAAAGTGGAATTAAAAGTCTTATGTATAAAACTATTAAAGAATTGCTGGTCATGATAGAATATATCAAAATTCATTCTAAAAAGGATATTTTTATTAAAATAACTATGAACAATTTGTAATTTAAAATAATAAATTACCAGGCATGGCCAAGCACTGATAAACTGTGAGCAAGACTTATCTGGACCACTAAACGGTTCATACTATTTAATTGTGGTGGGCAGTTTCACAAAATGGTCCAAAATATTAAAATGTAAACAACCTATTACTGCAATAATGATTAAATTCTCATGCAAGCTTTTTGCAAGGTTTGAAGTACCTGACAGTATGGTATCCAATCATGAAACTCAATTTACTTTGAGTGAGTTTAAAAATTTCTGCAAAAACAATGTAGTTGGACACTTGACATCATCATCCAAGATTGAATAGTCAAGCTGAGTGGTTTGTTGACACCTTCAAAAGGACATTAAGAAAAGTTAAAGGCTTAGAAGCTGAAGAAATGATACTAAAAGAAATTTTGACTATGTCAAATGCAAACAACACTGTGAAAATGTCACCTGCAGCGCTAGGGTTTGTTACGAAACTGAAATCAATTTTCAACAAATTACTGTCTGGGAATAAAAAAAATCAGAAAATTTGAAACTACCAAAATTTTTAAGACCAGTAATAGTTTTTTTTTTTTTTTTAAGCATTAAGGCTGAAAATGAAAGTTGGGTTGGAAGGAAAGGAAATTATTCAATGCCTTGAAAGTATAATGAACATTGTCAAAAGTTGGATAATTTCAACACAGAAATCAAGGTTAGATATGCACAGAATAAGCAACCAGTACACTAGACATACTTTACGATACTTTGAAGCCAGTTAAGTCCCATACGTGATACACGCTTTGGGTGATCATGTCTTAAAAGAGACATGACTGACTGGGCAGAAAATTATCCCTCAGTAGGTTGCCATTGCTTTCTGCTTTCTGCCAAGGCTATAGAACCCAATCTATCCTATTATTTAACCCATAACTGGAGGGAAGAGACGAATTAATACCTTTCCCAAGGGTATTTGTGTGTAAGTGAATGCAAGGAATTTGACTGGAATTTGAACTCGGCACCCCAATTTGAAGTTCAGAGTCGATATCCACTGCACCACAACACACATCCAATTTGAAGTCAGTCAGTTAAGTGCCATACGTGATACACGCTTGGGCGATCATGTCTCTTTTGAGACATGACTGACTGGGCAGAAGATTATCCCGCAGTAGGTTGCCATTGCTTTCTGCAGTAGACTGGTTGCCGACCAAGGCTATAGAACCCAATCTATCCTATTATTTAACCCATAACTGGAGGAAAGAGACGAATTAATACCTTTCCCAAGGGTATTTGTGTGTAAGTGAATGCAATGAATTCAACTGGAATTCAAGCTCGGATCCTAAAATGAATATTTCAATACAATATCCAGCTAAGTGTAATCTGACTGAAATGTTAGAAGTGAACCTATGTCAAAAGATGTATTGACTAAAGAAAGTGCATATCTAAAAAAAGAGGGGTGTTATGGAGATAAACACACCTCTCCAGAAGATAACTTGGACTTGTCAAAACAGCATAAATACTGATGCCAAGAATTGTCAGGAGAAAGAGTCGAAGTGGGAGCAAACTGGAAGCGAGCTTTATATTCTGACTTCAGGATTCAACAAGATTACGTCAACTCCAAGCAACAATATATTTCATGATTGTGTTAGCTTCATTCAATGTAACAAAGGCATAACACAATTAACGTATAAACACAACCAGTAAGGATGACTGGCATGATCAAATAACATGTCTTTGACAGGAAAAGATGAATTATACTACAAATCACATGACCAAGCAAATACACATTGCATATCATATAATCAGGGAAATACATGTCTTAAAGATATAGCCTTTCTCTTAGAATATAAATCATCAAGAATAATAAACAGTCAATACTACTCAAGTATAATAAAAAGACAGATTTCAATATTAAATGAACCAACAAGGTCTGATATCCATTAACACAATCTAAATCTAAACTTATTTATAAATGGAACTTTGTGTGTGTCCATTACCTATAGACTCCGAAATGGCTAAACCGATTTTCTTGAAAATTTACACAGTTGTACTATAAGCATCTGTGAGTATTCTTAGCTAGGTTTTGTATCGAGATACCACTGATAAATATCGAAAATCGATAATCGAAAAAATCAGGTTATAGAAGGAGTGGTTCGATTTTAATCAAATTTGATACACTCATAGACAAAGACATAAAAAATGATATTCAGAAGTTTCAAGGTTGCAGTTCTTACAATAGAGCAGAAAATCGATTTTATATATATATATATATATATATATATATATATATATATATAAAAGGCAAGATGTTTGTGTGTGTGTCTGTTTATCTGCCTGTATGTCTGTATTTTTTTTACCCTTTTATTTAATCTTTGCTTCGGGTTTGGCTCTAAGTAGGTATAATTGTAGTTCTTAGTCTCAGCCATGATAACATTTACTCAGAGGACTTATTTAGCCTTCAAAATTCAGTTTACGACGAAAAAAACTTATTTGATATCGATACCAGGAAATCAAAATTTGACTTACATCCATTCATTTTTCTTTCAGTCTATGGTTTCACTTTAACTGGAAACAACTGTTGCTTTTTAGTCTTTCGTGACAACGTCCAAAGAGTCTGAGCTCCAGGACCATAGATTAGTTTTAAAGCTTTCATTACACCCAAGCAACACCGGGCTATACTGCTAGTGTTTTATAAAAGCACATATAAGTAATAAGCAGATGCCAAACTGTCTATAGTACTGTTGTTATGTAAATAGAGAAAATATACTATTAATAATGCAAAAGTTTGAACATGTAATATTTATGTATGAAAACTTATGCAAAATATTAATTTTATGTATGTACACAAAAGTTTGGGATAACCTTCCTGATTTAATAATCAAGTTTCATGCCTTCTTTGGTTTAACTTTGAAGACATGGTGGAGTAATGGATTGTGGGTTGAATTGAGGAATCAATGTTTCAAGTTTGAATTCCAGTCAAGTTCGTAATGTTCACTTACATGCTAATACCCTTGGTAAAAGTATGAATCTATTTGATCTCTCAAGTTATGGGTAAATAGAAAGACAGACTGGGTTCTACAGTCTTGGGTGGCAACTGGTCTAGGAAAAGGAAAATTCTGAATTCAAACCAGCCTGGAGAGGGTTGGTCTCCATCAGGTTATCTTGCCAAAAATATCCCACTTTTACTCCAGTTACAGTACATGTGATGCCCCTATAACTCTAATGAGTTATGAGACTTGTGATCATGAAGCTAGTATGCTAAATCTATTTGAACCATGAGTGCATAGTCTAAATCTTTTAGAGAAGTGGGGTACCTAAAACTTTAAAATCCACTAGCACTAAGATTATCATTAGTCAGCAAGGTAAATTGGAAAAAAAAGCTAAAATTTTTTAAGAAAATTTATGTAGTCATGGGATGTGCGTTGTGGTGCAGTGGATATCGGCTCAGAATGAGAAATTGGGGAGCTGAGTTTAAATTCCATTTGAATTCCTTGCATTCACTTACACACAAATACCCTTGGGAAAGGTATTAATCCGTCTCTTCCTTTCCATTTATGGGTTAAATAACAGGACAGATTGGATTCTATAGCCTTGGCTGGCAACAAGTCTACCACAGAAAGTAATGGCAACCTACTGCGAGATAATCTTCTGCCCAATCAGTCATGTCTCTTTCGAGACATGATCACCCAAGCGTGTATTATGTATGGCACTTAATTGACCGACTAACTATGTAGTCATAGTCATGAAAACTTATGTAGTCATTTCATTATTATTGAATATATGTTAAAACCCTTTGGAAAGAGAAAGTCAAACTGACCTGAAGTAAGTTAGTAAATAAGTTTTGAAAAAGGCATGCAAACTTCACGTTTTAGACTATTCTTTGTAATTTAGAGGGTGGCCCCAATCTTAGGGCTTACGACCATATCACATTGAATACACCGGTTCTCACTTGATCACCGAAGTTAAGCAACATTGAGCCTGGTCAGTATTTAGATGGGTGAATGCTTGGGAATACTGGGTGCTGTAAGCATTTAGTGATGGATGTGCGTTGTGGTGCACTGGATATCGGCTCGGAAAGAGAAATCGGTGAGCCGAGTTCGAATTCTAGTTGAATACCCAGCATTTGCTTAAGCACTGGTACCCTTGGGAAAGGTATTAATCCGTCTCTTCCCTCCAGTTATGGGTTAAATAACAGGGTAGAACTTGGGGACCCTGCCCTTAAAAACAAATCCCAATGAATCTTGATACTCCAATAGAAAAAAGTATCACTAGACACAAAACTTATATAAAAACAACAATAAATTGTTGAAAGAAAAAGGTATTACCAGCAATAAATAAATAAAAATTTAGTTGACAATAAACGACCCGCCAAGGTTGATATGCCATAAAACCAACCAACCAACCAAGCTTAGGGTCTTTTGGTTAAATGATAGTTGAGTTTTTTGTTTGGGACTTATTTAGGATTTACTAGACTAAATTGCTTACTTATGATCATTGCAAAAGTTAGTGCCAAATTAGAAAATTAAGAACAAAACTTTACATTGTCTCCCATTGATCTACAAGCTTGCTGTGCTGCTAAGAATTTGTTCTGGAAGCTCCAACACAAGCATTTCAAAGTGATTGAGTGTCAGTCTAAGAACAGTTCAGAGGATTTGGAAAGAGTTGGATGAGTCTAATGGTGATTATGAAGGTGTTTGGAGTGATCACTAGTGATGGCAACATTAAGCCTCCATTCATCTTCCCATAGAGCTTTAGATTCAATACAAAGACCTTGAGATAGTAGTGCTGCCATGGGTCAAGAGGGTGTCTGCTAGAAGATTCTGTTTGGCAACATGACTCTGCACCATGCCACACAAGTAGAAGGGCTTTGTCATGGCTGTCAGACAATTTCTGTGACCATATCATCTCTTACATCTGGCCATCTAATTCCTTTTGATTATTATGTGTGTGGGGGGGTAATAGAGCAAGAGACCAACAAAAGTTGTTGTAACACCAAAGATGAACTGAAGGCAAGGATTATGGCAGCATTCAGAAGACTTACAGAAGATTCCAAAGTCATCTGGAGGCTGTGGTTGAAGCCAATGGCAATTTTATTGAATAACTTTACACTTTAGTATTTCAAGATATTTTTGTGTATTTTGGTAATTATATCAGTTAAAATGAGATATCAGTGTTATTTTCATTTTTACATAATTTAAATGCCAATTTATCCATTGCACCATGTATATATACACACGCACATATATATGATATATATATTGCACACATATGCACTTATATATACACAGACATAAATATATACATGCATACACATATACACACATAATTACACATGCACAGGTATATATATATATATATATATTACATGAATTCGTGTAAAATCTTTTGTAAAATAAAGACAGAATCTGACAATGGTTTGCCTGAAATAGGCCTATACTTCCGATTCACCATGACATAAGGTGTCTGTTTGAATTTTTCTTATATTACTTCAAATAGATGAACTGAAGGCAAGGATTATGGTAGTATTCACCAACGTAAACAAGGAGACCATCTAGAAGACATGTAGGAGATTCAAAAGTCTTCTGGAGGCCACAGTTGAAGCCAATGACAATTTTATTGAATAAATTTGCACTTTAGTATTTCAAGATATTTTTGTGTAATTTTGGTAAATATATCTGTTAAAATGAGATGTCAGTGTTATTTTCATTTTTGTGTAATTTAGATGACAATTATTGAAATCTAAACTTATTTATAAATGGAACTTTGTCTCTGTGTGTGTCTGTCCGTTACCTATAGACTCCAAAACAGCTGAACAAATTTTCTTGAAAATTTACACAGTTGTACTATAAGCATCTGCAGGTTTTGTGTCAAGGTACCCTCGATAAATATCGAAAATCAATAATCGAAAAAATTGGGTTATAGAAGGAGTGGTCCGATTTTAATCAAATTTGATACACTCATACACAAAGACATAAGAAAGATATTCAGAAGTTTCAAGGTTGCAGTTCTTATAATAGTGCAGAAAATCGATTTTATATATATATATAAGGCAAAATGTTTGTGTGTGTGTCTGTTTATCTGTCCGTATGTCCTTTATACAAATCCACAATTTTTATCCGATTCTCGCCAAACTTCACACAAATATTCTTTAGGCTGAGTCTGGGCTCCAGGACCATGGATTAGTTTTAAAGCTTTCATTACACCTGAGCAACGCTGGGCTATACTGCTAGTAATATATATATATAAGTTTATTACTGTATTTCTTCATTTATTTGCCATGTTCCTTCTCAATAATGTTGTCAAAATATTTATTATAATATAATGTAGTCAATAAGTTTCTAACAATATTGTATGGCAATCATTGTCATGCTAGCCAAATTGTTGGATTTGCTGGATTGATTTGTCTTCAGCATGCAACATCCTATTGAATCAAATGTAGCTTAGAAAGAAGGACCATCAAGTAAAAAATCACTGAAGTTGTGAAAATCATGGTTGCAGCACAAGGTAAAATACATAGTGTAGAGTGGTAGATTCCTAACTTTTTTTTTTTTTTTTCTAGGCCACATTTTTGGAATTAAAATTTGCTCTTGCACTACTCAATTTTATGTGATAAAAAGTACATTTAAAATAAAAGATTGAGAGAGAGAGTTAAAGGGAGATAACAATGGATTCAAAGTCAAAACATTATCATTGATAACTCTCTCCTTGAATTTGTCGACACTAATTACTATATTCTTAATACTTGATAAAATCAGTCAATAACTATTTATACTGGGACTCATGCATGCAATTACAACTAATCCATAATAATATTTCAAATTTTGAAAACATTTAATTTTGGCATATAAATGTTTTTTAAAAACTGATTCAAATCTTTGTCTTTCAATCATTTCACATTACCTGCTATCTTCTTCTGCGGCACTTGTGAGGCATGCCACACCATTTGGGAACCACTCTTACCATCATCATCATTATTATTATTTTGTATGTTTTCGTATGCTGACTGAGATAACTAATTTTTCTAAACCATAGATATTAGGATGAACAGTAGGAAAATTATGGGGGACAAGTTTAGCCCCAGACAAGTGTTTTGTTCACACTTTTCTCTCTCTTTTTTTATCTTTCTTTGTTCTGTATAAACTAATTTGTCATTCTATTCCCCAGAGTCACTGGCTAATTTTGCCTTTGACCAAACAACCAATCAGGAACTGAGATGCACCCTCCAGTGTGGCCTGTTTGCTTTCTACTTAACAGACAATAACAGCTTTTCTATTTTTGCTATCTTCTGAACTTGATTCGACTACAATACAAAAGCATTGGAAATTAGGAGAATAAAGAGTGATTGTTAGCAGCCAGGAATTAATGCTAGTTTGACTGACAGAATAACAGTAATAAAGAACACACTGACAAAAACATCATCATTAATATTTTACTATTTATTTTACATCATTAACAGAATATCTCTGAACTTTTTATAATCATAGAGAAATATCAAAGCTTTAATAATTAAAATAAATGCATGGAAATATTTAACAAAATATTATCTTGTTTCTCAATCAAATATTTATTAACAACATCTTGAGGCGTCAACAAACAGAAATAATTTTAGTAATTTATATTGGTAGTGAAATTGGTTGTTTTCTTATAAGGAAACATTCAGCATTCATTGACTGAACATTGATGAATGTGGGTTGAAATCTATAAAATCCTTCTCTTAAAACAGTTTTTTTTAGAAAAATAGGTTTCTCAAGTTCACTGCTATCACACTTTCTTATATTAATGGAAGTTTATCCCCACCTTTTTTGTTAGTAGTGTGCAACATTTCTGAACACTTTCTTTTTTTTTTTTTTTTTTTGTTAGTGTGAAAAGTTAACATTTTGATGATATCATTATTATCACTTCTAGTTATATATGCTACTCATTTTTGCTGCTGTTACAAGTGTTCAAGTGATACGGTTTTGCTTATAATTTTGTAGCACCCATCTATAGGCTGATGAGGGATCATTTCCATTCAGACCTAAAGGATTCATTTGCTTGAAGCCAGTTTTAACTATTCAGTCAGTCAGTTAAGTGCCATACGTGATACACGCTTGGGTGATCATGTCTCTTTCGAGACATGACTGACTGGGCAGAAGATTATCCTGCAGTAGGTTGCCATTGCTTTCTGTGGTAGACTGGTCACCGACCAAGGCTATAGAACCCAATCTGTCCTGCTATTTAACCCATAACTGGAAGGAATAGACGAATTAATACTTTTCCCAAGGGTATTTGCGCGTAAGTGAATACAATGGATTCAACTGGAATTCGAACTTAATATATAACCTACTTACCAAAAAATAACATTCAATATTTTCTCCTACATAAAATTCTACTTATTACGCACTTATTACCTACTTATCAAAAAAGGATGATAATAAATAAATCTACTGGAGGTAAGGTTGATAAAACTAGAAAATTAATTCATAAAGTCTTTAAATCCTTTGGCCATAACATAGTGATTAACCCCAATACCAAGCAAGTAGACTTCCTAGACATAACATTAGACTTAGTATTGAACACTTTCCAACCTTACATGAAAAACAATGCTAACCCAATATATATAAGCCCCAACTCTAATCACCCACCATCCATTATCAAACATATCCCATCATTGGTAGAACGCCACATTAACACACACTCATCTAGTAAAGAAATATTTGATAAACACAAGGTAATTTACGATAGGATCCTTAAAGAAAGCAGATATCAATCATCAAAAATTAGCTTCATGGAAAAACCCAGGAGTTCAAAAAGCAAAAATAGAAACCGGAAAATCATATGGTATAACCCTCCTTTTAATCAATCAGTTAACTTCAAGCTGGGACATAAATTTCTCAAACTAATAGATAAGCATTTCCCTAAATATAACCCTCTAAGCAAAATCTTCAATAAAAATACAATAAAACTAAGCTATATCTGGTCCAATAATCTAGAAAAAATAATCAAAGTATATAACAGCAAAATATTAAAAGCACACAACAAAAATAACTCCAACACTAATACCAGTCCAGCCCATGATAACAACCTCTGTAACTGTAGAAACCCTAACCAATGCCCCATGACCAATAATCCCTGATATATATGTGTTCGATTTCATCCATGGAGAATCCTAAGGATGAAAAAATATATATCAGAAATACCATGAACGTATTTAAAAAGCGATTTTACAATCACCTCTCATCCTTCAATAACAAAGAAAAACAAAACATGACATCTCTCTCCAAATACTTTTGGAAGTTAAAAGACGAAAATAAAACGCCTAAAGTTAAATGGAAAATCCTTAAACAAGCAAGAACAGCTAAATCTATAAATGAACCATGTTTCCTTTGTCTTCAAGAAAAAATTGAAATCCTTAAATATATGAATAGTAGCAAGCTTTTAAACCAGAGGCATGAAACCACAGTAAACTGCAAGCACATTAAAGAACTAACATTACAATCATGCTAAAAAATACTACAAAAGCCAGAACTAGGAGCCCTGAGAAATTTTTCTAAAAAATTAAAAATTCTATAGAAAAAATGGAAATTACTAAATTCTAAAGTAAGGTTTAATATTCATAATTAGATTAGAAATTTTTCTAAAAAATAAAAAATTCTATAGAAAAAAATTGATCTACTAAATTCTAAAGTAAGGTTTAATATCCATAATTAGATTAATTATAAAAACTGTCTTTAACACACACATTAAACTTCAACTATTACCTTAAATACTAACACAACTATTACCTATGCACCTATTACCTTAAATATAAACATTCAATATTTCCTCCTACATAAAATTCTACTTATTACGCACTTATTACCTACTTACCTATTACCATTATTCACTCACGCGCAAATACCCTTGGGAAAGGTATTAATCCGTCTCTTCCTTCCAGTTATGGGTTAAATAGCAGGACAGACTGGGTTCTATAGCCTTGGTTGGCAACCAGTCTACCGCAGAAAACAATGGCAACCTATTGCGGGATAACCTTCTGCCCAGTCAGTCATGTCTCTTTCGAGACATGATTGCCCAAGCGTGTATCGCATATGGCACTTAACTGACTGACCAATTACCATAAAAAAAAATTCTTTTAACATTAAAATTTACCTCTTACATTAAATTTTATCGCAAACGGTGATCTAATTAAAATTTGAAATTTAATTGAAAAAACCGATTTCCTCAATCCAAAATTAAGATTAAATCTACAAATTTAGATTATTTATAAAAACTCTGCTTAAATACAAAAATATTCTGTACTGAATAAGCATCCCACTCCTAACCTGTTCCTCTAAGAAATCCTAAAGGATATAGTCTAGTCACAAGATATATAAAAAAAACTTACACTCTACCTGCTAATGTTAAATCTGTCTAGAAATTAAATACACTCATTAATCAAACATACTCACTACCCACACCACTTTCCTCAAAATTGTAAAGGTAAAACAAAATGGACTTGTTCCCTTATCACTACCCCCCCCCCCCCCCCCGCCAACAACATATACACAACTGACCAAGTATAAGAAAAGAAATTTAAAATTAAAAATTTAATAGAAAAAATCGGTTTCCAAACTGTGATCTAATTAAAAATTTGATAGGAAAAATCTATTTCCTAAATCCAAAATTAAGATTAAATATACAAATTTACATTAATTATAGAGACTCTGCTTAAACACAAAAATATTCTGCACAAAATAAGCATCCCACCCCTTACCGGCTCTTCCAAGAAATCCAAAGGATATAGTTTAGTCACAAGATAATAAAAACTTACATTCTAACTGCTAATGTTAAATCTGTCTAGAAATCAAAGACTCTCATAAATCAACTATTTTAACTACCCATAACACTTTCTTCAAAATTCCAACGGTCAATACACATGACTTGTTCCCCTATCACTAACCCCCACCAACACCCCAAACACAACTGACCAAATATAAGAAAAGAGGCTTTCCATTCCTATACATACTGCCTGATAAGACATTGAAGTTTCAATGTCGAAACAAATGTACCTTTGTAGTGGATATATATTTAAAAAAATTATGTACATGTTCTAAAATATAATTTATAATAAATATATATAAAGTAGAATACTTAGTATATTAATCAGGTAAATTCTGATAGAGATGAACTCAAAAGAACTCAATGTTAAATTCTTTATTTAATTTAATAGAGTAATATAATTTATAAAAATTTTTAGATAATCTACAGTTTTATGCGAAATACGTATTACTCATGAAATTGTAGAATATCTAACATTTTTATATATATATACATATATATATATATATACACACATGTATGATAGTTTTAAGATATATATATATATATATATATATATACACACACACACACATGTATGATAGTTTTAAGATATGCTATATTTATGGATTAAAGTGCTCTATATCAGGGATAGAGCATATGTAAATATAAAAGTGGACATTGAAATCAACACCCAGACACGACAGTCTGTTTCATGCTTAAATGCAATTGTCAGGTAATGAAAACAGACTGGTATCTCAGGGTGTTGACTTCAATGTCCACTTATATATGGGTTGATATGTACAAAAATATATATAAATTATATCAAACAGTTATATTCTTTATTTTCTACTATTTTACCTTTTTAGTTTGAGACTTTTTTCAAGGAAAACTGGGAAGAAGTTATGTACAGTGTTGCCGCCACCTTGTTTATCTCCCTTGGAGCAGCTCCTAGATTTCTGCTACAGCAGAGAATTAAATCTTGTTTATCTACTTTTGAATCCATATACAATATGGATTTATACGTCAAGGTGAGTAATCTACTGTGTACCGTTTGCTATAATCACAAGTAATATGAGTAAATGATCTAAATTCTTTTCCTCAGTAAATAACCTCTCTCAGACCAGGCTAAGATTTTGAAAACCTGGAAGAATAATATAGAATTTACCAGTAACATATTTTCCAATGTAACATCTTACCAGTGATATATACTCAGCTTTTCATTGCTTCTGTAATTAGTCAAGTTAATTGTGGTGATACCGAGTAAAGCGAGAGACCGGATGTTTGCACTCTCACGACCAGAAAGCAAATGACCAAAACTCGTCAGTGCGTTCACTGACTCCATGCAGATGTTCCAGTAAAAAACTAAAAATTAATTAAATATTAAATTCCAATTTGCAAGCCTACCCAAATTTTATTTATCGGCCAATGGGAAGCCCAGAATCAAATACGGATGTGAATTCCCAAATGATCTGCTGCGATCCAAAAGATAAAATAAAAAGCCGATATGGAAAGCATCGCCAGACAGACACACGCAGACTCAAGAGAGATGAGTACATTTCGTATCTTCCTTGACCGAAGTCAAGCAAATTACTATGCTCGCCGTCTGTCCTTCTCCTTCTCTTTTTCATTGTCTCAAAACTACTTACCGACCAAAGGAGCAGATTCATTAAAGATCTTCCTAATTTACAACGCTCCCATATGCATATGCAAAAACTCTCTTTTCAGCATTTTATTGCCATGAACATTTTAATGTCCGTTGGACCCATACTTAAAGGATTACTTTAATTTTAAAACCTTAATTGAGATGGGAATATATAAAATGTTGTTTCTAAACTCAATTTGCCTTTTTTGATTTATAATCTTTTATGACTTATAGTGGGCTATCTACAACGAGGCCAAATTCCATTAATCTTCAACAAACATACAACTGCCCTCCACCAGAACGGATAACCCACTATATAATAATACGTCATTTTTCAGATAAGGAATTAGTCTTCAGGTGATGTGGCTTTTATTATTTGGTAAAACTTTTTCTTTGTGATTTTGTAGCGCCAGATAAATGATCGTTGTCTTTAAGATTTAAAGGATTTATTCATTTGAAGCCATTTTTGGATTATTGTTCTAATGCTAAAACAAATATAAAGAAAAATGAAAATAAAACAGGTTATATCAAGATTTTAAATTTAAAAGATTTTCTCCTTAAAATAGTTTTTTCAGGAAATTAGACTTCTCAAGTCCATTAACTGTTATAGCTCTTTTTAGTTTTGAGAGTAGTTTCCTTACAAACCTTTTGTTTTTGGTAGTGTTGAAAGTTAACATTTTGATTGTCATTATTTTCCCTTCTACCTATTTTTGTTATTGCTGCTGTTAGAAGTCTTCAGGTGATGTGAATTTTGTTATTTGGTAAAGTGCTTTCTTTGTGATTCTGTGGCACCAGATGAAGGATCATCATCTTTAAGATTTAAAGGATTTATTTATTTAAAGCCATTTATCTGAAAAAAAAATTGCTGAATGAAGATGATAGACAATTATGAATAGGTTGAATGTTATGCATGACATTTTTTTTTTTATAAACGTTTCACCCCGAGCAAGGCATGTCACTGCCACTAGTGTGCAGGGGGCTACATAGAGTGGAGAAAGGATGATTAAATATAGGAAATGTCAGAGGGTGGGTGATAGGCGGGTAGAGATACCGAGAATGGTTAAATATAGGAAATGTCAGAGGGTGGGTGATAGGCAGGTAAGGATACCGAGCATTCTTATGAGAATCTAGATATGACAAATATATTTAAGAATATTAAGTCAGAATGTGCATTGTTGTGTAGTGGATATTGGCTCAGAACAAGAAATTGAGGAGCCAAGTTTGAAGTTTAGTTGAATTCCTTGCATTCACTTACACACAAATACCATTGAGAAAGATATTAATACATCTCTTTCCTCCAGTTATGGGTTAAATAACAAGATTAGGTTCTATAACCTTGGCTGGCGACCAGTCTACTGCAGAAAGTAATAGCAACCTACTGTGGGATAATTTTCTGCCCAGTCAGTCATGTCTCTTTTGAGAAATAATCACCCAAGTATGGCACTTAACTGAATTAAGTCATCATAAATATTTTGGTTTAATATTGTAAATTTATAAGAATAAAAGATATAAAAAAATGCTAGAAGCTTATATATCATACTAATATAAATGCTTTTTTCTGCAATTAAAGCTCATTTCAAAGTCAACTGTAACAATAAACTCAGATTACATCTTTCAACTTGTTGTCCCTTTTTCTGCCATTGAACTCTTGTTCAGAGATACTGATTGGTAACCTTGAGAGAATTGATCAGCTTTACATTCAATTATGTTTATGTTTACATAAAGACTTGATGATTCACTTTAAGCTCAGGCCAAATATTTTTTTCTATGATTAAAAAAAGTAGCAAAATTGATCTGAGATTTTTACTAATGCATCTACTATATCACAAAGGACATTTGTAAACAAATTCTGTCTTTTGATTTGAATACTTTACAGACAACTTCATCAGTGTTATTGTCTTGATTTTATTTTAGCTATCAAAACATCAACAAAATTCTGCATTAACTTCATTATATAATGAAGTGATATTCAATTTTATAAGATTTTAAAAACTCTTTTTTCCACTATTAAAGATAACATTGACTAGTAAAGTTAAACAAGACAGCTTTATACAAGGTGATAAAAAAGAAACATGTTCTTATTTCTGTTTCTTTTAAAATCTAAATCTAAACTTATTTATAAATGGAACTTTGACTGTGTGTGTGTGTGTGTTACCTATAGACTCCGAAATGGCTAAACTGATTTTCTTGAAAATTTACACAGTTGTACTATAAGCGTTTGTGAGCGTCCTTAGCTAGGTTTTGTGTTCAGGTACCCCCGATAAATATCGAAAATGGATAATCGAAAAAATCGGGTTATAGAAATAGTGGTCTGATTTTAATCAAATTTGATACACCCATAGACAAAGATATAAGAAACAATATTCAGAAGTTTCAAGGTTGCAGTTCTTACAATAGTGCAGAAAATCGATTATATAAAAGGCAAGATGTTTGTGTGTGTGTTGTTTATCTGCCTGTATGTCTGTATTTTTTTCAGCCCTTTTATTTTAGTTTTTGCTTTGAGTTTGGCTCTAAGTAGGTATAATTGTAGTTCTTAGTCTCAGCCATGATACTATTTAATCAGAGAACTTATTTAGCCTTCAAAATTCAGTTTACGACGAAAAAACTTATTTGAAATCGATACCAGGAAATCAAAATTTGACTTACATCCATTCATTTTTCTTTCAGTCTACGGTTTTGCTTTAACTGGAAACAACTATCGCTTTTTAGTCTTTCGTGTCAACGTCCAAAGAGTCTGATCTCCAGGACCATGGATTAGTTTTAAAGCTTTCATTACACCCGAGCAACACTGGGCTATACTGCTAGTAACCACTATTTCGAAGATATATTTTTTAAATATCTCTAGTATAAGGTAAAACAAAATGTCTTATGTACAAAGGTCTACCAAGATTTGGTTTTACTAACAAATATTGAGATTATCATGGACAGCATTTGGCATATTAGGAATTTTTAAAGACAATATAAATAACAAAGAAACTTCTGCTAACAATCAAAAAGAGACAGTGTAGTGACATATAATTAGGAAGGAAGGCTTGGTAAAATAAACATTCTCAGGATGCATTAAAGACCAGAGAAGCAAAAGAAAGCTGTGAGTAACCTCCTCTATAAGTTTGTACAAATGAATGGAGGAACAAGTAGTATAAGAATAAGGTGATGATAAGAAGGGACAATGTCTTGCTGGAAACAACAAAAGGTGAGCCATGATTGACCACATCTTCGGGGTAGGACTTGGGACCCTGCCCTTAAACAAATCCCAATGAGACTTGCTCCGTCAGGGAGGAAGCCCGCTCAACCCGACTAGGGTGAATGCGGCATACATACATATACATACATCTTCAAGGGACATGGGATAGAGTGATAAATAAGGTAATATCTTTGTTTCTTTTGGGAATAAACAAAACTTTAAAAGCTGTTTTAAAATTTTAAACCAGATAGACTACATAACCATAAACAGCAGATTCAGAAATGCAGTGGTTCAAAGTAAAGCCTATCCAGACGCTGACTGTGGAAGCGACCATATCCCAGTCATCTGCAGATTGAAGAAGCCTAGTGCAGCACCAAAACTGATATACAATGCACTCGTGAATGGCCTCAACCTACAGAAAGAATACACTAACAGCATGAAAACTAAATACGAAGAATAAATTGGAAAAAGACAGTCGAAATGGGACGTGCTAAAGGAAGCAATAGTGACATCAGCAAACATTGCCCCAAAGGAAATTAGGCACAGAAAGAAAAATGAGTGGATGACTGAAGAGATTCTGGACATGATGCAAAGGAGACAGAAAATGATATCAAGACATGGAATGGAGTACAGGGAACTACACAAGGAAATAAGAAAATGTAGACAGGCTAAAGAGGAATGGCTCAATGACAAATGTGCAGAAGTAGAGAGATTGAGCAGGAATAATAAAGCAGAAATGTATAAGGAAATAAAAATACTGACAGGATAAAAAACCTGCTCTTCAACAGGATGTATAAAATCTAAGAATGGAACAATCATTTTGGAGAAAGAGGAAATACTCCAACGATGGGAAGAATATATAAAAGATCTTTTCCACAACAAGAGAGAGCAACCAATAATAGGTAAAGATGAGGACGGACTGGAAATATTAAAGTCTGAAGTGGAATCTGCAGTAACCAAACTGAATAGAAACAAAGTAGCTAGACTAGACGGCATAGTCATAGAGCTGCTGATAGCTCTGGAAGAATTTGGTATAGAGAAAATTACTGAAATAATAAATTAATAAATGAAATTTATAATATTGGGGTAATACCTGATGACCTCAGCAAGTCTATCCTCATAGCATTGCCTAAGAAGCCAGGAGCAAACAAGTGCGAACTCCACAGAACCATCAATTTAATGAGCCATATAATAAAACTAATCATCCGAATCCTGATGAATAGAGCAAGAAGCAGAATCAGGCCATAGATAGGACAAGAACAGTGTGGTTTTGTTAAAGACACAGGAATAAGGAATGCCATATTTATGATTAAGATGCTCTTCGAAAGGGCAATACAAATCAAGAAGGACTTATACCTGTACTTTATCGATTATGTGAAGACGTTTGACAAAATACACCACAAAGAATTGATGGAGATGTTCAGCAGCCTAGATGTATTTGGGAAAGACTTGAGAGTAATCAAGAATCTTTACTGGCAGCAAACTGATTCCATACAGACAGGTAATGAATTGAGTAGATATACAAAGATAGAAAAGAGTGTAAGACAAGCATGTGTCTTTTCACCAGATCTGTTCAACTTGTACAGTGAGAATATTTTGAGGACCCTAGAAGTTATGCCTGGATTCATAATCAGAGGCCACAATTTAAACAACCTAAGGTACGCAGATGATACAGTGCTGATAGCAGACACAGAAAGGAAACTACAAGACCTCCTACAGAAGGTAGCTGAAGAAAGTAACAAGAAAGGACTAGAAATAAACTGCAGGAAAACTGAATGCATGGTCATCAGCAAAAAGAGCAGCCCAATATGCCAAATACAGGTCAGAGATATTAGAATCAAGCAGGTACAAAAATTTAAATACCTGGGAAGTGTTATAACAGAAGACAGAAAGTGCGACACAGAGATCTGAAGGTGAATTGGCATGGTGAAGGAAGCGTTCTAGAAGTTGAGTAAGGTATTAAGAAACAGGACAATTTCGCTAGTAACAAGGAAGAGAATACTAGATTGCTATGTGCTGTCCGTCCTTCAATATGGCAGTGAATGCTGGATAATATCATCAAAAATGAAGGAAAAACTTGGAGCAACTGAAATGTGGTTCTACAGAAGGATGCTGTGAATATCATGGATCGAGCATGTGAGCAATGATGAGGTTTAGAAATGATGGAAACAAAAAGGAAATTAATACTGAGCATCAGGAAGAGACAGCTGAAGTTCCTGGGACATACAATGAGGAAGGAGGGCTTGGAGAACCTGATACTAACAGGCCAGATAGAGGGGAAAAAGAGACAGGGGAAAGCAATGGATAACATATTTGAAGGACCTAATCAAGTGGATGACGGAATGAGAATTGCATGGTGTAACAGGAGAGGGTGTGCTCAGAACCACCAGGGATAGGGAAATGTGGAAAGCCATGATTGTCTACGTCCTGAAGGGACAGGGCACATAGAAGAAGAATCAATGTAAAATGCATCACCAAAATTCAAAGGTACAGTGGAATAGCAAAAGATGCCTTCTAAAAACTAATCAAAGTATTAAGAAGCTGGAAAATCTCATTAGAAACAAGTAAATGAGTACTTTCCTGTTATGTCATACTGGTCTTCTTGCATGGAAGTAAATGATGGAGAATCTTCTCACATATAAAGAAGAGACTTGAAGCAGCAGAAATGTGGTTCTATAGAAGGATGCTCTGAGCAATGACAGTTTTTAGAGAAAATGAAAGCAAAAATACACTTGTAGTTGATATCAGAAATGGATAGTTGAAATTTCTAGGATACATACTGAAGAAAAAAGGCTTCGAAAATTTGACACTCACAAGACATTACAAGCATGAGGGGTAGAGGAAAGCGGTGAATGACACCTAGCAAGCTTGTGTAAATGGTTGACAGAACAGGCATTAGGAGAGATAGTGGAAAAGTAAAATTGACTAAAAGCTGCAAAGAGGAGGAAGTTGTGGAGAGCCTTGCTAGCTCACATCCTGAAGAGGGACAGCATATAAAAGCTCAAAAATATATGCGTTATTAAAGCAATCTATGTAAATAGTAGTTTAAATAGAATGTTTCTCATTTCAAAACTCAAATAACATTATCAAAAGCAATATGATCCTGTCATGATAACCAAATATTGAAGCACTAGCAACATAACCCGGCGTTGCCCGTGCAACTCAGAATATTTTAGTAGTAGAAGATGCTACTTTTTTTTTACATATTTTGTTTTTGTTTAAAAAAATGCTTTTTTTAAAAATGTTTCTTTTGTTTCAAAATTATGGGGAAAAATATTCACATTTTTTTGTTGACCAAATGAATTTTTAAAACATTGGAATAAAAATTAAATATAAAGGATCATTTCTTTTTTGATAAAAAATATTTTAGTTGTGTTTGACATGTGTGATTTGATTTCTGTGATGTAATTTAGCAAACATCTTAGATCTTAGATGTTTTATGGAGCAAATGTAAACAATCGGCTCCATTGGCCAAAAACTGCGAAAAGGAAAATTGCTAAACTTAAACTCAAAAAGTATGTGTCGACCTGGCTTCCCTGTAGATATGTGTCCCTAGAAAGTTTAAATGGTGTAGCTTAAAAAATGTAGGCGTGCATAGGGAACAGTCACACATAGACTGACAGATTGCCTTTTATATATATATAGATTTGATATTGAATTTAAAAGGCTTCAAAAATACACTTCAGGATGACAATGTAGTAGACACCGTCATTGGTGGAATATTGGGGTATTCATTGACATTTCCCTCTCTATGAAATGAGTCCTATGTTAGATCTGAAGAAATGTCCATAGCCACAGGATAATAGCATAGAAAAGTTCAAGAAATGGAGGGCACTGGCTTTTCTTTAGGCATTTTTCATCTCTTCTATTTGTAGTTTGATGTTTTCAAGAGATATTGTCTTTTTGTGGACTGCATTTTTATCAATTGGTAGTGAACATAGGCAGTGATTAGATGCATTGTGGTTTTCATTGTTGTGAATTTAATCGGTTGAAGAAATGGGGAAAATGGCTTAAAGGTAGAAAGACCAGAAAGTATTAACTGATATGAAATATTCCCTAAGCATGGAAAGAAGAGAATAATCTACACACAAAAAATTGAATAAAGGAATTGGTTCAAACTTCCAAGAATTTTACTATGTATGACAAACACCTGAAGACAGACAGTTAAATGGTCAAAATGTGAGTATTATGATCAAGATAAACATACTAGTCTAAATAGAAAGACATATCATAATGATGACTCTTCTGCTTACAAATTCTGACATGAACTAAGTTAAGGATTAGCTGGGATGCTAAAGTGGGGTAATGGATAATAATTCAAAATGAGAAATCAGAGGGCCGAATTCAAATTCAAGTTGAATTTGTTACATTTACTTATATGCAAACTAGTAGTATAGCCCAGCATTGCTCCGATGTAATGAAAGCTTTAAAACTAATCCATGGTCCTGGAGATCAGACTCTTTGGATGTTGGCACGAAAGACTAAAAAGCAATAGTTGTTTCCAGTTAAAGCAAAACCGTAGACTGAAAGAAAAATGAATGGATGTAAGTCAAATTTTGATTTCCTGGTATCGATATCAAATAAGTTTTTTTCGTCATAAACTGAATTTTGAAGGCTAAATAAGTTCTCTGATTAAATAGTATCATGGCTGAGACTAAGAACTACAATTATACCTACTTAGAGCCAAACCCGAAGCAAAAACTAAACTAAAAGGGCTGAAAAAATACAGACATACAGGCAGATAAACAGATACACACACACACACACACAAACATCTTGCCTTTTATATATATATATATATATATATATATATATATATTATCAATTTTCTGCACTATTGTAAGAACTGCAACCTTGAAACTTCTGAATATCTTTCTTATGTCTTTGTCTATAAGTGTATCAAATTTGATTAAAATCAGACCACTTCTTCTATAACCCGATTTTTTCGATTATCAATTTTTGATATTTATCAGGTGTACCTGGACACAAAACCTAGCTAAGAATACTCGCAGATGCTTATAGTACAACTGTGTAAATTTTCAAGAAAATTGGTTCAGCTGTTTCGAAGTCTATAGGTAACGGACACGCACACACACACACAAAGTTCCATTTATTTAAGTTTAGATTTGATTTAGATTAGATAGCTTTAGGAAAGGTATAAATCCTAGTTCAGATTAAGATTAAGATTAAGATTAATAGCGGACTTAGACTATTCCAATTGTGAGATCTCTCCAAATCCCCCATTCTCATGAGTAGAGAAAAATGGAAGAGTGTTAAATGAAACAATTTAAGTAAAGCCAAGAATGATAACTGGTGTTTAAAATTATTGAAGGGCTATTTAGTCTACAGTGTGTCATGACAAGTGTAAGAAAAGCCTATGACAGTGTCAAAAATATTATACACCTTGGCTGCAGGGCCCCTAGATTTTGAGACCCAAGACTTCAGCCTGCTAAGCCTGTAGCTAAATCTGGCACTGTATGAATCCCTCTCCTCCTCCTAGATATTGGTTAAATAGTAGGACAAAAATCATTGTTAATTTTTTTTAAATGGAAAAAAATCATTGTTAATTTTTTTTAAATTGTTAAGGCAATATTCACTTGTAATAAAAAGAATTGTACAATTCAGAATGTTTTGGCATTAAATAACTTACAAGGAGTTGATAAACTGTTGTGGAGTAGTTTTCGCACTGAAGGTTATAATTAGGCTATGTTGGTTGCTAACGTACCCAAAATGTTAGGAACTTGGTAATCTTCCACTGAAAACTGACTCTTTAGTATTTGGCTAACTGCCGACTAATATCAACTGCCTAGTAGTTCTGATGAACTTCAATAGAACTCTAAAGAACTCCTATGAACTTCCCAAGAACTTCTTGTTAACTCTTACTAATATAGGAGGGAGAGTCTATTCTGAGGAATAGGTGTGTTTCCCCATAACATAAACCATAACAAATAACTAATTTTGACTCCGTCTTTTTTTTTTCATACCAGGAAGACTCAACATTTGAAATCTGTCTAAACTTTCTTCTCCTTTTATTGATTAGAATACCACATATTCTTTACAGTCTGATGTATGCATATGTTAGGGTGTTAGGGACAAAGAAAAGTTTTATCTGCTGTGTCTTGTAAAAAGAAAGTCTCTTAGTGTTAAAATATAGCCCACAAAATCAATATAGAAAGCAATCAGCTTCCTCAATCTGTTTTCTTTTTTTTTTGTATATGATCTTTTTTTAATATCTGTCTGCAAAGAGATCAACTTTTTTTTTTTTTTGTATGATGACGCTTGTCATCAAAATGCAGACACATTATAGAGATTTTGTTTTATTTATAACAACATGCACACCTAGTAACACACAAAACGATCAATTGTCTCTGACTACATAATTATCTATTTTGGTTTATTGTTATTCAGAACGGATCCTGCCTGTCGACTGACCAAATGGGACACGAGGTACTTAGAGAAAAAAGAAGATTCAACATCAAATTCTTTGTAAGCAATTTTGTTTTGAACAATTTTGATCTTGTCGGGTGATGATTGATTTTGTTCATGTCTAGAAATTTATCTGTCAAAAGGTATAACAACAATTTTTATGTACACATGGTAGAGTTTTACTCTATAAAAAAAGTGAATTTCTTAGCGTTTTTATGATCAATGGAAGAAAACTGAAGAAAGTGCCTAGAAAGAGATAATGTTAAAAATAAATATTTGTTGCACAAAATAAATGCTATTTTAGCATTATTGATTTACCTACATATATATATATATATATATATACATACACACACACACACACATACAAGGGATTTGAAAAATTCTCAGCACAAACCACTTGTAATGTTTGGTCATAGAAATACTGATTTTTTTTTTTTTTTTGCCTGTGAACATTTGGCATTCACTTGTATCTATTTAACTATTAACCTACATTCATATTATATCAAAATTGAAAAAATCACAACAGGATATCTTAACTTTCAGTCTATTTTCATGAACAATGCACATATTGTATACACAGGAGGATGTGCTGAAATGTTCTTCACCTAGCCAGAAAGGTATTCAAAAATAAATTTTGATGTTTGTCATTTGGTCAGATTTAAGAAAATTCTCAGCACATGTGTGTGTGTGTATGTGAGTGTATATGTATGTGTATGTGTGTGTTTTAAAGCATAAAATGCATGAAAGGTGTTACACACACACACACACACACAAGTTATTCATTACACATTGTGCAAAATATTCCCAATGTTGCCACATCTGCATAAGACAATGTAAAACCCAAGCAGGACTAAAAAGTTACACCTACATTGCTCATATTTGGGAATGGATCAAGCAATGGCATTGCTTGAAATCAAATTGCAACCATGATATATAATTTTAAGACATTATTTTTAGGGGATACTCACAGTAGCCATAATACACACTGTTTAAAATTAAAAAAAAGAAACTAAACAAAACAGGGTGTCTATTTTAAACATGCCTATCTACTAATAACATTTGAAGTAATAAAAATGTCATATTCAAAATAAATCTATTGTCTCTTTATATATATATATATATATATATATATATATAAATACACACACACACACATTTGAAAAGTTCTACACATACATAGACATCAGTAATTATAATTCTGTGCATAAACACACACACACACAAATGATACATACACTGATATCTAAAAACTCACCACATGTATTAAAGTCAACATTAGGGGTATATTTTTATATCTTGTGGTCCTTTACCCCAAACCTTATTTTAAATACACATCAAAAGACTTAAATTACAACATTCTATTTTACCAATCCTATGACACAGTACATATGAAAAGGAATCTCATCACAGGACATGTATGAGTTATCTTTATGCACCACACATTTCAAAGGAGATTATGCCATCTCTGGTCTTATAGTTGATGATATCTTAAACCTGCTGAATGTATTTGGCCATTATTATAACACCTGACCAAGTAAAAATGTTGATTTTTTTTTGCCATATATAATATATTTGCACACACACACACACACACACACACACACACACACACACAAAATAGGATGAAAATTTGGGGGCCACCCACTTGATTTAATAATTATTAAATTTCATGACTTCATTAGTTTTACATTCTAAACTAGAATGCTGAAACTGTCTGACTAATTGGTGCATTTTTAGTGAGGGGTTGGCAATAATTTAAATGTGACAGCCCTAAAATTAACATTAGACAACAAGGTAGATTAGGCAAAAGGGCTAAAATTTTAAGGTAACTTTATGCAGTGATCGGTTAATTTCATTATTATTACTGAATATGTGGAATTGTGGTGCTGTGGATATCAGTAATTGGAGAGCCAAGTATGAATTTCAATTGAATTCATTGCATCCACTTGTGTGCAAATACCCTTGGGAAAGGTATTAATCTGTTGCTTCTCCCTCCAGCTATGGGTTGAATAGCATGACAGATTGGGTTCTTTAGCTTTGATTAGGGTACCCCGATGTAGTGTAATGGTTAGCAAGCTTTTCTCACTAGAACCAATTACAACTGAGTAGTGAGTTTGATCATCACTGGGTACTCCACACTTTCAGCCTTGTGCCACATCTAAGTGGCACTTAGAAAATCAGTATAGCCTTGATTAACAACCAGTCTACCACAGAAAGTAATGGCAACCTACTGAGGGAAAATCTTCTGCCCAGTTAGTCATGTTTCTTTCAAGACATGATCATGCAAGAGTGTATCACTTATGGCACTTAACTGACTGATATGATTAATAAAGAAAGAGAAAGTCCCTACAGACTAAAAGAATCTAGCAAATTATTTTTGAAAAAGGCACACAATTTTTGGGTAATTCTTCAAAATCAGAAGGGTGTCCCAAAACTTTTGACCTATGGTGTGTGTGTGTGTGCATGTGTGTGTAATAGTAATAAAGATTTTGTTTTGAAAAAAACAAAAAACTATTGACCAGAAATGTAGAGTAGAGACAAGATAAGTGAACATTCATTTATCATATATATTTTTCTCTCAATATTTTATGATGCTCTGGATAATATCCACTGAGCTCTCTATTTTTATCTAATTAATAATTTATATTAATTTAATAAAATCTGTTGGATTATTCTCTCCATCTTTACAGGTTTGCAATTCTCTCATATATACACAAGGAAGCAAGTGTTGGAAAGTTACCAAAATGGTACTGGGAACTTTCCAAAATCTAACTAAGTATAATTTTATCAACACCTGTTTTAATCTCTTCAGTATACCCATGTACACTAAAGAGACACTCTGAAACTAATGTCTTTTATTTATATCCATGAAAACTACAATGGGTATCAGGAGCTCAATAACACTGTTGGTTAGAACAGGGTTTTAATTATAAAACATTGTTTTCCACATCATCGTGACCATTGCCTATGTATTTTTGCCAGGAAACAATTTCAAGCAGCTGAGTTAACACACTTTCACAGCAGAAATGATGAAATTATTTCATCAGCTCAAACAGATGAAATTTGGAAAGTGCAAAAACCAAACTATAAAGTCGACATAGTTGGGAGTCATTCAGCCAAAAGTTGTATTGTGATTTTCTGCATTAACAAGACAAACATTTCTGGCAGTAAGGGAAGATATTGATGATGACACTGAATTTTTCATTTTTAACTGAAGTTTGTTTTTCCCAGTTAATCCTCTAATTCTGTATATTATGCATTGAAAAATCAAGAAGAAAGGATTGCAAGTGATCAGGAACTGGCCGCCATAAAAATCCTATATTAATAATAAAACAAAAAAAATTTATAATTTCTAAAAAATAATCCAGTATATATGTTAATAAGAATCCAGTATTATTTATAGGCTAATAAGAATCCAGCATTATTTATAGGCTAATAAGAATCTAGTATTATTGACAGGTTAATAAGAATCTCGTATTATTTATAGGCAAATAGGAATATAGTATTATTTATAGGTTAATAGCCTATAAATAATACTAGATTCTTATTAGCCTATAAATAATACTTGATTCTAATAAGACTCTAGTATTATTTATAGGCTAATAAGAATCTAGTATTATTTATAGGCTAATAGTCTACTGCAGAGAGTAATGGCAACCTACAGCAGGATAATCTTCTGCTCAGTCAGTCATATCTCTTTTGAGACATGATTGCCCAAGTGTGTATCACGTATAGTACTTAACTGACTGATTGACATGCGTTGTGGATATTGGCTTGGAATGAGAAATTGTAGAGCTGAGTTTTAATTCCACTTGCATTAACTTACACACAAATACCCCTAGGAAAGCTATTAATCTATTGTTTCTTCCTCCAGCTATGGGTTAAATAGCAGGACAGATTGGGTTCTATAGCTTTGGCTGGCAACCAGTCTACTGCAGAAAGTAATGGCAATCGTCTGCCCAAGCGTGTATCATGTATGGCACTTAACTGACTGACTGTGATAAACTAGACAAATTAAAAGTAGCAATCCATCAGAAGTATCTTCTTTGCAGATGCAACAAAAAGTATTGGGGCTTGACTGGGAAGTTTTGTTGCAGCCTCCATATTAACCTGACCATACAACTTTAGGTTGGTTGGTTAATTGGTTGTTTTGTTTTATGGCATATCAACACCTCGGCGGGTCATTCATTGCCAACTAAATTTTATTTATTTATTGCTGATAATACCTTTTTCTTTCAGCAATTTATTGTTGTTTTTTTTATATAGGTTTTGTGTCTAGTATTATTTTTTTTTTTTCGAGTATCAAGATTCATTGGGATTTGTTTTTAAGGGCAGGGACCCCAACTCCTACCCTGTTAATTAACCCATAACTGGAGGGAAGGGATGGATTAATACCTTTCCCAATTTGTATTTGTGCGTAAGTGAATGCAGGGTATTCAACTGGAATTCAAACTCGGCTCACCGATTTCTCTTTCTGAGCCGATATCCACTGCACCACAACGCACATCCGTCATGAAACGCTTACAGTACCTAGTATTCCCAAGCGGTCACCCATCTAAGTATTGACCAGGCTCAGTGTTACTTAACTTCGGTGATCAAGCGAGAACCCATGTATTCAACGTGATATGGCCGTAAGCCTGAAGAGGATGTAAAAATTCACTTGGAAATGTTTTTGTTTTTTTTTGCCAGTAAAGACAAAATTATTTGAATAGGGAATAAGAGAAGATACTGGAATGATATGGTAATTATATCATTGATTGAATAAATGGCTTTGTGCTTAAAACTTGTCTTCTTTTTGCTTAAAAACCCTGAATGGACTTTTTGGCCAATTCAATAAATACATTGCTAATGACATTCCAATAGAGATGTATTCAAATTAGGAAGAAAGTAATTGTTATTAGTCAGATTTTAATATAAATTTCACAAATTTGACTTAGGTGATGATTTAAATACATTACTAATACTTTTACTATGGAAATTTAATGAAAGTGAGTAACAAGTTTCAGGAGTCGGGAATTAAAGAAAATGTTACTGGAAATACAATTATATTATATTAATAATGAAAATGGATGTGCGTTGTGGTGCAGTGGATATTGGCTCAGAACAAGAAATCGGGGAGCCAAGTTCAAATTCCAGTTTTCGTTGTATTCACTTACCCTATGGAAAACTTAATCTGTTGCTTCTCACTCCAGCTATGGGTTAAATAGCAGGACAAATTAAGTTCTATAATCTTGGTTGGTAACCAGTCTAATGCAAAAAGTAATGGCAACCTACTGTAAGAAAATCTTCTACACATGTGTGTATTACATATGCCACTTAACTGATAATATAAATGTATTAGAAATTAATTTACTATGACAAAGCTTTACAAATAATAATTTTACTATAGAAATGCACCGAAAATAAAAAGGGATTTTCAGTGGTCAAAAATTAATGCATTAGTCACATTAGAGTTATGATAAGACTGACCTATATAATTTATTTTATGAAGACTGACCTATATAATTTATTTTATAAAGTATAGATTCTATATTATTTTGTAAGTTGTCATAATACTAATGATCTATAAAATCTATAGTAGAATAATAATGTATATGCTTATAGAATTTGTTTTCTATTTTGTTATTGCTACAGAAGCCATGCATCTTCTGACTTTGCTGTTGAAAAATGGGTAGGGGACTCTTGCCAGTGCACAGCAATTTGCATCTTAACTTCCCCAATTGTCATGACAACAGATGCTGATCTGTCCTATCCAGATTGTCAAGGATTCCTCCTCCTTGGACTTCAGGTACAAACTAACTCTACCTTCACATACCAAATCTACTTTCCTAGGCACTAATTAAACAAACTGGTCTGCTTGTAAAAATAGTGAAATTCTTTTCCAAGGAATAGTTTTTTAAATTAGATTTCTTTAAACCTTCAAGCCACATTTGTCAGAATAAAAAAAATATTGATTTTTATTTTGTCAATTTAAAAGTAATAATATTAATACAATGTAAAATTAATCACTAACTTTTATAGTTATCTGCACTTAGATATTTACAAATGGCATGCTTTGAAAATGTGCTTACACCATTGATATCTGCATATGTTTTTTTCTATTTTTGTTAATTTATGTAAATTTGTTTTCCTTAAAAATATGGTGCTATTTGTGGTATGATCCATTTTCCCATTAATAGCTCTATCCTGAATGCATATATTTTGGAGAACTCTGTATTCTGAGTTCATTAAAGCTTACATTTATGCCAATATAAGTTGTCTTTAACAATTCTACTACAATTTAATGAATGCTCATTGTTAACCATTTTGTGATAATGGCTAATCTACTGTGTCCAGAGAAACTTATTGACTCCAACACATCTGACATGAAACTAGAACATCATCACTGCAAAAGAACTTTTATGTACTTAAGGACCAACTGCAACAAATGTTCTAATCTGCATTACCTCATGAAATATACCTTGGGACAAGTTTTTGAGTATTTCACAGACACACCTTCCTACATAGAGACTTTAACAACCCTGAAAAGGATCTACATAAAAAAAGAAATGAAATGGTCTCTAGAACTAGCTATGAGGCATCAACTGCCCTCAGATTCAATTGACAGATTCTATCAAGCCTTAATAAAACTAAGTAAGGACTTTTCATTTTCTTCATTATCAATGGAACAGCACTGAGTCGAATTGATAAGAGAAGCCTTCATAAATAGGCTCAGTCTATGGATATCTGACAAAAAATACAAACAAAAATAACACCTTAATGTTACAGCAGGCCTATGACCTGGCAAGAGTATGAGATTTAGTAAAACAAAATTCTAAAAAGTAAAATACAAATGCAGTAACATTAGAGACCTGTTCACTTATTTTGCACCCACACCTGAATCATGTGAAAAACTAGACTCTCTCTAAAAAAAAATCAGCCTTAATTAAACACATTTTTTTCTGCAGAAGCAAGAGTCATACAAGGTCATTATGCCCTGCTGTACATGTAGAAAGCAAGGACATTAAGCTAAAGTTTGTAGAAGTAGAAAGAACAACAAAACGGTATGTTGTTAGGCATCACTGGATACACTTGACTATCTATCAACTACAAAAGAGATCACAGCTAATGAACAGTCACTAAAAGTTTTCTGTGCCTCCCATTGACACGGGAGGCACAGAAAATTTTCTTAACATAAACATTACAGAAGAAAATTAATAGATAACCTATTATTTGGTTGACATGAAAATAAAGGGTACTTATACCAAGGAGTAAGATGTCTACTAAGGATGTGTGTTGTGGTGCAGTGGATATTGACTTGAAACGACAAATCAGGGAGCCGAGTTTGAATTCCAGTTGAACTCCTTGCATTCACTTACACACAAATATACTTGGGAAAGATATAAATCTGTCTCTTCCCTCCAGTTATAAGTTAAATAATAGGACAGACTGGGTTCTATAGCCTTGGCTGGCAACCAGTTTACCACAGAAAGCAATGGCAAACTACTGAGGGATATTCTTCTGCCCAGTCAGTCATGTCTCTTTCAAGACATGATCACCCAAACGTGTATCATGTATGGCACTTAACTGACTGACTGAAGATGTCTACTAATGAAGGATTATGGCTGCAATCTAATATAAGAGGATAGCTTCTTACGTTAACATTGGATGGACCTGAAGGAGACTACCACCACCTTTAAATTTGTTGTTTTTCATTGTTTTTTTTAATGCAATCTTATCAATTACATCATAAACTTTGTTAACGATAAAAGTCGGAGGACCTGAAGGAGACTACCACCACCTTTAAATTTGTTGTTTTTCATTTTTTTTTTTTTTTCAGCGCAGTCTTATCGGTTATTCCATAAAGTTTCTGATGTTCACAAAAAATTTGAAAAAATTTCAATATTTAAACAATTTTATGGGGGCTCACTTACTCATAAAATGTTATAGTAAATTGATCCTCCATTTTGGAACCACTTGCGTTGGGGTTGCTTTGTTTTGATTTTTTGGGGGACGAGTTGTTACTCTTGTTTTAAGTTTTCTTTAGTTCTTACGATGGTATCTTCCTTGGAAACTCCAAGAATGGCTTTATTCAAAATTTCGCAAAGATTCAGTTGTTGAATAAAGTTAATTGCACAGGATCAATTTACTATAAGGGTGTATGAAAAACTGTTGAAACTTTTACAAATTTTTTTGTCAATTGGAAAGTTTAGGATTTAATTGATAAGACTGCACTAAAAAAGTAAAAAAAAATTGATAATCAACCAATTTACAGGTGGTGGTAATGTCATACCGGTGAGTGGTTCCAAAATGGATGATCGATTTATTTATAATATTGTATGAAAAACTTAACCCCCTTCTAAAATTGTTGAAATATAGAAATTTTTCCAAATTCTTTTTGTCAGTCAGAAAGTTTAGGGTGTAATCGATAAGATTGCACTGAAAAAAGTAAAAAAAATTGAAAAACAACAAATTTAAAGGTGGTTGTAGTCTCTCTCAGGTTTGCCTAACATTCATTAGTAGAAATACTCTTCAAAGGCTCTAAGACACCTTTTAAAGCCTCTAGTGTAACAGTCATGAGAATGCTATAGCCAGCACTTTGCAACAATCTAAACTTGATTGTAAATCAGTATCTGTTAAATCTAAGCAATACATGGAGCAGGATAAATTATTTATTCAAACTAAAGTTACTTGTATGTTAAAGGAAGGTATAATTGAACCAATTTATTGACCATAGAGAGCTCAAACCTTCTTAGTCTCTTCTGAGAGCAGGAAAACTGATTGGTAATTGACTATTTATAAACAATAAACAAGTTTACTTTGCTGAATGCTTACTCTCTGTCAAGAATAGGATGATAGAAAAAATAGCCAAAAACAGTCTATTTAGTAATCTGGATTTCAAAATGTCCCACCCTTTTACTGTGAAACCAATAAAATGTAAATGCAAATTCTACTCCAGCAGCTTCTTTTCTCGCACTTCCCGCCTGTGGAATTCCTTTCCATTTACTTGCTTTCCTAACAGCTACAATCTCTAAGAATTTAATTGTAAAGTCAACAGTCATCTCCTATCTCACTAACATGCATCCTCTCTCTCATACTCCTTTCTCCGTCCACTCCACTCTTATTAGTATTCTCATCCTTCTCTTACCCACTTCCTGACACTATCTACAACCTGTCACTCTTTCTCATAACTTTCCTCCTATGTAACCCCCTGCAAAACAGTGGCAGTAAAATGCCTTGCTTGGGGCGATATTATAATAAAAAAAAAATATGGCCTTCAAGGTTTGTGCCAAACTCTATCAATTTTCCAGAATACTGTTTGGCATTAACTAATTTCAACAGGTGATAGATCAGATAATGATGAAAGAAAACCTGTTACTCATTCAGGTGTAACATCCTCCCCTGATAAAGAAAATGCAGCTGTGGATGCCTTCTCTCATGTATGTCACTCAGATGTTAGCAAAGAAGAATTAAAGAGAGAATTGTTCCACCCAGGTGTTACATGCATGGTCTATATGACGAAAATCAGAAACCTTCTCTACTCACTAGAAAATGTGAAAAAGATTAACAACTCATATAAAAAGTGTGCTGAAAATAAACCCAGGTTCTGCAAACCTAACACCAGCAAGATCATAAAAGCTACACAATCCTATAAAAGAATCACATTAGATTTTAAAGGTCAAAAACTCATGATTACATGCTGACAATAATTGACAAATATCTGCGGTTTCCTTTCATGATACACTGCCTAGACGCATCCTCTACAATGTTCATACAAGCACTTTGCTCAGTTTTTGCTATTTTGTGAGTTCAATACCTGGCTACAACAGTGGTGAAAAAAACTTAGAGAGTGAGTTAAAGAGAGATAACTAAGACATTCGGAAGTGGCATGTTTCATGGAACAAGAACAATCTACCTCAATGATCAAAATAAAGGTTTGGTTTGAAATTCCAGTCACCTAAAGAAAGTCAGAGCATGCAACAGTTGAATTGTTATGAATATGGCAATAAAGTTGTTTATTATTGAGCTTGAAATTGTAGATATCCAAAGTTGATATTGTGGTACTGCTTTTTTATTTTATTTTTAAGTACTTTTGACCATCTCACTCATTTTAAGAACCAATGTAGTGTATGTATGGCAGTTAGAATTTGTTTATTTACACACTGGCTGGTATTCTTTGAAAAGCTAGAAGTTTGAAATAGTCTACAGTGATGTCATATGTAACGGTTATTGGAAATGAGACTAAACCAAAAAAATGCAATATTTTTTCTTTATTTGTATAACAAGGTAGGCAAAGATAAGCAGAAATCACGTAAATATAACATTATTTGATTTAACCTACCCTTTAGTTATAACATTGGTAGACTCTTCCTTAATTTAACTCACAAACATTTCTACCCGCACTAAAAAAAATCTTCACCAAAAATAATGTTAAAGTCAGTTATAGTTGTATTAAAAAATGTAGATAAATATATTTCACAACTTAATGCTATGCAATCAAATAAATATTTAGCCCACATTGACAACATCCATCACCCAACTAATAGCAAAAATGACCCTTCTAAAAATAATTGCAACTGCCGAAAAAATAAAATCTGCCCATTGAATGACCAGTGTATGTCCGAAAGTATTGTTTATAGAGCTCGAATTCATTTGGATGATAATGATGTTAAATTTTACTTTGGAAGCACTTTTAACAGGTGGAAGATAAGATTTAACAATTACATGTTGTCTTTAAACAGTAAATACATCAAAAGTACTGCTTTATCCATTTATTCATATTCCTTTATATGTTTGCCCCTTTCTTTCTCCCTTTCTTCATTACTTCCCCTCTCTTTCTTTTCTCCATAATATTACTTTTAACAGTTATGAATTAAACCTCTCACTTCACCAGAAACTTGAAAACAGCATATTGTCCTACATTCAAGCCTGAAGCTCCAATACGAACATATCAGAGTGTTTGGGTGTCAATCTGAGGACAGTGTAGAGGATTCGGAAAGAGTTGGATGATTATAAAGGTACAGCAGCTCCAAAAACTCACTCTGATTAATCTGATAAGAAAAAAACACGGGGGCCTCCAACAAGTGCCTTGAGGTAGTGCTACCCTGGTTTAAGTAAGGGACTGCTGGAAGACCCTATGTCTGGCAACAGGACTCTGCACCATATCACTCAAACAGAACCTAGTCATGGCTGTTGGACAATTACTGCAACCACATTACCCCTTACATCTGGCTACCCAACTCCCCAAACTATAACACCATTGATTATTATTGATGAGATGCAGTTGAGCAAGAGACCAACAAAACTTCTGGTAACATTTACGATGAACTGAAGGCAGGGATTATGGTAGCATTCACCAACTTAAACAAGAAGACTGTCCAGAAGAGTTGCAGGAGATTCCAAAGTTGTCTGCAGGCCATAGTTGAAGTCAATAGTGATTTTATTGAATAAATTTACTATTTTGTATTTCATAAATATGTTTGTTAAAATGAGATGTCAGTGTTATTTTCATTTTTGCATAATTTAGGCAATAATTAATCCATTACACCCTGTATTATTATCAAGTAACTTTGAGACAACAAAAGTGTGTGCATGTATATGTATCTAAACTTATTTATAAATGAAACTTTGTGTGTGTGTGTGTGTATCCGCTACCTATAGACTCCGAAATGGCTGAACCGATTTTCTTGAAAATTTACACAGTTGTACTATAAGCGTCTGTGAGTGTTCTTAGCTAGGTTTTGTGTCGAGGTACCCCCGATAAATATTGCAAATCGATAATCAAAAAAATCAGGTTATAGAAGGAGTGGTCCGATTTTAATTAAATTTAATACACTCATAGACAAGGACATAAGAAACGATATTCAGAAGTTTCAAGGCTGCAGTTCTTACAATAGTGCAGAAAATTGGTTTGCTAGGCTTTCCTCTTCTCTGCTGGCTGGTTGGCTAGCACACCATTTCCACATTCTGTGAGTAAAAAGTTAGAAATATCTTTTACAACGGTCAGTGGCATTGTTTTCGGCTTGGAGTTAAAATGTCTTGAATATTGTTGAATTCTGTTCTGGGTGAGCCATTATTTTTTTATTTTTTGTTCGTTTTGCCTAATTTTTGCTTGATTTTAAAACTTTTCATATTTAATTGAAGGATTGATTTTGTTTTCTTAGACATTTCATTGCCTGGACTTTAACTAAGTTAAAACTTAGCAATTCAACAACGTTTTTTTTTCTTTTTGTTTCCTGTTTAGGATGCGGTTTCCAGTTTTCTCTTTTCCAATCTTTTCACTCTTTTCCTTTTTTATTATTTTTTTTTCAATTGGAGTAGATAGACTAAACTATCGCCCAGTTCACACTCCACCCACATCTATTGAACAGGTGAAGAGGCTCATCCCTTGTTTCCTGTTTAGGATGTGGTTTCCGGCTTTCTCTTTTCCATTCTTTTTACCCTTACGTAGCCCCCTGCGCATCAGTGGTGTTACCACCTTGCTTGGGGTGATATGATAAAAAAAAAAAAAATATATATATATATATAAAAGGCAAGATGTTGGTGTGTGTGTGTCTGTTTATCTGTCCATATGTTCTTTATACAAATCCACAATTTTTATCCAATTCTCAGCAAACTTCACACAAATATTCTTTAGGCTGAGTTTAAAACTAATTCATGGTCTTGGAGCTTATACAAAGCATTTTCTTTGTATACATAAGGACATATATCTTTCAGCTCTTGAAATTCTTACCTTATTCTGTCTTGTATAAAAATTTATTTTGCTTATATAATTCTCTGTTGATTTTCTTTCAAGCTACACAAAAACTCATAGATATATGCCTAGATATGATGTTATTATTGGTTAAACTCACATACCACCCACCATAAGTTCTTTTCTTTATTTCTTTACTAGGATGGTCGAATTTTATTCATGGACCTTATAATCAAGGGGCTCAAATATTTGGAATTCAAAGCTTCAAAAGATGCAGTAAGTTCCTTTTTATTTGTTATTGAAAGTGTTGCAAGTTTAATAGATTATTTGGGTATATGTATCTTATTCTCTACCTAATGCCAGTTACAGGATACATTGGCTAAGCAGTAGGGGTGTATTTTAAGGTTTAAAGAAAAATTCATAATTGTTTAGGGGTGTTAGCACCTGTTCCAGCTATGGGCAAATAATGAATCCCTCTAACAAAAACAAAACGCTATGAAAGTATAAAAATACATTCATATAGTAAAATGACCAACAGTACAATTTTAAAGCAAAATGACCAACAATATATTTTATCTGCAGTTTTTTTTTCAGTTTCTAAGTTCTAAATTAAACTGATATTGAAAATATGATATAAAAAATAAATAGCAGTAGACTTACTATTTAAAATAAGTTTTTGACTGTTTAAATACGAGGCTTTATTTTGAAAAACATTAAATTTCAGCATTAAATGACCCAGTGGGTTATGTCATAAAACAATACAAAAAACCATCTCTAGTTGAAAGCATACAGTTCCATTTAAAATATTTAGATTTTGGTATTAAATATTCAAGAGGTAACGAAACCAACTGACCAACCAAACTTAACATAAAAGAAATATTTCAGGACATTAATCCATATAATGTCTGACAGTTTCTTAAAGAAATCAAATATTCCAAGTATAACTTTAAAAAGTATTGTATTTCAAATATAACTTTTAAAAAGTATAAAATACACATATTACTGCCTCTAGTAATTATGTCCACACAAATATGTATGGACATAAAAGCTGAGTATCATCTACCATGTATTCCATTATGGAAGCAGAATAATATATATCATATTTTTTACTTCAAAGCTATCAAGAAAATTAAATTTCACTATTAAATGACCCATAAGGTGTTGATATGTCATGAAATCTAATTGTCTAGATTCCTGGATACAAGAAAATGAAGGCATAAAAATGAAAAATGAGGTATGCTAAAAAGGTTCTTGGTTCAAGCAAGAATTTTTATTGAACTGGAGTAGAGGCTTGCCCCTTGTTTCCTGTTTAGGATGTGGTTTCCAGCTTTCTCTTCTCTCTCTTCAGACCTTGGTATCAGTGCTTCCGTGAGTTTCCTGTAATCTAGCCGGTTGGTGGCAACGGTTCATCACTGTGAGGGTACCGGGTTGGCAGTTTCCTGGTTGCTGCTTCCGACTGGTAGTTAGGAGCCCTAACTCTTGCGTAGCGTCAAGAGCGGCTGCTCTGATCAACAGTTGTATAATATCGGGGTTCTTGTAGTGCCATGTCGCGCATGGATAGGTGTCCCTGCAAGCACTTTCAGTGGGCAACCCCGAGGCCACACCTTGTTGCAGCCCTAGCCAGTTTCCCTCCCAGCACAGATCATGGATAATGACCGCCTGTATCCTCTACCCTAGGTCCCTTTCTACAAACAAAATCATGACTAAACAAATCAGAAATGACCCTAAACCAGTTAAATCCAAACCACCTAAACCCATTAACCTTTCCTTCACTAATATCCGGGGTATTCGTACTAACTTTCCTAGTGTAGAAGCGTTCCTGCATAAAAAGTCCCCTGCGAAACTAACCTCAACTCAGCTATTCCCCCCTCTGACCTCTTCATCCCTGGTTATCTTCCCCTTTTAAGGAAGGATTCCACTGTCCACATGCATGGGCTGGGTGTCTATGTCAGCGAACACCTCCCCATAGCTAGGGTGACTTCACTCGAATCTACTGAATATACATATGTCTCCGCCTGTCCCTCCTCAGTTCGGTTAGTTACGTATTCTTTCTTTACCGTTCTCCCTCCTCTCCTGACTGCTCCCTACTAGATAGCATTGCTGACGACATAGATAAGGCTATTTCCTATCACCCATTCGCCCACATATTTGTATTTGGAGACCTCAATGCCCATCACTCTGAGTGGCATGAAAACGCCGTTACTGATCTGGTGGGCATTCACGCCATGAACTTTGCTATTTCCCAATCCCTTACGCAAGTGGTGGACTTCCCCACTCGCTTCCCAAGCACTCCCTCGGGTCATTCCTCACTGCTAGATATATGTTTCACCTCTGCGCCTGACGCCTGTCAAGTCCCGCAGCTTTGCCCTCTCGGCAACTCCGACCACGCTGTAGTCTCTCTCAGTATTTCTTTCCAATCTCACTCCCCCCAGGAGCCCCCTACCTATAGGACCTCCTACCTCTACCAAAAAGCTGACTGGGATGCCTTTTGCGATTTCCTCTGCAACGTCCCTTGAGGAAAAGTGTTCGACCTATCAGTTGATGACTGTGCCTCTGAGGTCTCGTTATGGGTGAAAGCAGGCATTGATGCCTTCATACCCACCAGGAAGTATTGCTTAAAACCTCATTCCTCTCCGTGGTTCTCTCTGGCCTGCTCAGCCGCCATTGCCCTCAGGAACCATTACTTCCGTCTATTCCGGAGACAGTCAACTGATCACAATAGGCGCCTGTTCACATCTGCTCGCAATGAGTGCAAGAGAACCCTAAATGACGCCAAACAGTTGTTTGCTGAGAGAATGCGACAGCACATAGCTGACCGCAAGTTCGGCTCCAAGGACTATTGGAGGATTTGTAAACAAGTGCTCAACAATAGGAAATCCTCAATACCTCCTTTAATCCATGGATTTGAGGTTCTCACGTCATCTGCGGACAAAGCTGAGTGCTTTGTCCACAGATTCTCATCCAACTCCACATTCGACTTGTCCGGTGTACACCCACCCGACTTCCCTATTAGAACTGAGGCCAAACTGTACAACGTATATATAACCCCGACAGTAGTATCCAGTGTAATTTCAAAAATCGACCCCCATAAGGCGAGTGGAGACAATGGAATCCCGGTGATAGTCCTTAAGAGGTGTGCTCCTGAACTTTCCCCTGTCCTCTCTAAACTATTTAACTACTGCCTTTCTGCTTCCTGCTTTGCTGCATGCTGGAAGTTCTCTTCAGTCATTCCTGTATTTAAGAATTGTGGTGAACCCTCGGACCCATCCAACTATCGTCCTATCAGTCTTCTACCGATATTCGGGAAAGTATTTGAGGCTATAATCAATGCTGAAATAGTTCATCATCTCACCGCCCACAAACTGTTCTCCGACAGGCAATATGGATTCCGCTTTGCCAGGTCCACGGCCGACCTGCTAACAACCATAACGGAGTACATGCTACAGGCCCTTGATGAGTCTGACGAGGCTCGCGTGGTTGCTCTGGACATCTCCAAGGCTTTCAACAGGGTTTGGCACTCTGGCCTCCTATGCAAACTACGCGGTTATGGTATTACCGGTCGCCTGCTTGACCTAATCCAATCTTTCTTAAATAACCGCAAAATGAAGGTTGTTCTGAATGGGCATGCCTCTTCGTCCTACAGCACAAATGCTGGTGTCCCACAGGGCTCTATCCTGGGCCTGACGCTCTTCCTTATTTTCATCAACGACCTCCCAGATGAGATCAAGTCCCAAGTAGGCATCTACGCAGATGACACGACAATATACTCCCGCACCAGTAAGAAACCTGTCGTGGCAGACAGACATAATCTCGCTGCTGACCTTGAACGGGATCTACACTCTGTGGTGAACTGGGGCAAGAAGTGGCTTGTCAACTTCAATTCATCTAAGACCAAGCTGTTGTCTGTCAACCATTACAGGCAACCTCTCTTGCCTCCCATAAGCATGGACCAAGTGATTCTCCCGGAGAGTAATACACTACACCTCCTCGGACTTACCCTGTCCTCAGACCTCAAATGGAACCACTATATTGAATCCATAGTAAAATCTACTGCTAAGAAGGTTGGGTCACTATGTCGATCCAGGATGTTTTTTCCACCTGAATCCATCCTGCATATATACAAGTCTACCATCTGTCCGTGCATGGAGTACTGCTGCCATTTATGGTCAGGTGCCCCTTCCGTTCTCCTCAGTGTTCTTGACAGGCTCCAAAGGAGAGTCTGTAATGTGATAGGTACTGATCTGGCGGCTCGACTGCAGCCACTTCCTCATCGTCAAAATGTGGCCTCCCTTTGTCTGTTCTATAAATACTTTCATGGCTTCTGCTCAGATGAACTTAAGTCACTGATGCCTCCTCAACATGTGTTTACTCGTGCAACCAGACTGGCAACTGGGTCCCACCCGTTCACAGTCAGGTTAGCCAAATGCAGATGACAATTCTCCTCCTGCAGCTTCTTCTCTCGCACTTCCCGCCTGTGGAACTCGCTCCCGTATTCTTGCTTTCCTGACAGCTACAACCTCCAGAAATTTAAATGCAAAGTCAATACTCATCTACTAATCATTGGACTCTAGCTCTCTCCCCACCCCTATATAACCTTCCCTTTCTCTCCACCTACGTATCTGTCATCGCACCTGCTTTCTCAGCCTTCTATTGTTTCTGTTTAACTAGTTTGTACTCTTTTCTAATTAATCTTTTTACATTTATGTAGCCCCCTGCACATCAGTGGCATTTCCGCCTTGCTCGGGGTGAAATGATTAAAAAAAAAAAAGTATGATTTTAGGAAGTGAACATGTAGCATATGGAGCTAGTCAATGTTTCTTTGATTTGGCCTTGTGTCAGACTTAACCGAACTCCCTACAGCTTACAAGTTTTATGCAGAGTTATCATCAAAAGGTTTTCATCATTATCAGAAGGTTGGTTGTTGGCAGGTTGGAATATGTGGAATTGTGTGGAATAGCGTAAGAAGAATAAAATATACATTTTGCATTTTAAAATTAGAACAAGGGTAGAACTCATTCAGTGATAAGGATCTTGAAACTAACTCAGTCATTTGGAGTGAAAGAGCATACCAATATAGTACCAAATTGTGGGCACCAAAAATATCTAACACTAAAATATACCTGAGTAGGTATGAGTTACCCAGCTATTAGGAGACTAGTTGGGCAACGGATACATGTATCATGTGCCAGTCACCAGAATTCATTTTAAGTGAAGACCACAAAAAGATATGAGGTTGAGATACATAAACTGAATCAAAAGCATGAATCGCTTAAACACTACTTAGTAGGAAACGTACGACTTCTGTTGAATGAAAGGTTCTTTGTAGTCTTACAGTCTAAGGAATTAATGGATTTTATTTTTAATTTGACATCATTTTTTATTTCTCTAAATATTATTTTCATTGATACACATGTTTGAGTAGAAAGTTTGTTTTTATTTAGTGACTTTATACAGTGTGAATTACTTCTACTAATCAAGAGATTTAATAAAGAAAATTTAAACTCTGGCAGGGGGTTCAAAACTGCACCTGCCTCTCCTTTATAGGCAAAACCACTGTATGATTCACCATGTTTAAGGCCACTTGGAGAGCGCATTTTCTTTAAGTCTCTCGAGCACAAAGGCCTGTAGATTTAATTCATACTGTTTAAAATAAATAAAAAACAGGGTGTCTACTTAAATAGGTGTATCCACAAAAAACACTTAGAGTAATAAAGAACTCTCTTAGTTGTAAAACAGTTGCAAGGGACTTAATAAAACCGAACAATTTTGATGAAAGCATTTTTTATCATAGATGCAATATTTATTCACATATATTGTAAAAAAAATATGTACATTTTATTAGTAAAGGTATTTTGTGACCTTTTCTTTATACATGAAAATTTCAATCAGAAAACTGTTGTGAACTCTTTTGTCCAACAAAATATTCTGTATGCTTTTAAAATACCATATACATAATATGGACAGTATCAGTTATTCTCAAGGTGCTTTTATTTAGTCACACCAAACATTTCTTAAATACTCAACTATAGTAGAGTATCAGTATCATAGTCAAAGATCAGAATTTTGATCTCTTTAGCAAATTTTACTAACAACTTTTATGTGTCTGTATTCAATTTCATTGATATATTAATGACTGGAGGTGTGACACTTTCAAATAAAAATATTCAGAAACAGTTGTGCTTGAAATGATTATTTTGGGCTTTTGCTATGTAGTAAATCCTGTGACCAAGTACACATGAAAAATCAAAGGTAAAGTAATTAGTATTGACTATTTGGCATGGGCTTATAGTCAAACATATTGGTCATCTGCCAAAGTAAACCGTCTGTAGAGAAATGAATCACAAAAGATTGGTCATAATTGCCAAATTTTATATACTCAAGCAAACAATGAAATAGCTGGCGTTTCTACATTCCACTTCCATGACTCTAGTTTAATGTCACTAGCAATTGTCAAGTAGAATCTCTTTCCATCTGAAAATTGTTGAAATTCAGAGTTGTGAAATTAATATATACAAACACTTGGTATTTAATTATTTGCTTGTATATTTAAATTCTGTCTTTTGGCATTGAGCACTTGGTTTTTACCATTGTAAACATCTGTATGACTTTTTTTATTATTTTTTAGTGCGTGTGTGTGTGTATATATATATATATATAGAGAGAGAGAGAGAGAGTTATTATTAGTGTTATAACGATAACATATGGGACTGCAGCTAGAAAACATTCAGATTTCAGTGCCAAGTGCACCATCATCAGGCACTCTGTCTGATGATAGTGCACTTGCACCTTAATGAAGGTCATGGCACTCGGCACCAAAACTTACCTTTCAATAATAAATGTAGTAATTCTACTTATCTATCTAAATATTACTGGCAATTGAAAGATGCAAATAAAACTCCTACAGTTAAACTGAAAAACTATTAACTAAAGCTAGAACATATAAATTATTACATGAAATATATTTGCTTTGCTTTCAAGAAAAAATCCATATAATAAAGTTCCCAAAAACTGACTTATAGAACCAACATAATAAAATCACTAATTTTTGTCACCATAGAATTGTCCCTACTCTTACATATATCTCAAATTATCTCAATTATATCTTAATACTATCTCTCCTTAGATTTTAGCTTATTTAATTGGTAATTTTTTTCATTACTATTATTTTTATTTGTACTTAACAAATTCCCACCAAAAATATTTTCATTTTAATTTTTTATATTTTTTATATTATTTTTATATTTTTTAAATATTTTTTATATTATTTTTATATTTTTTTATATTTTTTATATTATTTTTATATTTTTTTTATATTTTTTATATTATTGTTATCCTTTATGTGGTTTTTGATTTTATTTTATTTACTTCATTTTATTTTATTATTGTTTCAATTTTTCTATCGCCTTCGTCTTTCTCTTCTCTCATATTTTTTTTCTCCTTTATCTTTTTCTTTTTTTTCAACTTCAAAATTTTTGACATATCTGGCTTTCTGTGGCAAAACATTGAAACACTACTGTCTATGAGTCTTACACAACCATTCTTTAAAATATAACCTCCCAACCCCATTTAATTCATCTCACTGGATGATCTCTTTATTATTTTTATTTATTTTTTAACTTTTTTATTTCTATTTTGTTTTTGTAAATGTCCTTGCTAATATATATTAACAAGTAAATTAACCACTGTCTGATGATGCTCTTTTAACACTGAAACTTTATATATATATATATATATATATATATATATATATATCTTTAAACTGTGTGTATTTAGGCAGCATTTTCTCATTGATGCATGTTTAATTAAATAATATAGACAAGTTTTGTCTATTTATTTTATGTAATTTATTTTCATATCATCTGATAAACTTAATAGAATTATCGTTGAAAGAACAAAGAAAACCACAAGATTCTTGTTTTTTAAATCCTTTCTGAGTTTTTGGTTTGCATCAGCTATTATCAAAGATGGCAATTATATTAAGTGTATTAAACAGTTCGCAGACAAACAATAGTAGTAGTTGTCTATTTTGTTTGCATGGAAGATTTACAAAGTGATGAGATGAACATGTGCATGCGTGCTGGAAGCGAAAATTGTACTACAGCTTGTGATGTCACACATGACTATTCGAGAGTGGGGGCCAGAAGTATTAAGTAAACAAAAACTAAAAATTCTCGAAGCCATATACATAAAACAGTTGAAATCTAACCTGAACAAAATAAACTATGAAATCTTCATAAACTAAATATCATAAGCATTTAAATCATTAAATGCTTATGATAGATAACAGAAGCGATTGGTTATCCCAATGGTTTTCCATACAATACTTCTCACCCCCACTCTCGTGTGGTCATGTGTGGCATCACAAGCTGTAGTGCGATTTTATCATTTTCATCAGTCATTAATAATAGTCTATAAGAATAATTAGTTGACCATGTCTGACATCCTTAGTGTGTAAGAATATCAATATTTGAAGAGTCGTATTTAAAATGATCTATCTGGTTTTTATAGATAAACTTTGAAGGAAAATTGCATAAAAACAAGGAATATACAATGCCAAAAATAGTATATGAGTTTTCATTTTTAGTTTTCCCTAAAAGTTATTTTCAAAGAACAGCAAAATTGAATTCAATATAAACAGAACAAATAGACATTAAAATATTAACAAGATAAACTCTCTTTACATGCCCTTTTTTTTCTGCTTTTTTTTAAAATAACCAAATATTTAGTAGACATTTTTGGTTTACAAAATGTATAAGGGCAGCCTCATTAGTGTGTGCTATCAGTAGATAATTTATCCAATAATAAACAAATAAAAATGGTTAAGGAGAAGTAAGAATAGGAAAGGTTTCATTTTATAGAAAATAAAGTAATATTGTTACAAAGATTTAAGGACAAACTGAGTCCTATTGCCTCAATTGGAACCACTCCCCTGTAGAAATAAACAGCAACCTATTGTGGGGAAATCCTCTTTCTAATCGGTCATGAATCAAAAGAGACGTGATCACTCATGCGTTTATCATGTATAACACATAACAACTGACTGAAGGAAATAGTGCAAGTTTCATGAATTTTATCTAGGATCTAATTTTGGCAAACCTGGACAAACATGCCTGTAAAAAGATGTCATGTCAAAAGGACGGCTTTTTCCATGACTCACTTTTCTGACTACCATCACTCATCATGGCAATGTTTATCTAAATCTAAACTTATTTATAAATGGAACTTTGTCTTTGTGTGTGTGTGTGTGTGTCCATTACCTATAGACTCCGAAATGGCTGAACCACTTTTCTTGAAAATTTACACAGTTGTACTATAAGCGTTTGCGAGTGTTCTTAGCTAGGTTTTGTGTCGAGGTACCCCAGATAAATATCGATAATCGAAAAAATCGGGTTATAGAAGGAGTGGTCCGATTTTAATCAAATTTGATACACTAATAGACAAAGACATGAGAAATGATATTCAGAAGTTTCAAGGTTGCAGTTCTTACAATAGTGCAGAAAATCGATAATATATATCTAGGCAAGATGTTTGTGTGTGTGTGTCTGTTTATCTGTCTGTATGTCCTTTATACAAATCCACAATTTTTATTCGATTCTCAGCAAACTTCACACAAATATTCTTTAGGCTGAGTCTGAGCTCCAGGACAATGGATTAGTTTTAAATCTTTCATTACACCTGAGCAACGCCGGGCTATACTGCTAGTTATTTATAAAAGGGATGATAATAATTGAAATAAAACCTAAGCATATAATGAAAGTGAATTTATGCATATTTTTACTACAAAAATGTTAAACACTTTATTAGAGGGATATAAAGAAAAAAAAAGGTTTTAATGCATTTATGGGTAAACATTTAGCGTTATTGAAATATGAAGCTAAAGTAGAACAGGAAAAAAGTCTTGAACAAAGAATTCACTTCAGACAGAAGGTTTTGGTTGGTTGGTTGTTTTGTTTTTATGGCAAATCAAAATCAGTGAGTCATTTTTTTTTTTTTTTTAATGATATCACCCCAAGCAAGGCTGTAACACCACTGATACGCAGGGGGCTACGTAAGAGTAAAAAGATTAGAAAAGAGAAAGCCAGAAACCATATCCTAAACAGGGAACAAGGGATGAGCCTCTTCACCTGTTCAATAGACGTGAGTGGAGTGTGAACCGGGCGATAGTTTAGACTATCTACTCCAATTGAAAAATAAAAATAAAAAAAGAGTGAAAAGTTTGGAGAAGAGAAAAATCTTTTCACTCTTATGTAGCCCCCTGCGCATCAGTGGCGTTTTTGCCTTGCTTGGGGTGATATGATTTAAAAAAAAAAAAAAGTGAATACAGGGTATTCAACTGGAATTTGAACTCAGCTCACCGATTTCTCTTTCCGAGAAAAATCTTTTCACTCTTACATAGCCCCCTGCACATCAGTAGCGTTTTTGCCTTGCTTGGGGTGATATGATTAAAAAAAAAAAAAAAAAGTGAATGCAGGGTATTCAACTGGAATTTGAACTCAGCTCACCGATTTCTCTTTCCGAGCCGATATCCACAGCACCACAACGCACATCCGTCACTAAATGCTTACAGCACCTGGTATTCCCAAGCGGTCACTCATCTAAGTACTGACCAGGCTCAACATTGCTTAACTTCGGTGATTGAGCGAGAACCAGTGTATTCAACATGATAGGCCATAAGCCTCAGACAGAAGGAGAAAAACTTCTAATAAAATAAAAACTTTAATAATAATCATAATAAAACTTTTAATAATAATCTTCTCATTTACTAGTGAAAACAAAATCAGTTTAGCTAAAACAGAAACAAGCTATCAACGGGGATGAAAAATCAGACAAGTTCAACTATCATTTATGTTGAAAATGATATTATAGTATTATGGAGTGAGGCTAGGTATTCTTTTGTCATAAATACAAAAACTGTTAGGAATAGTATTGCAGGAGGGAATATTTCAGCTTAAAATAAAGGTGCTAGTTCAAATAAATGTTCTGCTCAGAATTTTTACAAAGCACCATGCTGAGGACGGAGATGAATTGACAGAAATAATCTGTGCTGGTACTTATATTTAGTACACAAGTGTATAAGTAATGGTAGTCTGCAGCATGAGAGTAAACCTATTAATTACCTTAACTTCATATAGAAGATTAACAGAATAATTATTAACCATTTTCAGGAGAAAAAAATTCTACCTTCTATGCTATCAAATATGGTATTTACCATTGTTCAAAGTGTTACGTTTCGCATTTCTATGCCAGTAGTAGTCATAGCACAGCTCTGCGTGTCCCTATGACAACAGACTATTTTCTATTCTGCTTCTCCAAGTAATTATATATACTGGTCTCTTCATTTGTATACAATACTACATTTCCCTGAATTGGAGAGGTTGTACAACCTTGTTTTCTCTCTTAATGCTCCTAATTATTTTTGTTTTGTACTGTCGTTCCACTTGTCTCTCTTGTTTTCTTTTTAATGGTGATCTCAGTCACTCTACATTTTCCTCCTTCTTTTCGTCTGTCTCCTTATTCTCACCTTCTTCTATTTCTTGCTCTGTTCCACTCTTATAACTTTCTGCCTCTTCTTAATTTTGACCTTCCATCTCCACATCCTCCAGATCATCTCTGCTTCTGAACTGATCTACATGTGCCAGTATACGTTGCTCTTGTTCCTGACCTTCCATCTCCACATCTTCCAGATCATCTCTGCTTCTGAACTGATCTACATGTGCCAGTATACGTTGCTCTTGTTCCTGACCTTCCATCTCCACATCCTCCAGATCATCTCTGCTTCTGAACTGATCTACATGTGCCAGTATACGTTGCTCTTGTTCCTGACCTTCCATCTCCACATCCTCCAGATCATCTCTGCTTCTGAACTGATCTACATGTGCCAGTATACGTTGCTCTTGTTCCTGACCTTCCATCTCCACATCCTCCAGATCATCTCTGCTTCTGAACTGATCTACATGTGCCAGTATACGTTGCTCTTGTTCCTGACCTTCCATCTCCACATCCTCCAGATCATCTCTGCTTCTGAACTGATCTACATGTGCCAGTATACGTTGCTCTTGTTCCTGACCTTCCATCTCCACATCCTCCAGATCATCTCTGCTTCTGAACTGATCTACATGTGCCAGTATACGTTGCTCTTGTTCCTAACCTTCCATCTCCACATCCTCCAGATCATCTCTGCTTCTGAACTGATCTGCATGTGCCAGTATATGTTGCTCTTGTTCCTGACCTTCCATCTCCACATCTTCCAAATCATCTCTGCTTCTGAACTGATCTGCATGTGCTAGTATATTTTTCTTTTCCAATATAACCTTGTTGTGACCTTTTGTATCAAGAAATTTGCTTCTTCTGGATTTGTTTAATTATTCTTTCTATACCTCATCTTTTCTATTGTTGCAAAGGAAATAGTTATAGGGGCTCTGATTTGTCTTACCATTAATGCAGACGGGCTCAGTTTCCTTCTTGCATGTGGAATAGATCTGTAACTGACTACCGATTTCTTCTTCAGTATGCAAGACTCTTCAGAACATGGGAGATCATGACTCTCCTCAATTTTCTTTCCTTTGTAGTTCTTAGTAAATTTTATCTTTTCACTCCACTTCCTACTCTTTGTTCTGCCATTGATTTTCACAAGCTTGCTGGGTAAGTATGTTTCTGTCTCTCTTGCCGAGTGTCCTAGTGATTTCCATCTTTCTGATTCTAAGTTGTTCTATTTCTAATTTCTCTATTTTACAACTATTTCATGAAAGAAAACTTTTTTGTATTAACAAGTTCTTCTTCTTTTATGTACCTTGTCCCTTCAGGACGTAAGCGATCATGGCCTTCCACGTCTCCCTATCCCTGGTGGCTCTTAGCACGCTTTTTCTTGAAACGTCTCTCAGCCCCCGTTCTGTCATCCACCTGCCCAGGCCTTTTAAATATGTTGTCCGCTGCTTTCTTCTGTCTCTTTTTCCCTCTATCTGGCCTGTTAGTATCAGGTTCTCCAAGCCCTCCTTCCTCATTGCATGTCCCAGGAACTTTAGTTGTCTCTTCCTGATGCTCAATATTAATTTCCTTTTCGTTGCCATCATTTTCAAAACCTCGTCATTGCTCACATGCTTGGTCCACAATATCCGCAGCATCCTTCTGTAGAACCACATTTCAGCTGCTTCAAGTTTTCCCTTCATCTTTGTTGATATTGTCCAACATTCGCTGCCATATTGAAGAACTGACATCACATACCAATCCAGTACTCTCTTCTTTGTTTCTAGTGAAAGATTCCTGTGTCTTAATACTTTACTCAGCTTCACGAATGCGTCTTTTGCTATGCCAATTCACCTTCAGATCTCTGTGTCGCACTTTCTTCAGTTAGAACACTTCCCAGATATTTGAATTTTCGTACCTGCTTGATTTTAACACCCCCCCCCACCTGTATTTGGTACTTTGGGCTGCTCTTTTTGCTGATGACAATGCATTCGGTTTTCTTGCAGTTTATTTGTAATCCCTTCATGTCACTCTCTTCAGCTGTCTTCTGTAGGAGGTAAAATCCCTTACTATAAATTTTAACTTTTTGTAGACTTTATTAATAGTTTTTATATAGAAATGCATCCTCGTGACACTGTTTAATCTGTGATTTTCTCAGCTTTTTTCTCTAGAACTGCATCTCTGCAGTCACTTCTTCATCTTTGAGGAGATTTTCCAGCATTCACTGCCATATAGAACTGATATTATATAACATTTTCTAAAATCTATTCAAGATATATAAGCAAAAGAGCCTTTGCTTATCTGGCAATGAAAGAAAGAGATTAAAATCTGATTAGCTTTAGTCCAAAACTGCTACTGTTTTACTTTGTTTTCAAACATTGGCTTTGTACTGTAATAAGTACAGTGTAACCCTGATATAAGAGAGTTGTCGGGACCGGATAAAAGTTCTCTTATATACGGGTTTGGTCTATTTTTTGTACATTACCACAGGCTGTAATTGGGGACCAGATAAAATATCTCTTATATCCAGGTTATACTGATCCACCAATATATGAGGAATGCTAAAAAGTCCTTAACCTGACCAAGAAAGAGATTAAAAAGAAATTGTTTGTCCACTTAGCAAGATTTTAACAATTTGGATGTCTCAGATTGTTATCAGTAATCAAATGACATTATTCTAATTTATGATTATAATCATGACTCACCTAGAACAGCCAATGTGTTGAGTAAGAAAATAAAATTAAAATCAATTTACATCATAAATAATAATTTTTATTTTTTACTTCATCTCGACATGTGGTATGACCCTCAGGGCAGTATAAATATTTCATGGTATCACTCTATTGACAGTATAAATTACATTAAAAAGAAGAGCAAACGCATTCTAAGATGTCTGCAGTTACTGCTATCCTATCCAAATGTTTTTTCCTTTTTCTTTTATCTTTTTGTCAAACAAAAAAATCCTCTTTGTGAATGATAAATAATTATTCTCTCCTTGTTTCAAATCCGTCATTATTCTTCATCTTTAAAAAGTACCTGATAAAAAGTCAGAAGAAATTGAACCTTTTTCCTTTTAGTTCCAATCCACTTCTCTACAGTAAAGCTATCCCTAAGTCACGTTTGTTCAGCTTGCCATCTACACCAAATCCCTTTTAAAATCAGAAAAAATATTATTCAGGTCTCTTATTTATTTTGGCAGGGGAAGTCTTTGTTAGCATTGGACACCCTGTTATTGGTCATTGCCAAGAAGTGAGTTTATTGATCACGATAAAAATGGCTTTCTTTTGATGCAGCCAATCACTAAGGTGTTGGTCAGGTAAAAACTAGAAATGATTACGATACCTTCCCACCACTGTTCTCTTCGTCTGACAATATGTGACTTAAAATTAACACATTTATGTTCTTTTTTTTTTTGTTGTATTATTGCTCATTAAACTAAGAAAAAATTACTATTTCAGATTCAGAAATAGTTTTTTCATTCATGCATATATATCAGTGACTGATTCCTGTGAAAGCTGACAATAAGAGTAACAACTTTTATTGTTATTACTACCTGGGCATATAGAAGAGTGGGTTTTCCAGTTGCTCACTCACCCATTCTCTATTCTGTTAGCTATCATGGTTGAAAAGAAATTTTTTCAAGCTATCTTGAGTTAACATATTCAGTAGAAATTTGAATTTGTTTACTGATTATGAATTGAGCACCCGTAACTGTTGCCTTACACCACATTATCACTCGACAGAGTAACTTAAATTGTATGAATGAGACTTAGTTTTAAAATTTTTGACATTAACTTTATTGAACAACATACAAGGTTATATTAATATGTAAGGATAAGTAAGCATTGTGAGTGTGTTTTATCCATTCTTCCTTTTCCATTTTTTCAGGTTGGCTTCTCGGTGATTTCTGGGGCTCATCTGTTTTATTGTAGAGATATTCTTTGAGAGATATCATTATTCATGTGAGAGCAATGAAATTACAAACAATATTGAACATATAGCAAGAACATTTTATTGCTAGGAAAGATATAAAGAAATAAATCTAAACTTATTTATAAATGGAACTTTGTCTGTGGGTATCCATTACCTATAGACTCCGAAACGGCTGAACTGATTTTCTTGAAAATTTACACAGTTGTACTATAAGCATCGGCAAGTGTTCTTAGCTAGGTTTTGTGTCGAGGTAACCCCGATAAATATTGAAAATCGATAATCGAAAAAATCGGGTTATAAAAGGAATGGTCCGATTATAATAAAATTTGATACACTCATATACCAAGACATAAGAAATGATATTCAAAAGTTTCAAGATTGCAGTTCTTACAATAGTGCAGAAAATCAATATATATATATATATATATATATATATATATATATATATATATATATATATATATATATATATATAATATATATATATATATATATATATATATATATATATATATATATATATATATATATATATATAAGGCAAGATATTTGTGTGCGTGTCTGTTTATCTGCCTGTATGTCTGTATTTTTTTCAGCCCTTTTATTTTAGTTTTTGTACGGGTTTGGCTCTAAGTAGGTATAATTGTAGTTTTTAGTCTCAGCCATGATACCATTTACTCAGAGGACTTACTTAGCCTTCAACATTCAGTTTACGACAAAAAAAACTTATTTGATTTTGATACTCAGAGGACTTATTTAGTTTTCAAAATTCAGTTTACAACAAAAAACTTATTTGATATCGATACCAGGAAATTTGACTTACATTCATTCATTTTTCTGAGCTTCAGGACCATGGATTAGTTTTAAAGCTTTCATTACACCCGAGCAACGCCGGGCTCTACTGCTAGTGCATATATAAAGATATCCTTATTTCTATGCACACTATTTGTTGTTGGTTGGTTGTTTTGTTTTTATGGCATATCAACCTTGGCGGGTCATTTATTGCCAACTTAATTTTATTTACTTATTGCTGGTAATACCTTTTTTTCTTTCAACAATTTTATTGTTGTTTTTATATAAGTTTTGTGTTGAGTAATACTTTTTTCTTTTTCGAGTATCAACATTCATTGGGATTTGTTTTTTTAAGGGCAGCGTCCCCAAGTCCTACCCTTGTTATTTAACCCATAACTGGAGGGAAGGGACGGATTAATACCTTTCCAAAGCATACCAGTGCTTAAGTGAATGCAGGGTATTCAACTGGAATTCGAACTCAGCACACTGATTTCTCTTTCCGAGTCGATATCCACTGCACCACAATGCATAACCGTCACTATAACGCTTACAGCACCTGGTATTCCTAAGCAGTCACCCATCTAAGTACTGACCAGGCTCAACATTGCTTAACTTTAGTGATTGAGCAAGAACCGGTGTATTCAACATGATAGGCCATAAGCCTTAATATTTGTAAAGTCGTTTCTGGTTATAAATATACCGTTCATTCATGTATTGTGTACTGTTGCCATATCTATTTGGGTACTCCTGCTATTCATCTGCAAATTCTCCAAAAAATTCAAAGGAGGATCTACAATGTAATCAACCCTAATTTAGCAGCTCGACTTCAGTCATTTACTCACTGACAGGATATGGCTTCCCTCTGTCTTTTCTACAAATATTTTCATAGCTTCTCTGATAAGCTTCTTTTCCTGATGTACATGATTTACTCTTGCTACTAGATTTACATCAAGTTCCCACCCTTTTACCATGAAAATAATTAAGTGTAACCACCTCTTCTACTCTAACAGTTTTTTTTCTTGCACTTCCCACCTGTAGAACTCCCTTTTTTATATGTTCTTCCCTGATAGCTATAATCTTCAAAAGTTTAAATGCAATGCCAATTGCTATCTCCTACCTTCCTAAATCCTTATTCTTTCTTAGGCATCCCCTGTACCCTGTTTTATTTTCTCTCACTGTAACCTTCTGCACACCAGTGTCTGTCCTGTCTTGCTTAGAATACAATGATTATAAAAGGATAAATAAATGTTAAAAGGCTTACATTGATTTGTCCTGGTTATGATAAGCTATGTCTAGCAGCTAGACCTCTGAATGGGAGGTTTTGAGGAGTGTAGAATTACCCCTTAATTGCTGTAGTTCCCAGGTCTTACCTCAATCTGGGGTGGTAGACCTCTGAATGGGAGGTTTTGAGGAGTGTAGAATTACCCCTTAATTGCTGTAGTTCCCAGGTCTTACCTCAGTCTGGTGTGGTAGCACCTGTTAGGATCCCTAATATGGGCAAATAGTGAAACCCCTCAAACTGGGATCAAAACACTATGAAAATATAAAAAAAACAATTTAATATAAAAAAAAATGATCAATAGAATTTTGTAAAAGAAAAAAAAAAGATTTCTAGCACCACATTATTTTTTAACAATTACCCAAGCTCCCCCCCCCAAAAAAATTAAATTTTAGTATTAAATAACCAATAAGGAATTGATATGACATTAAACTATTTAAGAATTGTTATAAAATCCTGAATTTTATAATACTTTATTAACAGCCTCAGAATTAATAAGGAGTCTGTTGTAGAGGAATATCCTATCCTACCCCAGAATGGATATGGTCCAGTCTATAAAAGACTGTGACTGTGGACTATACGTCACTAGACAGATGCATACGTCATAGGCGGAGACATTTTCTACTTGATTGTTATTCTGGTTACTATATGTTAACTGTTCTTGTATGTCTATTGGCTTATTGTACTGTTGTATAATAAATCGCTTATAATCGGTCTTCAGTGTTAAGTATTATTCTTACACTATTCTTTTCCCTGATATTCCTTCTTGGGATATATCAGAGTCCACTACTAACATCTTTGTTAAGTCCATTAACAGCAACTGATTTTTCATTGCTTCATCTTGACATTTCACAAATGCTTCATAGATGCCTTCTTGAACCAAAATTCAATTAGCACAGACACAGGTCTGTAAAAGGAAAATTGAATTACATGTTATTAATGGTGTAATAGTTAGCAAGCTCATCTTGCTAGAATCATTATAACTGAGTAGTGAGTTCGATCCTCACTGGGTACCCCCTACTTTCAGCCATGTGTCACATCTAAGCTACACTTAGAAAATCACTTTCCTCCAGGTTTGGGGGGTTGGGTGCAGGGCTAACAACCCTGCCCCATAAAAAAACAGTTTGTTACGGAAACAGCAAAAACACTGCCCTACACACCATTGGGTGTAATGGAAAAGTTAAACTTGAAATAAAGTAGTTTAAAAATAAAGTTGGATTTCAGATTTCATACTGACAAAAGTTCACTGTATCCCTTAAATGGTAGAAGTATTATTTATTAATATAAATAATTACTTATTCAGGTTTTATAAGTATCACATACTTTGAATTATCAAGAATTAAGTAAAATGTGGGTATTAACATAAGAGCTCTTTCATGACATTAATCCATATAATAACCTACAATTTCTTTTTAATCAAATTTTATTTCAAAATATAGCTTTAGCAAAACTTCAACATAAAACACACATATAATTGCCTCTAGTAATTATGTCCACACAAATATGTATATGCAAAAAAGTAGAGTATCATCTATTATGTACTAGCAGTATAGCCTGGCATTGCTCGGGTGTAATGAAAGCTTTAAAACTAATCCATGGTCCTGGAGCTCAGACTCTTTGGACGTTGGCACGAAAGACTAAAAGCAATAGTTGTTTCCAGTTAAAGCGAAACTGTAGACTAAAAGAAAAATGAATGGATGTAAGTCAAATTTTGATATCCTGGTATCAATATCAAATAAGTTTTTTCATTGTAAACTGAATTTTGAAGGCTAAATAAGTCCTCTGAGTAAATGGTATCATGGCTGAGACTAAGAACTACAATTATACCTACTTAGAGCCAAACCTGAACAAAAACTAAAATAAAAGGGCTGAAAAAAATACAGACATACAGGCAGATAAACAGACACACACACAAACATCATGCCTTTTATATATATATTATTGATTTTCTGCACTATTGTAAGAACTACAAACTTGAAACTTCTGAATATCGTTTCTTATGTTTTTGTCTATGAGTGTATCAAATTTGATTAAAATTGGACCACTGCTTCTATAACCCGATTTTTTCAATTATCGATTTTCAATATTTATCGGGGTTACCTTGATACAAAACCTAGCTAAGAACACTTGCAGACGCGTATAGTACAACTGTGTAAATTTTCAAGAAAATCGGTTCAGCCATTTCGGAGTCTATAGGTAATGGACACAGACACGCACACACACACACACACACACAGACAGACAAATTTCCTTTTATAAATAAGTTTAGATTACTTCAAAGCTCTTGAGAAAATTAAATTTTGGCATTAAATGACCCATAAAGTGTCATACCATTAAACAAACAAATCAATCAACTTACATTGATGAAAGTTTATTTTTCGTTCATTAGTTACAAACTTAAGCCATTTGTATAGTCTGTTATTTTCACGCAATAGACAATCTGCTGAAAAGTAATAAATATTTTTGAGGGGAAATAAGACATGGCTTGTCCCTATGGTGGCATCCTGTGGGGAAAGAGAAAGCAGAAAAGAGATTTGGTTCTATCTATCATTTGATTAACCAGTCTACACAAAACCCAACCAATCAAAATAATGCCTTAATCTTTTAGTAATATTGTACATATAACAACACTGTTTTATTGCCTTAACAAAACTAATTAGGAAGAGGTATATGGAAGTGTCTATATAAAGGGGTCCTTCCTCATACATATGGTCTATGTAAAGTCCTACTGAACAACATGAGATTTACATCAGAGAAGAGTTCTTTTGTCCATTAGTTACAAGCTTAAGACATTCATATGCTATTTTTTGTTTTTGTTTTTATTTATTCTACACTAGCAGTATAACCCGGCGTTGCTCGGGTGTAATGAAAGCTTTAAAACTAATCCATGGTCCTGGAGCTCAGACTCTTTGGACGTTGACACGAAAGACTAAAAAGCAATAGTTGTTTCCAGTAAAAGTGAAACTGTAGACTAAAAGAAAAATGAATGGATGTAGGGCAAATTTTGATTTTCTGGTATCGATATCAAATTTTCTGCACTATTGTAAGAACTGCAACCTTGAAACTTCTGAATATCGTTTCTCATGTCTTTGTCTCTGAGTGTATCAAATTTGATTAAAATCAGACCACTCTTTCTATATCCCGATTTTTTTGATTATTGATTTTCGATATTTATTGGGGTACCTTGACACAAAACCTAGCTAAGAACACTCGCAGACACTTATAGTACAACTGTGTAAATTTTCAAGAAAATCAGTTCGGAGTCTCTCTCACACACACACACACACACACACAAAGTTCCATTTATGAATAAGTTTAGATTAGATTTAGATGTGGTCAACTGATGACTAAGAAGTCACCCAGAAGTAAAAACAATACACATCTTGTATCCAGTCCACATGGCCCACAACCAATTTATGTAAAAAAGAATTCTGTTTTTAAGTTATTAAAAGTCAAAATATCTAATTTGAAATCAATAAAAAAGCAATGTATTAGCAGCCTGTTTTTCCCTACTTACTAATGAGATATTCACTTATTGGAGAAACGTAACAGTGCAGTATTATTAGAAACTTAAAAATAGACTATTTCATTATAGAATAGATGCTAGTTTACTTCTACTGTATAGTCTATAGTCTATAAAATTAACTCTATTGCCTCTTATACTGAAACAATTTACTTTTGAAAGGCTAGGACGGTGTTTCAAGTTTTGAATGACAATCTTTCTAGAGATGGTGTCTCAATAAAAACATAGTCTATTTGGTTGGCTGTGAATGTCTGAGTTGGGTACCAGGAAAAGCATCCAGCCTTGTAAAACCTTGCCTCAAATTATTATAACAAATCTCTTGTTAGACAGGACTCACCTTGCTTTGTGTGGGATTAATCCCAGTTATACATCAGCAAAAAAAATATGGTTATATATATGTTTGTGTGTGTGTGTGTGTATATGAAATTGTTAAAAGGAAAATATATATATCCAAAATGAAACTCTTTCATATATGGGACCATTCAAAAATAAGAATTATTTAAATAATTTTGCATAAGAGATATTTTTATATGAGTAAATCTACTATTATTATATGTGCAATTAACTCAGCTGTTGCAAGTATGACATTCTGCTTTTGAAATCTTTAAAAGTAAATATATAAAAAAAAGCTAACTCTAAACAAAAGAGATGTATTAGCAACCTGTTCTACTTTAATGAGATATTTCATTGTTATGGTAAGATGAGGCATATTTGCTTATTGGCATCAAACAGTACCCTCTGTTACTGCAACAGTAAAATATTTTATTACTAAAAAGGTGAGGTCAAATTACATAACCAACAAATATAAGAAGTCATATTATTTACATGTATACTATTTGATTTTATTTGTTGTTATCACAATGTTTCAGCTATTGTGCTCTCTGGCTTTCATCAGGTGCTTGTGAATCTAGGTAACCTGATGAAAGCCAAAGGGAACAATGGCTGAAACATGATGATAACAACAAAGTTGAGAATAATAATCTGCATATAAATAATTTAAATAATAACTTTTTATAACCAGAAAGTTAAATTATGCCTCATATTATATAATTGGCTATTTTCCATTTTTTTCTTTAGATGTTATGCAAAATATTTGCCAAAGACATCTTTGTACAAAATGTATATGGGTGAGAATCTGTAACACTGGATTTTTATTTCTAATTCAGATCACAGCTTTATATCATGACAGACAGACACACACCTTGGTTACCAAATGTCAACTAAGTGACCACAACCTCATCCAGATTTGGAGTTTACCTGAATTGCATCTTCAATTCAATATTCCTTGTGCACTGAACCTAACAACATGGACAAGGCTGGTAAATATTCTTTCAGATTTTATAAATGACTTATTTTCTAAGAAAGAAATTTCAATCAAGTATTGTATAAACTTGAGCATCGTGTGATATTTTTTTTTTTTTTTTACAGGACAGACTTAGTTCTATAGCCTTTGATAGCAACCAGTCTAGAAGAAGGAAAAACTAAATTAAAATTCTAACTGTAGGTAAATAGTAGGGCAGTCTGGGCTTTATAGCCATAGTTATCAACCAGAGTAGGAGAAGGAAAATTCTGAATTAAAATCTGTATCCTAAGTCTCTGAGATAGCCTAGCATGTTCAATTTTGTTCTGCCAACTCCTGCAGTGACACTGATGCCAAGCTTTATTGGACTCTGCCTTTCTCTTAGACAACATTTGTGGCATGGGGAGGGGAGATGTGCTGCATGGGCAACTGCCAATTTTTCTTAATAAAAAAAGAAACCTTACTCAGGCTTGTGCCCTGAACAGGGCATAACACTTCAGGTGCAGATCCATGGTTTTTCAAGATGAGCAGAGGCCATAATAAGTGTGTTTTTTTATCAGTTCTTTATGCTAAAATAATAGGGTGTCTCACTTATACAGGTAATTTTTTGGAAGAAGTCATGCATTTTCAAGGAAGTATTTTGATATGCAGTTAAAATTCATGCAAAAATCAGGGGTTACACTATACATGAAGTCTGCTTATACACTAGTATATACAATATCTAGCCTTCATCATTTGCATGTATAATTCTTCTTGCTTTCAAATGTTAATAATCAGTACTACTTGTCTAATCACAAAAAACAGAAAATTTTCTGTACATTAGCATTCTTTAGACATTCCTTAGGCCACAACATTTGTCAGAATGAATACATATTGATTTTTATTGAGTTATTTTTAATTTTTATTTATCATTATTAATAATAATGCCATAAATAGAATCATAAGAATATGTTAGCATCATGTTAACAGTGATGTTTGTCCCTACTAGCTGATCTATCTAACTTAAATATCTCAAAATTTCTCCTGAAATTTTCAGTTTGAAACTATAGAAAAAAAGAAAAGGAAAAGAAATTCTGGTAATGGTAAAACACTAACTTTTTTTTTTTAATCATGTCACCTCAAGCAAGGCGTTAACACCACCGATGTGCAAGGGGCTACATAAGAGTCAGAGAAAACCAGAAACAACATCCTAAACAGGGAACAAGGGGATGAGCCTCTTGACCTATTCAATAGATATGGGTGGAGTGTGAACCGGGTGATAGTTAGATCTATCTACTCCAATTAAGAAAAAAAATAAAATAAACATAGAGTGGTGGATTGCTAAGTTTTAACTTAGTTAAAGTCCAGTCAAAGAGATTTCTGCTAAATAAAAAAAAAAAGAAAACCAATTACGCATGAAAAGTTTAAAATTAAGCAAAAAAAATGTCTTACTTTTAAGAATATTTAAAACAAACTTGATTCCCATCCCAACACGAGGGTACTACCAGGAAGATAAAAATAATTTTTAACTTTTTGGTCACTCCAAGTGGATATTGAGGCGGGGTTGGGTTAGTCAACTGAAATAGCCAGTGAGTGACTCCAAGAGGGTAGCAAGACAACCAAATTACAGCCTACCAAGAAGAGAAAAGGAGAGACAAACAATCTAACACAGGGCCAACAAAAAAGAAAGAAAGAAACTAGCAATCTACCAGTCAAAGAGATTTCTGCTAAATAAAAAAAATAAAAAATAAAGAAAACCAATTAAACATGAAAAGTTTAAAATTAAGCAAAAAAAAACAACTTGAGAAACATAACATTAAGGCTACAGAGAAAGATGTCCTCCAGACAAAACATGCTTTAAATATTATATGCTTAAATACAATGTAAACAATTTTTCCTGAAAGCATCAGATATGGGTGTGTGTTGTCTATGCCATTAAATATAGTTACTGAATTCACAGAATGTGTTCTACTTCATATTTAGAAAATGTAATGTTTTTTTTTTTTTTTTTCACAATACATTGAACATTTCTGGATAATTAATTTAATGAATTAAAAGGATGTGCATTGTGGTGCAGTGGATAGTGGCCTGAAACACGAAATCAGGGAACTGAGTTCAAATTTCAGCTGAATTCATTGTATTCACTTATGCTCAACAGACAAAAACATGCTTTAAATATTATATGCTTAAATACAATGTAAACAATTTTTCCTGAAAGCATCAGATATGGGTGTGTGTTGTCTATGCCATTAAATATAGTTACTGAATTCACAGAATGTGTTCTACTTCATATTTAGAAAATGTAATGTTTTTTTTTTTTTTTTTTCACAATACATTGAACATTTCTGGATAATTAATTTAATGAATTAAAAGGATGTGCATTGTGGTGCAGTGTATAGTGGCCTGAAACACGAAATCAGGGAACTGAGTTCAAATTTCAGCTGAATTCATTGTATTCACTTATGCTCAAATACCCTTAGGGAAAGGTATTAATCTGTCTCTTCCCTCCAGCTATGGGTTAAAAAACACAGCACAGGTTGGGTTCTATAGCCTTGGTTGGCAATCAATCTACTGCAGAAAGTAATGGCAACCTACTGTGGTAAAATCATCTGCCCGGTTAGTCATACCTCTTTTGAGACATGATCACCCAAGCATCATGTATGGCACTTAACTGATTGTATTTAATGAAAATTTCCTTTTATTTGTGTCATGGTGGCATCACCCATTACAATGGATTGAACTCTTTCTACAACTACATATACTTTACCTCACAAGAGGAGCTCAGATCGAGAGATCAACATAATGCAGATCAGCCGAGAGCGATAGGCAGAGATAGCTAAGACTGCTACCATACGACTATTGCGAGTCCCAGTTCTAGTATTACTTCCTAACCCGTATTTATTCGTTTTACTAACAGAGTTCCACGTATTGTATTTTGCTGTGTTAATATATATTCGTTATTTCCTGTTTTGGTTGTTGTTGTATTATTTTCTTGCTGGACCTCTTAACTGGGTCCACGACAAATGGTGATAAAGAATTGAACAAATTCATGCAGAGAGGATTAAAAAAGAAAAATACGTTTTTCACATCAGGCACCCATGACAAGTGACAAACAAATACACGCAGAGAGATTTTTAAAAAATACAGTGTTCCACACAACAAGGGGCCACTAAGACTCAAAAAATCCACACAGTTACAAAAAAAACAAAAAAAGTAAAACATTGTCCCACAAGTGACGACAAAATACTAAAAAAATTATGCAGAGATAAAGGAATTTTTTGCTACAACTGTCACAACCACAAAAAGCATCAAGGAAACACAAATAATTCACGTTTTTGAACTGCAGTCGTTATACGAAGTGGCAACAACTACATAAAGAAAAAAAAGTTTTTCTTTTCTCCTTCTCACAGAAGTAAGAAAAAAATGGATTTCCAAGCAGCAATTGTTGAACTGTTAAAAAACTGGGTCCACGACAATTAGCGACATGTTGCGTGTTTTAAACATGAAAGAAGATACAACTATCATTGTCAACCTTTCCATATCTCAGCATAGTTTCTATCTTATCTTTCTTTCCTGCAAAACAAGATAAACCAGGTTTATTTTCAGGTTATTTTGTAAAATAATTTGAGAATTGGCTACAGTTCATTATGGCTTGCTGTTTGGTTTGTATTTCAGCATATCAAATTTTTTCAAATTATTTTGTAGGTTATTTAATGTCAAATCCTGTTGGCTGATAATGTGAGTGTCAAGGTAGACTTAGCACAAAAAAAAAAAGAAAAGTACATTTTACAAGTGGCCCTATTTTTTGGTGGGAAGAAGTTACTCCAATGCATAGAGATGAGGTTGACCCATGAACCCAACAAACAGAGAGAATGGCTAGTTCTTGCATACAATATATCTAATAACATGAGTTGGTCCATTCTGTTAAAAATGACGGCCAAATCTTTATATTGAAATGATGTCTAAAGTGACAGCAACATACATATTGATGTACCTACTGTTGAGTATCTTACATTGAAACATAAGAAAAATAAATTATCCAAACACCTGAGCATAAGAAATATATATATATATATATATATATATATATATATATATATTTTTTTTTAATCATATCACCCCAAGCAAGGCGGTGACACCACTGATGCGCATGGGGCTACTTAAGAGTAGAATGATAGGAAAAAAAAGAAAGCCGGGAACCACATCCTAAACAGGAAACAAGGGTTGATCCTCTTCACCTGTTCAAAAGACGTGGATGGAGTGTAAACCAGGCGATAGTTAAGTCTATCTACTCCAATTGAGAACAAAAAAAGAGAAAAGAAAAAAAAGTGAAAGAAGATTGGGAAAAAAAAAAAAAAGTAAAAGCCGGGAACCACGTCCTAAACAGAAAACAAGGGATGAGCCTCTTCACCTATTCAATATACACACACATACACACACACACACTACTCTTTTTTAATCATTTCACCCCAAGCAAGGCATTCCACCGCCACTATTGCACTTGGGGCTACATAGGGGAAGGTAAATAGAAAGAGTGATTAGATATAGGAAATGTCAAAAGGGGGGTGATAGATAGTTGGGTGGGTGGGAAGAGTGTTTGAAAGAATGGAAGCGAGTTAGTTTGTTAGGAGGTGTCTATTGACCTTACATTTAAACTCCTGGAGATTGTAGCCGTCGGGGAAGCAGTCATGTGGAAGGGAATTCCACAGTCGGGAAGTGCGAGAAAAGAAACTGTTGGAGTAGAAGTTGCGGTTGCATTTTATCGGTTTCACTGTAAAAGGGTGGGATCTAGTTGCTAGTCTAGTATCTCGTGCAAATTCGAACCAAGGGGGCACCAGTGATCTAAGTTCATCAGAGCAGAAGCCATGAAAGTATTTATAGAAGAGACACAGGCCACCCTAGTTTTTTAAATAAAATGATGTATTTTATACTACTTTTAGTATTTATTGTTAAGTGGATAATTCTAAATGAAAACAGAATGGTTCTTTTGTTATTATTACTTTGCAAAATTTTACGAGGCAAGGAAGCAAAAATAAACTTGTCCAAATAACCCTAAATTTTCTTCATTCTTTCATTGATGAAACTGCAATATAGGTAATTATTAAATATTTATAAATTCATTTTTATTATAAAAGAGAGTATATATATATACTTCACTACTCAAGGACATAATTATTGCAAAATTAAAATAAGGTATTGTTAAAAGACAAACAAGAGCTTTCATACATGGTAGTAATGTTTAATAACTGGTAGTAAAGAGAATGAACTGAGCTGGCACTACCTCACTTTTGTCTTATCTCTCTCTCTCTCCATGAGCATGACAGAATAAAAAAAAGATATGTAATAAAAGAAAGAATGGCAACCTGTAAAGATGGAGAGGATATTCCAAATGATTTTATCAAATTAATATAAAATATCAATTAGATAAAAATAGAGGGCTTAATAGATATTATCCAGAGCAATATAAAATATCATGATATCATGTATTGAGTTTTTCTCTCAATATATATATATATATATATATATATATATATATATATATATATATACCCTCTCTATTATACTACATACTGTTGTGCATTTATTTGGATGTAATATATATATTTTCTGTCATGCTCAGATTTTTGGATAATTGTTTTTTCTTATATCTTTATGTCAGTCAGTTAAGTGCCATGCGCGATACATGCTTGGGCGATCATGTTTTGAAAGAAACATGACTGACTGGGCAGAAGATTATCCCGCAGTAGGTTGCCATTGCTTTCTGCGGTAGACTGGTTGCTAACCAAGGCTATAGAACCTAATCTGTCCTGTTATTTAACCCATAACTGGAAGGAAGAGACAGATTAATACCTTTCCCAAGGGTATTTGCGCGTAAGTGAACGCAAGGAATTCAACTGGAATTCTTTATGTAAGATACTCAATAGTAGATACTTCAATATATATGTTGCTGTCATTTTAGACATCATTTCAATATAAAATATTTTTTAATGAAATACACCCACTCGTGTTATTATTTATTTATTTATATATATATATATATATATACACATACACACACACATACACACAATGGTCTTTATTATAGTAGAGGATTACTGACATTGGCTCACACTTTGAGTCTCTTATGATGAATACATGGATTGTCTTTGATTTTTCTCAAAGAGCATTTTCTCTCTTATACATAATGTACAAATTAGTTTTCATCGGAGTAAAACAACATTATATAGATTTCTCAGGATTTTAGGATTAAATATTTATTAGACAAATGATCATTCTATGATTTGTTAATGAAGAAAAGATTAATTTCCTATTGAGCGAGATTAAGATTTCAAGGTGAGACAGAAAAAAAGGTACTGTCTCATTTATAATAAAAAGAAATAAAGAATTAGTGTTTCAGGGAAAAAGGGAAATAAATTTTCACTTTATACCTCCCAGAAATTTCTAATCCCTCTCAGTGGAGCATCAGCCATCAACAAGGTTGGGGGTAATCAAAGTTTCTGTGACTTGTCCTTTTTAACAGGTGTGGGTGTTGAATCTATGCAAACCCCTTTCTCCTCCGGTGAGGTAGGTTGGTTGCCAACTAAGGCTATAGAACACAGTCTGCACTACTGTTTAACTGGATGGAGAAGAGATGGATTAATACCTTTCTCAAGAGTCAGTTAAGTGCCATACGTGAAACACGCTTGGGCGATCATGTCTCTCTCGAGACATGACTGACTGGGTAGAACGTTATCCCGCAGTAGGTTGCCATTGCTTTCTGCAGTAGACTGGTTGCCAGCCAAGGCTATAGAACCCAATCTGTCCTGTTATTTAACCCATAACTGGAGGGAAGAGATGGATTAATACCTTTACCAAGGGTATTTGTGCATAAGTGAATGCTGGAATTTGAACTCGGCTCCCCGATTTCTTGTTCCGAGTCGATATCCACTGTACCACAACAAGAGTATTTGTGCATTAATGAATGCAGCAGATTCAACTGGATTTGTCATTCCAAACCAATATCCACTGCAACACAACACACATCCACCTCCCAGAAAAACCTCCCACATAATGGTAAAATGTGAGCTAGATGAACATAATATTGCCACTAATGTCTTACCATTATGTAGAAGGTATTTCTGCCACATGTATATTCATGTGTATTGTATAAGATTAAAAGAAAATAGTATATAATATTTGATGGCATATAAGACCTCCCCACACTTCATTTATATGTAATGATGATAAAGTTAGGCTAGATATAAATATACCATGTGTGAGTAAACATTAGCTTTGCAGATATCTCCACTTTGCATAAAAAAAATCAGCAGGTCATGTATAGGTATCCTGCTACAGTATCTGTTATACAACAGATTCAGGATGACTCTGATTGATAACAGAAATGTATGTGTAGTTAAATATACATTTACTAACATTCAACAGCCATTACAATAATGAGGACAAGAAGCTGGCCCTGGGAATGATGGTAAATTGTATCCAGCAGCAGTGCCTCTGATTGGGAGGTTGTGAGGAGCATGGAATCACCACTTAAAATGAAAAAAAAAAGCATTGAAACTTTTAATGAAAGGTCAAATTTACTTGTTTCTTTAACACTAAGTAACTCTAGTGTCAGAGTGGTTTTATTGTCTTACTTGAGATAAAGACAAGTAAGACAATAAAACAGAGTAAGACAATAAAACCACTCTGACACTAGAGTTATTTAGTGTTAAAGAATATGAGGAAAAAAACTCAGGGAAAAGAACAATAAAACAACAAGAATTAAGAAGACAAAAGCTAATGATTAACATTGTATTTAAATTTTTGAAGTTTAAAGTTGACTGAGAAGCAAGAAGATGAAAGAGTTCCACAAGCAAGATGTGCAAAACAAGAAACTTTTAGCATAGAACTTATGATTACATCTAGCCATGTCAACTGTAAAATGATCTTGCTACTAATATAATACTGCACTTAAATTCATAATGTCTAAGTACCATAGAGGAGAGTTCATCAGAACAATCACCATGAAAGTAATTATAGAAAAGGCAGAGGGGTGCTACATTATGGCAGTGGAAAAGTGATTGAAGCTAAGATGCCAGGTCAGGACCAATAACATTGCAGATCCTTTTTTAGCTTTTATCAAAAATCTCTAAATATAGAGCAGGAGAACCAAACCATATGTGGCAGCAGCATTCAAAGCAAAGATGAATGGTAGACTTGTAAATATGTAAGATAGATTCTCGAGACAATTTGTTTTTTTAATCTAAAACAAAAGTTCTGTATGTAGTTAGATCAAATGGACTGCTAGAAAATTTCTTAGTGGACAGAACTTTTGATAAAATGTAGAACAAAAAATGGTTACTATGTTGAAAATTATTCCAACATATATCACCTGAAGAATACTGGAGTGTACTACCACTGGAACATTGTGTATATGACAATATAGATTAGAACAACAATCTAAATAATGTAAATAGTGTAAAATATTTATTTTGTTTAGATAAATTTCATGACTCTCTTTGATGTAAAACTTGTTTTACAAGATTAGTGGATAGTGTTCTTATCAAGCAACCCTTTGTTTTTGAAGAGAAATAAATTTCCTTTTTTTTTTCTTTTTTTTTTTTTAAAATAACTGCTTCATTATTCTATCTGGTATCAAACTTGTTTCTCTATGATTGGGGACTTCACAATTAACTGTCATATAAGAAATTCTTCTGATTATAAATTTTTATTATTATTGATCTTTCATAATGATTTCTTAACTTTTTTTTCCCAGGGTCTCACGCTGCTGACTGGTTATAAGGATGGACATCTTTTTTGGCACAAATTAATTCAAACTGAGGATTTTGGGCATCTAAATTCCAAAAGTAATTAATCTAATTTTCGAAATTTATTTTACGTATTTTCTGATTATTTATATGTTTCATTTGTTGAAAAGAATGTTTGGTTGGTTGGTTGTTTTGTTTTTATGGCATATCAACCTCGGTGAGTCATTTATTGCCAACTAAATTTTATTTATTTATTGCTGGTAATACCTTCTTCTTTCAACAATTTATTGTTGTTTTTTTTTTATATAAGTTTTGTGTCTGGTAATACTTTTTTCTTTTCGAGTATCAAGATTCATTGGGATTCGTTTTTTTTTAAGGCTAGAGTCCCCAAGTCCTACCCTGTTATTTAACCCATAATTGGAGGGAAGGGACGGATTAATACCTTTCCCAAGGGTACCAGTGCTTGAGTGAATGCAGGGTATTCAACTGGAATTTGAACTCAGCTCACCGATTTCTCTTTCCAAGCTGATATCCACTGCACCACAATGCACATCCGTCACTAAATGTTTACGGCACCTGGTATTTCTAAGCGGTCACCCATCTAAGTACTGACCAGGCTCAACATTGCTTAACTTCGATGATCGAACGAGAATTGGTGTATTCAACATGATATGGCCATAAGCCCAGAACGTGTGGGAGGCTAAATTGTTAACATATCTCTGAACCGAGTTCAAAACCTGGCTGGGAATGTTTGCTTTCTCTTGGTATTAATTCCCCTTGGAAAACATGAATACCATATCTTCCCACAGATATTGGTAAATAGTAGGACAGTTGGAACTATTTAGCCATGTAAGGCAGCCTATTTGAAATATCAAACTAGCAACCCAGCCCTGTAAAATATTACAATTGCTATAATGAATGGTTCTGTATGGATTGTTTGAGAAATAGACAAATTATTGCATTATGTGTTATAAAACATACAATTTAATTTACTTTGCATTGCAACTTTTTGAACCAAGGTTACCAAATTGAGCTACTACATAGTAACTGAGGTTACATTTGAAAACCCATTGCTATTAAATTTTCAAGTGATTTTGTTCTTATCCATGTTTTTTGCTGAGCTTGGTCCTTCTTAGCAAATTTTTAAGTCTGCATCACATTTCATACTTAAAATATGTTTCATTTTTAGACTAATCTGAGTTTTGTCAAGTTTCATGCTGTTGCTACTAAAAATGATTATTTAATTTATTTAATAATTGGTACCTTGGTGTTCATGACCTTGAAGTTGATGAGAAATGGTGTCCCTATTGGCCAGAGAAGTTGATTGGAAACAACCAAATCAAGATCTTATGGGATTTCAACATCTCAACAAACTACATCCTTAAAGCCATAAAACCAGACATCACTGTCATTGAAAAAAAAAAAAAATAATGCTTACTCACCAATATGGCTGTTCCTGGTTCCCAAAGAAATTGACAACCTTAAAAGTACACTGACTCTGGATTGTGGTTGTCAGAATGTGGGAGGATTAAGCCACTATTGTCTCCACAGTCATCATCGGGTGTTGGGGTCTATATCCCAAAACTTAAAAGTCTTACATGAATAAAATTGGAATAACATATAATATGCCATCACTTCAGAAGTTTACATTGCTTGGCTCTGCTTATACAGTGGAATATACAGTGGAACCTCATTTCACAAATTTATAACCTGAAATGTTCATAAACCAAATCTATTTTCCTCATAGAATCAATGTAAAATGGATTAATCCATTTCTGAACCCCAGATGATAGCTTATTTAAACATTTACAACAATACTTTGTGTAGAAATTCATTCACGAAACTAATGAATATTATTAAATCTAGCATAAAAAAGATAGACGCAAATAAAATATAGATAAAAACTTAATTTAATTTTACTGTATATGTAAGGAGTAGAGTTGATGATGCAAGTGGAAGGAGGTGAAAAAGGGTAGTGAAGTGACTCATTTACATAAGAAGTTATCAAGAGTATAAATAGCTACAGCTGTTACTCATGATGTAATTGAGTGTTTACTACTTTCTGGGATTTAGTAACACTGCATAACAATGGCATCATCAATATCTAAAGAACCGAATGGACAATTATCACTTGATAACTACAAGTACAGAGAAGTATGGCTTAGAAGTCTAGCAGCTAAAATTATAACCAAAAAGCCAAATGATTTAGAATCAGAAGAGAAAACAAGATAACTGATCTCTTCTTGGCAACTGTAGGTTGTGAGGCTATTATAAAAGTATCAACAATTGGATACCCAAGACAGTTGGAGGAAATGATGTTTAATGATATAGGTTGGCTTAGAGAACCTGATGTTCACAGGATGGATAGAGGGGAAGAATGGCAAGGGAAAGCTTCACAAGACATACCTGATGGACTTGAGCAGATTGATGGTGAAGCGAGAATTTGGAGGGCCATGTTCACCTATGTTCTGAAGGGACACAGCACATACAAAAAAAATGGCTTACGTTGAATACACCAGTTCTCGCTCGATCATCGAAGTTAAGCAATGTTGAGCCTGATCAGTACTTAAATGGGTAACCGCTTAGGAATACCAGGTGCTATATTGAATATATGATAAAACCCTTTGGAAAGAGAAAGTCAAACTGACCTGAAGTAAGTTAGTAAATAAGTTTTGAAAAAGGCATGCAAACTTCACGTTTTAGACTATTCTTTGTAATTTAGAGGGTGGCGCCAAGCTTAGGGCTTACGACCATATCACATTGAATACACCGGTTCTCACTTGATCACCGAAGTTAAGCAACATTGAGCCTGGTTAGTATTTAGATGAGTGAATGCTTGGGAATACTGGGTGCTGCAAGCATTTAGTGACGGATGTGCGTTGTGGTGCAGTGGATATCGGCTCGGAAAGAGAAATCAGTGAGCCGAGTTTGAATTCCAGTTGAATACTCTGCATTCACTTAAGCACTGGTACCCTTGGGAAAGGTAATCTGTCTCTTCCCTCCAGTTATGGGTTAAATAACAAGGGTAGGACTTGGGGACCCTACCTTTAAAAACAAATCCCAATGAATCTTGATACTCGAAAAGAAAAAAGTATTACTAGACACAAAACTTATATAAAAACAACAATAAATTGTTGAAAGAAAAAGGTTTTACCAGCAATAAATAAATAATAAAATTTAGTTGACAATAAATGACCCACTGAGGTGTTGATATGCCATAAAACAAAACAACCAACCAACATAAAAGAAAAAGAATAGTAAAAAAAAATCTAGCATTTAAGAAAAAGTTAGTAAATACAGAGAGAGAGCTTAATTCATGGACATTTCTCAAAAAGTGAATGAGTCATTCATCGAATATGTTCTTTGTTTGAAACAGACTGCCAAATATTGTGAGTTTGAAAAACTGTGATCGGAAAACCATTCAATCAAAACTCAAATGAAATTGGGAAATGGCCTTCAAAATCAGGAATATCAACAAATGACTCTAATGCAATTACAGCTGGAAAAACTGTCATTGTAACAGTGTATTGGATTTTTTAGCAACAAGGATTCAAAAATTTAATTCAGCAAAAGTTACTGATCTGGTAGAGAAAATGGATACATATACAATAGAGAAAAAAGACAAAATAATGTGCATTTTAAATCATTTCAGGCAAATAAATTTGTTGATAAGGATGATCTTATTTGGGGGTGAGCACAACAATTGCCATGTTACTGATAATATTGTTTCTTTAATTTCTTGTTAAAATTAATGTACCAGCACAATTAGAGGTTATTTTTTGTTATTGTATAGCTAATAAAATTGAAGATATATTCTATGGGGCATTGTGTGGAATAAAAAAAATGAGAGCAAAGATTATTGTAATGTTTAAATAAAATGATGATATTCATTTAAACGTTAGATACACAAATTATAACTGTCATCATCATCATTCATTCGTTACACCCAATGATGTGTAGGGCAACAACTTTTTGTTACTGTTTCCATAACAAACTGTTTTTTATGGGGCAGGGTTGTTAGCCCTGCGCCTAACCCTCAAACCTGGAGGACTGGTGAAATATTATTGGTCCTTATATTTACAGCACCTGGTATTCCCAAAATACCCATCTAAGTACTGACCAGGCGCGATGTTCAGTGATCAGACGAGAACCGAGAACCGGTGTATTCAACACGATAGAGACATAAATAAAATTATAACTATAATTATTGTGAAATGAAAGTTGGAAAGTTCTTCATTTTCCTGTAATGAAATGAACTTCAGTCGTCTTCCAGTGAGGAAGAGAGAAAGTGGAGTTGGGAGACAAAATCAAAGAGATTTTGTTGTTGATTGGATAAGAAAAACAAGACAACATAGACTTGTGTTTCTTAACTGTTGTCAATCCTTCTGTAATTTGAATGAACATTTGGCTTTTATGCGCTCATGTAGGATCCAGAAGCCTTAGTTTATTCATTGTCAGGATCCAATCCCATTGGCTATTTATTTTTATTAATTGATAATTTGAAGTATGCTTAAAAGCTGTGTTGTCTACGGCTATATCTTGTTGACTACACTGGTTCTCGTCCGATCACCAAAGTTAAGCAACATCGAGCCTGATCAGTACTTAGATGGGTGATTATTTGGGAATACCAGGTGCTGTAAATGTAGGGACCAAGAATGATCCAGTTGTTCTTCAGGTTTGGGGGTTGGGTGCAGGGCTAACAACCCTGTCCTATAAAAGAACAGTTTAAGGAAACAGTAACAAAAAGTTGCTGCCCTACACACCATTGGATGTAACAGGTGAGATGATGATGATGATGAAAGCTGTGCAGAGTCTATGTGCATTGTGTTTATTTTAGTTATTTGCTCCTTCTATTTGAGTTTCTGTTTACACTATAAAATAAATATCATATCATATCCAGGATTGAATTAGCATAAAAGAATTTTCTTTGATTGCACTATTTTAAACATTTCTTGATAATAATATATTTCTTCTTCATATTTTACTCTAAAACAATCAAGTCAAAATATACACTATTTACATTATTCAGACTATTGTCTTTGCTACCATGTTTATGACGTTTTGGCTGTTGTACATGCCGGTCTTCTTCAGGTGCTAAGAATTTTGAACTGAACCCTTTATTACGATCACTGGTGTACATCATTCTCATTCCATATGCAAAGCCACTTCTGGTAGCTATGAGTTATTTTCCTTTAACTTAGTTCTTCTGAGTTATTTGTTCACCACTGCTGTAGCCTGGTATTGAACTCACGACTCTTTAGGTCAAGTCACTGGAACTAATTAACATCTATATCCACTGGGTCATATGTCCTCAAGGACACATGGACTAGTGAAGAGTTAAGTTAAAGGGAGATAACTCATGGCTACCAGAAGTGGCTTTGCATATGGAATGAGAATGATATACCCTAGTGATTGTAATAAAGTGTTCGGTTTTAAATTTCTGGCACCTGAAGAAGGCCAGAACATAAAACGGTTGAAATGTCATAAACATGTCAGCAAAGATGAGGACAATAGTCTGAATAATGTAAATAGTGTAAATACTACCTCATCTCAGAAGTATAGACAAATGCTGAAGTCAAAGTATGTTGAGTAAATATTTCTTCATATGTTTTTTTCTTTATTCTTGAAGCAGAAGCTTCTTATCGCAAAAATGGGCTAACATTCACTACTTCTCTGATTCAATTCTGGCTTTTTTTTTATATACAAGCTCGACCCAATATTAGACTACCTTTTATGCTAACTTTAACGCTTTTAAAAACCAGTCCAAATTCCTAAAATAAAGTTTCTTCCTATTCTATAAGTTACAGATGACATCAAGAAAAAAAATCAAATGTGTGGTTGGGTGCATTGAAATGAACAATTAAATTCTCTAGCATTGTAATAGTACATAGCTGTTAGAAAATCAAACAAGTACAATAATTTAAACATCTGGGAAGTGTTTTAACAGAAGAAGGAAAATGCAATACTGAAAGCACATTAGATAGTGAAAGATGCCTTTCAAAAGTTAAACAAAGTATTAACATACAAAAATTTTGTTAAAAACAAAAAAAAAATCCTGAACTGTTATGTAATATCAGTCCTCTTATATGACAGTGAATGCTGGACAATCTCTGCACAAATGAAAAAGTGACTTGGAGTAACATTAATGTGGCTCTACAGAAACATGTTGAGAATGATGCTATCCTCTTTGGAAAAAAATTGCCTGTCCCTGATATAAGCCCTTCTCCTGCTATAAACAAATGTTTGAAATAAAATACTGAGTATTTTTTATCTGAAATACGAAAATCAAAAAACCTCCAAAATCTAAAAATTCTTTAAATGCTGACATCTTCTATGTGCTCTGTCCCTTCAGGATGTAGGCGATCATGGCTTTCCACATTTCCCTATCCCTGGTGGTTCTTAGCACGCCTTTTCCTGTTACATTATGCAACCCTTGTTCCGTCATTCACCTGATTAGGTCCTTCAAATATGTTATTCATTGCTTTCCCCTGTCTCCTTTTCCCCTCTATCTAGCCTGTTAGTATCATGTTCTCCAAGCCCTCCTTCCTTATTGCATATCCCAGGAACTTCAGCTGTCTCTTCCTGATGCTCAGTATTAGTTTCCTTTTTGTTTCCATCATTTCTAAGACCTCATCTGACATCACTTGCCTCAAATAGGAAATTCAGAAAGCACTGGAAAGTTTTCTAGAGATGATGTGCAGCTGTTGTAGCCACATCAGCTCTGGATAGAGGTTCCCCAGCCCAGCTATGTAACCTATGTTGGTCCCAGGTTTTTTGTTAGCAATTGCTATAGCAACACATTCATTCATTTATTAATTACCAGGTGTTTCATGTTCAGTAAAGATATTATTCAAAATGCCCTACATATGTGTAATGAAAAGAAAAAAAAAAGCATTTTATATTTATCAGTATCTCAGAAAGTCAAACTGTTGGAAAAATTCTGAGGTTTAAGTGTGAAGTGCCTGACTGAACAACCACCATTTATAACCCAAGAAAATAGAAGGAGAAATTGTTAAAGTTTTATGATGAAAATGATGAAGAGAAAATAATGAAAAAAAAAAAACATTGCACAGATCTAACATGACACCAGCCCAGCCACTGCTTTCTATATCCTGTTTCCCCGGTGAGCTGAAGGGACCACCGCCATTTGCCACGTTGTGAATTTTTTGTTCCTCATAGCGGGTTCTTGTTCCCCCAGGTCGGTCTGATGATGAAGGATGAAATGGCTGGGGTCTACGCTGGAAGAAAATCACTATTTGTGCTGGAAAAGGTTCCGGCCACAACCGCAAGGACATAAAAAAAAATAAGCAACACTTTCAGTTCCTGTACAAAGAGTCTTTTAAGACTACTGCTTTTATGCCGCTACCAAAGAATTTACACGAATACAAAGTGTTTTAATGAGATTCACTCATTTGGGTCAGAAGGTAACAGAGAGAGAAAGGCACCTTCAGTTTCCAACTGGTCTAAGGGAGGTACAATTATGTTTTTTTTTATTTATTAGTTTATATGTTAAAAGAAATCAATTGAAGTTTGTTTTATTATTTGTATATTTAGTTAGCTTCACAAATTATTTATCCTGTTTATCTGTAAATAAACCTATTTTTATTTTTTTTTTGACAGTGTATCCAGAGTTTGAACCAGATTTAAAACCAAGCAAATCCCCACCTCACCAAGCAGAAATACTCACCGTTGATGCCTGTCCTTCCAGGCTTTTATTATCTTCTTGCAGGTAAAAAATCTAAAGCAAGATTTATTGATTTATAATACAGTGTGCAATGTATGAATTGTCATCTAAATTAGACGAAAATGAAAATAACACTGACATCTCATTTTAACAGATATTTTTGACTAATTTTGGTAAATATATCTTGTAATACTGGATGTGCATTGTGGTGCAATGAATATCGGCTCGGAACAAGAAATCAGGGAGCCGAGTTCGAACTCCAGTCAAATTCCTTGCATTCACTTATGCACAAATACCCTTGGGAAAGGTATTAATCCCCTCTCTTCCCTCCAGTTAAATAGTAGGACAGATTGGGTTCTATTGCCTTGGTTGGCAACCAGTTTATGGCAGAAAGCAATGGCAACCTATTTGTCCAATAAAATCACCATTGGCTTCAACCACAGCCTCCAGATGATTTTGGAATCTTCTGCAGCTCTTCTAGATGCTCTCCTTGTTTACGCTAGTAAATGCTGCTATAATTCCTTGCCTTCACTTCATCTTTGGTGTTACAAGGAGTTTGTTGGTCTTTTGCCCAACTGCGATCCATAAGGGGTCGCAGTCTAAGAAGATAGGTGGCCAGATGTAAGGGGTAATGTGGTTACAGAAATTGTCTGAGAGACATGACTGGGTTCTCCTGTTAAATGGCATAGTGTAGAGTCCTGTTGTCAGACACAGGATCTTCTAGCAGCCAACCTTTTGAACCAGAGCAGCACTACCTCCTTAAGGTACTCCGCACAGCATGCCTTTTCTAAATTTCTGAGTCATGGTGCTCTTTTTCCCACATACAGTCCCCAACTAACACTGCTATACTGAGCAGTCAAAAAAATAAAAAACTACCAACATGCATGTGTGAAATAAAAAAATAAAATGGTGACAATTTATCCATTGCACCTTGTATATATACACCCTAGTGTATTTATTACTTTATATATTTAATAATAAGGTATTCAAGATATAACAAGTAATCTGTGCCTAAATACACTAGTTTAGTACCAACCTACCTACTTAACACATCACTTAATACTTCCCGGGCTTGACATATAGATGGCACCACTAATAAAAAATTCAGATGAAGTACTAACCTTCAAATGGTATGTGACAAATTTGGGCCCTGCTGGATTATTAGTTTACCAATTTCAGTTATTTCAGTGAAGCTACTGTTGCAAATTTTCAAAATAATGGAAAAATCTGAATTTTGTGTGTTGATAAATTGTTGCTTTCTGATGAAAAAAAATACTGTTCAAGCTAAGCAATGGCTTGATAAGTGTTATTCAGACTCTATTCTATTGGAAATAATGGTTAAGAGATGGTATGCTGACTTAAATGTGGTCGTACAGACACAAATGATACTGAATGCACAGGTCGCACAAAATCGGCAGTTGTCCTGGAAAACGCTAAAAAAATTCACAAACTCATTTTGGCCAATCATAAGTTGAAGTTGCGTGAGATAGCAAAAGAGTTGAACATATCAGAAGGCAGTGTATTCACCATCTTGCATGAACATTTGGCGATGAGAATGCTGTGTTCAAAGTGGTGCTGCGTTCGCTCACAGTCCATCAAAAACAACAATGCGTCAATGTTTCAGAGCATTGTTTGCAGCTGTTTTAATGCAACAAGGAGTTTTTACATAAATGTATGACAATGGATGACATATGGATCCACCATTTCACTCCAGAATTAAATTAGCATTCAGCTGAGTGGACAGCGGCAGATGAAATCTGTCCAAAGCAGCCAAAGCTGCAAACATCAGCAGGCGAGGTTTTGGCCTCCATATCTTGGAATGCACAAGGTATTTTGTTCATTGATTACCTTGACAAAGAAAGAACCATTAATAGCAAATATTATATAGCATTATTGGTGCATTTGAAGGAAGAAAGTGCCAAAAAACAGACACAAATGAAGAGGAAAAAAGACTAAGACAACACAGTCACAAGTCAATCACTACAATGGCAAAATTACATGAATTGCACTTCAAATTGTTTCCGCATCCACCCTATTCTCCAGATCTGGTCCCCATCAACTACTGGCTGCTTGCAGACTTCAAAAGAATGCTCCTGGGAAAGAGATTTGGCTCCAATGAATTAGTGTTATTGGAAACTGAGGCATATTTAAAGGTCAAAGACAAATCGTTCTACAAAAAAGACATCAAAGTGTTGGAATCAATGTATCACCCTAGAAAGAGACTATGTTGAGGAATAAAGTTAAATATGGATTATGAAGTGCATGAAACCATTACTACATTCCCTGAAATACTCGGTCTTTCTGGAAAGTATCTAATTATTTAATATTAAAAAGAAAAAAGACTACCAAAGGCAATGGTAGTGGTGGTGGTGGTGGTGGTGGTGGTGGTGGTGGTGGTGGTGGTGGTGGTGGTGGTGGTACTGCCTTTTTCTTTTTCTTCCCTTCAGGGTGTAGGTGGCCATGGCCTTTCACATCTCTATGTCCCTTGTAGCTCTTAACACCCCTTTTCCTGTTACTCCTCCCAAACCCTACTTTGACATTTATCCTCTTAATTCAAATGTCACACATGGCTTTCTTCTGTCTCTCCTTTCCTCTGTCTGTCCCATGAGTATCAGATTTTCCAAGACCTTCTTTCTCATTACATGTCCCAGGAACTTCAGCTATCTTTTCCTGATGCTTAGTATCAATTTCCTTTTTAATTCCATCATCTCTAAAATCTCGTTGTTGCTCACATGTTCGGTCCATGGCATGCTTAGTATTTTCCTGGAGAACTACATTTTGGTTGCTGCCAGTCTTTCCTTCATCTGATGAGATTGTCCAGCGTTTGCCGCCATATTGAAAGACAGACAGCACATAACAATCCAGTACTCTCTTCTTTGTTTCCAGAAAAGTTTTCCTGTCTCTACTCATCTTCTGGAATGCATCTTCCTTCTTCTTCTTCTTCTATATGCCCTGTCCTTTCAGGATGTAGGCGATCATGACTTTCCATGTCTCCCTATCCCTGGTGGCTCTTAGTATGTTTTCTTTTATTGCACCACGCAACCCCCATTTCATTATCTGCTGTCTTCCTCTGTCTCTTTTTCTGGCCTGTCAGTATCAGGTTCTCCATGCCCTCCTTCCTCATTGCATGTCCAAGGAACTTCAGTTGTCTCTTCCTGATGCTCACTATTAATTTTCTTTTCATTGCCATTTTTTCCAAAACCTCATCATTACTCACATTCTTGGTCCATGATATCCACAGTATCCTTCTGTAGAACTACATTTCCGCTGCTTCAAGTTTTTTCCTCATCTTCAATGATATTGTCCAGCATTCACTGCCATATTGAAGAACTGACATCACACAGCATTCTAGTACTCTCTTCTTTGTTTCTAGTGAAAGTTTCCTGTGTCTTAGTACTTTACTTAGCTTCTGGAACGCGTCCTTTGCCATACCAATTTGCCTTCGGATCTCTGTGTTGCACTTTCCATCTCCTGTTAGAAGACTTCCTAGGTATTTAAATTATTGTACTTGCTTGATTCTAGTATCCTCCACCTGTATTTGGCATTTTGGGTTGCTCTTTATTTTTAATAAACTAAAATACTCCTTTTGAGCTCTTACAGACTTACCGTTTGTTCCATTTTTTTTTTCAAAACAATCTGCATAGTTAGCTTTCAGGACTGCCATATTGTGTCATATTGCATTCTCCTTGATCTTTCCAGCATTTTAATGCAGATATTAATTTTGAGAAAAGCCAGAAATCTTGTCTGATAAAAGTAATGTGTTTCTGTCTGAATTTTTGGAATAAGGAATTAATGTAAATTATAGGTGATGTGACTATTTTGCAAAAAAAATTTTCATGAGACATGGTTGGTTATTGTAAATGCAATTGTCACACACAACGCAGTCTTACTCAATAGCATCTCACTTCTGATTAAGTAACCTCATTGGAGAGTCTCCATTCACACTTGTGTAATAAGTTTTCCTCTGCATCACAGTTAGTTCTTGAGTCATTCAAAATGGCTGAATGTTTTCTAAACACTATAGATTGACTCTTGTGTCACAAGTTACCTTACTGCTTAGAAATCTCTTTTTATGATTGTCATGATAGAAAATCATTATGCAATTCAGTTTTCTAAATTAAAACTTGAAAGGAGCTTTGAATATATTGCGTAACTAAAAACATAGGTTTGTTTTTCATGGTTCAATGGCATTAGTTTTAATTAACTGAATTCAAAAAGATCACTTTGCATTCTAATAGTTGAAATGAACTACCATTTTTTTAAGTTGTCAAAATGAACATATTTTTCATTTATTGATTCTGACATTAAAATGGATGAAATTAAATCAAGCCAATTTAATTCAGTGTAATTTTTTGTCAAAGTTTTTTTAGATAAAGTATAATCATTATTATATGCTTTGCTATTGTTGCAGAGTGGCTAACACCCCTGCAGCGCTCTCAATGATGGAATGGTCCATGGTTTGAAATGGCCTATTTAAGTAAAGAATAGCATTCGAGGTGTAATATTTGAGTGTCATTTGAGTAATATGTGGACTGATTGCTTTGGTGACTATTGCGATCTAAACCTTTCCTTCCAGTATTGTAAGTTCTATCTTGTCTGTTATTGTAACTATTCAACTGTTCTGTGTATATCTGCTTAGCACCGGATATGATAGTGAATAATACCATAGCACACTTCTCTGTGTATCGTATCCACCTTGGTGATACAACAGCTATTCAAGAGGAGCTGTATTAAACCGTAACTTAATAATCATATTCTCTCATCCCATCTACCCTACTAAGCAGAACCCATAAAGCTATCATTCACTACAGCTAGAGAGAGACTAACCTAATATCCCTCCTGAATGACACAGGTAGGTATAAAATTTTTATCATTATGTATATGTGCTGTTACAACAAATTTACTATCCCACTCCATGATCTTGTGAGGGAGGCAGAATGTTAGTAACCCAGTAGGATGAAAAATAAGACCTACAAAGGGGCTGAACTCTTGAGGAATAAATACCAAGCTAACCAGAGGAAGCAACAGGAAACCACTCAACTATTAACCCTAAGAACAATCATGGCCTTGAAAAATTAATGTATGAAACCTAACAGCATGAATGGGGTTAAGTCTAAAAGAATTGACTCCTTGCCTGGGAAGGACCGACATGGGTGTCACCTGACCATCATCCAGCAACTGTTAACACCAACAATTTATAGGAGATATAATTCCTCGAAATTGATCCCTTGTCCAAAAAGTAATGACATGAGCAACAGGTATCACCAGGCTGTTCACACCATACAAAAATTAACTCTCGGACCATGGGACATTAGAAAGTTGAATTACTGTGGACAGCTGGAGAATGTCAAGCAAGTGATGAGTGGATTGAATAATAACAATTTTAGACATATGTGAAACTAGGTGGCCAAACAATGAAGATTTTGTCAGTGACAACAACAGGATCACATACACAGACAGTAAAAATAATGAAAAAAAAGTTAGCTTGATACTGGACCAAGACATGAAGAAATGCATTCTGGGGTACTGCCAGTTATCTGAAAGAGTTTTTGTGGTCAAACTGAAAGGAAAGCCCTTCACCATAGCTGTTATAGTTGCACCAACAATGCAAAGCACTGAGGAGGAAATAGAATTTTTCTACTCCATATTGAACAATAACAAGGCTCAGTGTAAAACACAAGAAATTAGAATTATCATGGGAGACCTGAATGCCAAAGTAGGCAAGGAGAGAGAAGTTGTAACAGTTGGCAACTTTGGACTAGGAAACTGGAATGACAGCAGAGAACACTAGGTCCAAAGATGCACAACAAATGCTGAGTTAATAACTACTCAATTGCTATTTCCATGGCAAATGTTCAGATGGGCTCCATTCTTTTGTTCCACCTGTTCAGACCTTTACAGCTAGGACATGTCTTGCTGCTTCTGTTCAGTTGAATCCTTCACATTGTTTCCATGTTCCAAATCTAAGAAGACAATTCTTACCTTTGAACATTTCAATCTTGACCTGTTCAGGTTAAGGTCAATCCCCATTTTTCCTCTGTATACTCAAGATATTCCAAGAACGCCAAAGAGGAGACATTAAAAACCAAAAACTACATATCTATAAACAGAAGATTCAAGAATACAGTTATGTTTTGCAAAACTTATCCAAGTTCTGATTGCAGAAGTGACCACCTCCCGGTTATATGTAAACTAAGGATGAAACTTTGGATATTGAAGAATCCTAGTGCAGCACTCAGACTGCAATGCAACAGACTCAGAAATGACATCAACCTACAGGAAAAATATATGGACAGTGTGAAAAAAAATATGAAGGACAAATTGGAAACAGAAACTTGAAATGGGACACACAATAAGAAGCATTAGTGACATCAGCAAACGACATCATCCTAAAGGAAAACATACGTAGAAGGAAAAATGAGTGGATCCCAGATGCGATTCTTAACATGATGCAAAAGAGACAGAAACAATGCCAAGTCATGGAATGGAATATAGGAAACTACACAAGGAAATATCTATACAGATCTATGAAACCTGGAAGTCTTGCCAGGATCCGTCATTAGCAGCTACAATCTGGACAATATAAGATACACAGATGTTACATTGCTGATAGCAGACACAGAAAGGAAACTACAAGACCTCCTACAGAAGGTAGATAAAAAAAGTGGAAAGTAAGGACTACATATAAACTATGAGAAAACTGAATCCGTGGTCATCAGTAAAAAGAGGAGCCCAAAATGTCAACTATAGGTCGAAGATACTAAAATCAAGCAGGTACAGAAATTTAAATACCAAGTAAGTGTTCTACCAGAGGACGGAAAGTGCAACACTGAGATACGAAGGAGCATTGGCATGGCTAAAGATGGATTCAAAAAGCTGACTAGAATATTGAGAGACAGGAAAATTTGAAAGAAAAGTGAGGACTGGATTGTCATGTGATGTCTGTCCTTCAATATGGCAACAAATGCTGAACAATCTTATCAAAGATGAAGGAAAGACTTGAAGTAACAGAAATGTGGTTCTACAGAAGGATGCTGGGGATATCGCCCGGTTCACACTCCACCCTTGTCTATTGAACAGGTTAAGAGGCTCATCCCTTGTTCCCTGTTTAGGATGTGGTTTCCGGCTTTCTCTTTTCCAATCTTCTCACTTTTTTTTTTTTCAATTGGAGTAGATAGATCTATTGCCCGGTTCACACTCCACCCACGTCTATTGAACAGGTTAAGAGGCTCATCCCTTGTTCCCTGTTTAGGATGTGGGTTTCGGCTTTCTCTTTTCCAATCTTTTCACTATTACGTAACCCCCTGCACATCAGTGGTGTTACCACCTTGCTCGGGGTGATACGATTAAAAAAAAAAAAATACCAGGGTCTGAACATGTGAGCAACAACAAGGTTTTGGAAAGAATGGAAATGAAAAGAAAACTGATACTAAGCATCAGGAAAAGATAGCTGAAGTTCCTGGGACATGTAATGAGAAATAAGGGCTTGGAAAATATGATACTCACAGGACAGATGGGGGAAAGAGAGACAGGAGAAAGCAATACATAGCATACTTGATAAGGTTGAGCAAATGGATGGAAGAGCAGGGTTTGGAAGTGGTAATAAGAGAAAGGGTGTTGTGCTACAAGGGATAAGGAGATGAAAAAGGCCATGATTGCCTATATCCTGATGGAACTCAACACATAGAATAAGAATACAGACTAGTATGAAATATCTCATGCTAAGCACAGAATTAGAACAATTTAGCATTGGTTAAAAATTCCAAGGAGGTTTCTAAGTATGAAGAAAGACACCTGAAGAAGGTCAGAGGATACAATGCTGAAACATTGTGAGTATAACAACCAAGATGAGTTTGCTGGTCTAAATAGCAAAACATTTAAGAATTTTCAGCTCAATTTTTATTTAAAAATAAAAAGCTGCAACTAACATATAAAAAGGATTTATGAAGATTTATCATATTCACAATGTTTCAGCTGTTGTCTGCTCCAACATTCTTCAGATGATTGAAATTTTGAAATGAACCCTTTGTATCCACTGGGCCATATGAAAAGATTTGGTTGGATCCAGTAACTTGACCCAAAGAGTTGTGAGTTCAATACCTGGCTACAGCAGTGATTGAAAAAAGGCTTAGCAAGTTGAATTAAATTGAGATAAGTAAGATATCTGGAAGTGGCATGACTCATGAAATGAGAACAATCTACCCTATTGATCAAAATAAATGGATTGGCTCAAAATTTTAATCATTTGAAGAAGGTCAAAGTGTACAATGGCTGAAATGTCAAGAATATAGCAATAAAAGTAAGGACAATAGTCTGAACAATATAAGTAATTAAAAATGTCTAATTTTATTGACAATGTATACATATTGATTTTCTCCCACAAGTCTATCCCTCTTGGCTATTGCCTTACTTTAAATCTCAAGTTAATTTTATCTCCTACAACTTATATATGATAACCTGGAACAAGTAAATGATTAGAAATTTGAAGATTACGTGTGACAAAAACTCTTTTATATATCACATACTAGCAGTATAACCCGGCGTTGCTCGGGTGTAATGAAAGCTTTAAAACTAATCCATGGTCCTGGAACTCAGACTCTTTGGACGTTGGCACGAAAGACTAAAAAGCAATAGTTGTTTCCAGTTAAAGTGAAAAGGTAGACTGAAAGAAAAATGAATGGATGTAAGTCAAATTTTGATTTCCTGGTATCGATATCAAATAAGTTTTTTTTTTCTCGTAAACTGAATTTTGAAGGCTAAATAAATCCTCTGAGTAAATGGTATCATGGCTGAGACTAAGAACTACAATTATACCTACTTAGAGCCAAACCTGAAGCAAAAAATAAAATAAAAGGGCTGAAAAAAATATATACAGGCAAATAAACAGACACACACACAAATATCTTGCCTTTTATATATATATATAAATATATATATAATATATATATTATTGATTTTTTGCACTATTGTAAGAACTGCAACCTTGAAACTTCTGAATATCGGTTCTTATGTCTTTGTTTATGAGTGTATCAAATTTGATTAAAATCGGACCACTCCTTCTATAACCCGATTTTTTTGATTATCGATTTTCGATATTTATCGGGGGTGCCTCGACACAAAAACTAGCTAAGAACACTCACAGCTGCTTATAGTACAACTTTGTTAATTTTTCAAGAAAATCGTTTCGGCCATTTCGGAGTCTATAGGTAACGGACACACACGCAGACACACACACACACAGAGACACACGCACACACACACACACAGACCCACACACACACACGCATACAGACACACACACAGACACACACACACGCATACACACACACACGCATACAGACACACACACAGACACACACACGCATACAGACACACACACACACAGACACACACACACACGCATACACACACACACACAGACACACACACACGCATACACACAAAGTTCCACTTATAAGTAAGTTTAGATTTAGATTTATTGTTTTGTCCCTTCCGCAATTTTTTTTAATCGTGAAGTTACCAGGTACAAAGAAACATAGCTGTCAATACCTCTAAAATTTCTAAGAGTTTAGTCATTGAAATATTGATTTTTTGAAGTTGGTGGGATCCAGTACTCTTTGCAGAGGTATAAATTGTTTTGTTTCAAGCTTATTGATATTCTATTGCTATTTCCGTGGCAAATATTCAGATGGGCTTCATTCTTTCATTCCACCTGTTCAGACCTTTACAGCTAGGACATGTCTTGCTGCTTCTGTTCAGTTGAATCCTTCACATTGTTTCCATGTTCCAAATCTAAGAAGACAATTCTTACCTTTGAACATTTCAATCTTGACCTCTTCAGGTTAAGGTCAATCCCCATTTTTCCTCTGTATATTCAAGATTTTCTTTACTTTTACACCCTTTTCTACCATTTATATCATACACTACGTTAATCTTGACCATTTTGGCTGTAACCCTTTACTTCTTGTGCCTCATATTAAGTGAAAATTAGTATAATAAACGCTTTGATCCACTCAATTGGTTTGCAAATTTGGTGTCATAGTTATTCTAAGTTCAGTGCCTGTACTGGACAGTGACAGTTATTGTGAGTTCAGTCCCAGTGTGTACTTAGAGGAAATGGGTGAGCAATAACTGAGCAGTACTAAAAATAAGAATTATACAAGATATTCCTAGACATAGGCAGTGGCACAAGAACAGATTAAATAAAGGGTTTGGTTCAGAATTTCCTATAGGTTACTCTAATCAATATACACCTGATGAAGGCTGGAGGGAACAACAGCTGAAATGTTATAATAACAACAACAAATATCTATATTTCTGAGATTAGGTATTATAACTATTTATACTATTTGCATAGTTTGGACTCTTGTCTTCATCTTCATTGTCAGAATTAAAATGTTTCAGCCCTTGTATACTGTGGCCTTCTTCAGACTATATACATTGGAATTTCGAACTGAACCCTTTATTTAGTTTACAGGAATGTAAATTGTTCTATTTCCACATGCTATACCTTTTTTGGATATCTCAGTTTTACTTAATACCCTTTAGTAATTACTCTCCAAGTTTTTGTTCCCCTCTGCTGTGGCCAGGTATTGAACTCACAACTCTTTGGGTCAAGTCACTTTTGGATAACTTCAACCAATGATTTTATTCACTGGCTCAGTGGATAAAAACAACAACAAAGATGAGGAAAATAGTGTAAAAATTTCTGTATCCAGAAAAAAACTACAAATATAATTTTGTTCTTCAAGGGTTTTTTCTATAGAATATTGTTATTTGAACCTTCTGCATTTTGAATATTTTTAAAGGGTTTAAAAATTGGTGATCAAATGAGAATTGAAGAGAGTATGTACATACCTATTGACAGTAATGGGTGTCCCAATCCTTATGTAATACGTTGGACACTATTGAGAGAATGGTGTTTCTTATTGTCTAGCGGTTCTCTACTAGCAGTTGTTATTTACTTCGGGCAGCTTGCAAGTCTTGTATTTGATGATGTTATAAATATTACTACTTATTTCCAGCCTCCAATTTGGTTATTACTCATTCAGTAACCTTTTAGGTTAAAACACTTCTAATTCATAAAAATGTACAATGTGATTTCAGGTGCTTTAACTTGTTATTTTTATTCTTTCCTAAAGTAAGTATTGAAGATATAATATAGAAAAATTATACATCAGACTTTCTTTTATGTGCTGTGTTCCTTCAGCATGTAGATGATCATGACCCTCCATATCTTCCTGTCTCTTGTAGCTCTGAACACCTGTCTTAGTATTTCTCCCAAACCTTGCTCTGCCATCTATTTGCTTTAGCCCATCAAGTATCTCGGGCACTATTTTCCCCTTTGTCTCTTTCTCTCTGTCTGCTCTATGAGTATAAGATTCTCCAAGCCCTCCTTCCTCATTACATGTCCAATAAACTTCAGCTGTCTCTTTCTGATGTTAAGTATAAGTTTCCTTTTCGTTTTCATTCTCCCCCAAATTTTGCCATTGCTCACATGCTTCATCTGTGGTATCCACAGCATCTTTTTGTAGAACCATATTTCTGTTATTTCAAGTCTTTCCCTCATCTTTGAGAAGATTGTCCAGCATTTGATGCCATATATGACTAAGTGTGTGTAATAATTATAATGATCATCATCAGTCTGGTGAAAGACCAAATGAGATAGAGTAGCAAGATTGTGCTACACCAATCATTCAAGTAGGTGGGCTTGCTTGCCTACTTCAAAAAAAGTTTCAAATTATGGCTTTTACTATAAAACAGCAGATGAAAAAATGCTTAATAAATATCTACTTGTCTTTCTTTTACTATTTTCAAGGAGCTTTTTAAATGTTTATCATTTTCAAATTGGAATTATTAACTTTGAAATGGAAAACATTGTCAGCATGGACAACCTTTTAAGGAGTGGAATATGTAATCTTGAATTTCTTAAGTGGTCTGAGCTTCATTTGGAATTTGAAGTGGCTAATGAAATCCAAGTAGACTTTGAGGAATGTAATTCTAATCTGACTTGACAAGAAAAAGGAATAAAAAGTTCATGTCTGATCAAGCCCGAGAAAGATTAGAAGAACTGCAGAAACCTTACAGGAAGGATCACGGAAAAGGTTGGAGAAAGGTCAAGGGTCAGAGAAGCACTGGAAAGATAACAACAGAAAGATAGTGGCAATCCAGATCTCTAAAATTTTCTCTTTCTACAGAGCTGAGTTCGAATTCCAGTTGAGTTTGTTGCATTCACTTACGCACATATACCCTTGGGAAAGATATTAATCCATCTCTTCCATCCAGTTATTGGGTTCTACAACCTTGGTTAGCAACCAGTCTACTGCAGAAAGTAATGGCAACCTACTGCGGGATAATCTTCTTTCGAGACATGATCGCCCAAGCATGTATCACATATGGCACTTGTGACTGACTGACATACACTGACATATGATCTAGAGTATAAGGAAAATAATTTTGAAAAATCCAATCTATTCTGGATGTAATGCTTATTGTACAACTCAACGATTTTTTATACTGTGAAATTTGGAATATTTCCAATCTGTATTGACTTAAATGAATCTATAGTAATTTCTCTGTATGGCAGTGAATTCAGGACAATTTTTTTTACAGATGAGAAAAAATACTGAAAATGACAGGATCTAGAGGTAGATGTAAAGAATTCCATAGATTGACCATATGAGCAATGAGGAAGTTTTAAAGGAAATAGGAACTAGAAGTACACTCATACTTAAAAGCAGAAAGAGACAATCAAATATTTTGCAACAAATTATGAAGAAAGATGGATTATAAAACTTTATACTCAAAAGACATTGAAGGATGGAGGGATAGAGTGAAGCTGTGAGTAAGCTACCTGAAGAGTTTGGGTGATTTGACAACAGAGCAAGGACAAAGAGTGATGGTAAATAAGCAAACAGAAAATGGAGACTCATGATTTCCCATGTCCTGAATGAATATGGCACATAAAAGATGATTTTCTTTGATATGCATGTAGTTTCACTGTATAGCAATCTAGAGCTGTATCTTCATGAACAATGACAATACTCCGCAAGGGATGTTTGATTTCTTGCCTTACTAAAAATTTAACCAAGTAATAGACATTTTGATTTACTCATTTCTAATTATTTTCTTCCTAATATAGTTCTGATGGCAACATTAAGATTTGGGAAGCATCAGGAACACTTCTCAGAGAAATAATTCTGGATGATTCTTTGGGTTCAATTTGTTTTCTAAATGACTTTGGTGATCTGCTAGTGTCTTTCCAGAACCATATTTTTTGTATTCCTCATTCAAAAGGTAAGTGAACTATCGAACGAGTAATTATAATTTTTTCTTTCTTTTCTTTTTTCATTTTTACAAAAAAATGAAAGTCTGACCCAATGCAAGACCCAAGAGCCACTCAAGGTAGTGACTTACTGTGTGGACGAGCATAAAAAAGGCAAAAAGTGAAGTTCTTGGTGCTGTGCAAGAAAGATAACATCTCACTTTAGACTTGAAGAGGTCAAGATTTAACTAGTGAATAACGTTTTAGAGTTCATGTAACAGCAGCTATTGAAAGTTAGAGTTATGTCCCTTTAATTATTAGGACTTTGAATAAGCTCTTGTTGATTTTTCATGAAATGTAATGTTTAATTTACTAGAATTATTAAGAAAAGTGTCACTGAAAGTATTGCCCATCACTAGCTACTACTTTTTCCCATCTTTCTGGCAGCATTTGAATTCCATACCTGAAAAAGGACATGTCTATTGGGGTTAATGACAAGTCAAATCATCTTCATGAGAATGAAAGTGCTGCTCAGCCAGGTCATGTGCTCTTGATTAGAACAAGTTATAAATGAACAGAGCAATTTCTGGTGAATATGGTGGATGAGGTAGGACTTCCCATTTAAGCATTTCCAAGTAGGTTTTCACCACTTTTGCAATGTGGCCTAGCGTTGTCATGTTGCAAAATCAATTTGCCATATAGCAGCCATTTTTTCTTCAGTGCTTAGATCAAATGCATCAATTGTGGTCAATAGTGATCTCCCGTGATGATTTTAGTCTGTTTGAGCTGCTTGTAATAAACTACACCCAGCTAATCTCACTAATTGCAGAGCAGAAGATTTGAACCATAGATATATGGCTTTGATGCTGATGCATGGTTGGGTTTACCCCATGATCCTCTATGCATAGGGATATTGTGGTATATCCACTTTTCATCACTGGTCACGATACTATGCACAAAATCTTTCTTTTCCGGTTGTTGACAAGACGCTGTTCACTGTCTCTTGGCAGAATGATTCAAAAGCAAGGACATTGGGTTCCGTATTAGTTGAAACTAATACGGAACCCAATGTCCTTGCTTTTGAATCATTCTTAATGTTTTCAAATGTTTCAAGCTGTTATGTGATCAACTCCTAATAATACTGCAAGTTCAGCTTGCGCCTGACATGAGTCTTCATGAAATAATGCCTCCAATTCTTTGTCTTCAAACTTTTTCGGTGCACCAGACTGTTCTTTATCTTCAACATCAAAATCATTATTTTTGAAGTGTCTAAACAAATCTCTGCATGTTGTTTCTGGCAGAGCATGATTGCTGTAAGTCTCCACAAAAATTCTGTGTGCTTCAGCATGAAATCAAACATGTTTAATACTATGAAGAACAAAGATGTTTACACTTCATTGAAATGACATACATTGAATTTCAAGTTTGCTTATAATACTGCCTTACCATCTGAAACTACATGCATGCAGTACTAGGAACACCATCTATTGGAAAACAGTGAGAACTTATTCAAGGTCCTAATATATTATCAGTAGAAGCTGAAATGTCAGAAAAAACAAGTTGTATTAACACATATGTCTAAAGTAAATTAATAAAACCCAAATATAAAATATATCATGGTAGCAGCAGTGAGCAATATACAATGAAACAACCACTCTTAAATATAAAGTGCAAATGCAGATACCACAAAAGTGAGTGCATCTTGATAATTACATGAATTTTACTTTCCTATTTTAAAAGTAAAACAAGTGAAAAAAAAAGCTACTTCAAGTATCCCATTGCAAACATTGAACTGATTTAATGAAAGAAAATGTGAAACTTTTAGTGAATGGATTGATTTTATGTCTTTGCTAGCAGTATAGCTCAGCATTGCTTGGGTGTAATGAAAGCTTTAAAACTAATCCTTGGTTCTGGAGCTCAGACTCAGCCTAAAGAATATTTGTGTGAAGTTCAGTGAGAATCAGATAAAAATTGTGGATTTGTATAAAGGACATACAGACAGATAAACAGACACACACACACACAAACATCTTGCCTTTTATATATATATATATATATTATCGATTTTTTGCACTATTGTAAGAACTGCAACCTTGAAACTTCTGAATATTGTTTCTTATGTCTTTGTCTATGAGTGTATCACATTTGATTAAAATCGGACCACTCCTTCTATAACCCAATTTTTTAAATTATTGATTTTTGATATTTATTGACACAAAACCTAGCTAAGAACACTTGCAGACACTTATAGTACAACTGTGTAAATTTTCAAGAAGATTGGTTTAGCCGTTTCGGATTCTATAGGTAATGGACAGACATACACACACACACACACACACACACACAAAGTTCCATTTATAAATAAGTTTAGATTTAGATATTTCACTATCAACAATATAGAGGAAAAAATAAAACATAATCACATTATAGTGAGCACAGGGCAAAAGGGGTCAGGTAATAATAAAAAAGCACCTCTAAGGAGAAAAAAGATATATTCAAGATTTTTTAGACCCACATGATAAAAAAGAACCAAACAAATGGGTCAAATGGTTAGATTTCCTAGATTTCAATAGAATGAAGAAAAATTGATGAGTATTTTGGTAAACTGCAGACAAAAGCAGAAAAATGAGATTTTGACACAAACAAGGAAGGAAGAATTCTGGAACAATTAAAAGTACTGAAATGTAAAGACGAAAAAAGAAACGTTATAAATAAATCAAATGTCACACTGAGGATAGCTATAGAAAGCATAAGAGCATATGAAGCTATAACAAAACACAACACATGTTACAAGGATGTCAGTGATGGGAAAGCTAGAAAATATCATAAAATATCGATAAGTACCAGACAGTGTACAATGTGTGGAAAAAGTCATGGTAGATGAAAAGAGGACTGCTAGGCTCTCATGACAGAGATACCCTAGTCCACATAAAAATAAAGAAAGGGGCCCCATATAGAGCCAAAAACAAAGTCTACACTATTGGCATGCTGTTATAGGGAAACACACCTGATCCTCAAATAATGAACTCTCCCTCCTATATTAATAAGAGTTAACAGGAAGTTAATGGAAGAAGTTCTTGGGAAGTTCATAGGAGTTCTTTAGAGTTCAGTAGAACTACTAAGCAGTTGATATTAGTTGGCAGTTAGCCAAATACTAAGGAGTCAGCTTTCAGTGGAAGATTACCAAGTTTCTAACATTTTGGGTGCTCTAAGTCGATTAGCAACCGACATAGCCTGATTATAACCTTCAGGGCGAAAACTACTCCACAATACATACGAAGCCATATACATAAAAAAAAAACATGAAAGTCGCACATAAAATACAATATGACCATGAAGATTATGACTTATATTTATATACTGTGAAAAATGGAGAGAAAAGACTTATTGGCATTAGCAGCAAAGAAATGTTTGCCAACAGAGACTGTTGTTACAAGGATGTATTTATATATAAAAATAATATTAATAACCTAAAAAGTTGTAGTAAGGGATTCTATTGAGTCCTAAGTGTTATTCCAAAATAGTTCTAATTTTTGAAGTAGACGTAAAAATAAGGAAATTAGAAATAGAACATTTGAAAGATGCCAGAATGTTTCAGTAAAATTGAGAGAATTCTAAAAGTTCTAGAAATATGCAAATTAGGCATTAGCCCCTATAAAAATAGGTTTTGGGCAGTGAGTAGTTAGTTGATAACAGAATAGGCCGACCTTATCAGCTCTGGTTTTGATTCAAGGATTTATATCCAGCCGAAAGAATCTCATAGAAAAGTCCGGCCAACTAAAACCTGAAAGAGAACCTCCTTGAACGAAAAGGGTAAATACATATTTTTGACTCTTTCATGGACCAAACTAATAATTATTCTTTACATACCCATTTAAGGATTTCCAAAAGGTATAGCACTTAACTTCTTCGTCAACTTAATTGGGTAAAGATATTTGACACCTTATCTTCTCCTTCTCTCCTCATAACACTTGCCAGTAGTAAACTCTATGTCTCTTGTTTTGAATGCAACAAAAATTGTATATTTATAAATATTTTATATTGTGTGTTTTGTGAATAAAATATTAGTTTGTGATTTTTATCTCTGCGTTTTGGTAAATCATTTTTTTCTTTTGTTAAAACATATTTGGAAGGAAACACAAAATAAAAAAAGAAAAAGGTCACTGGGACCAACGGTAATATAATACAATTAAGAATATACAAAAAAATGTACCCCAAGACATTGACAAAAATACTGACAGACCTATAAGTGTAAAAATGGAGCAAACTATCCAATGAACAGTAAATGGCAGCGAAATTTCACAATATGATTCAATAACCTTCAACATCAGACACAAAAAACTCAGCAACCATCCTAACCAAATTTTTTGTGAGTGAAAATGCCACAGCAATATTAGGCTTAAGACCATGTATAAATTTGGGACCGGTGCAAATCATCCGTAGTATGACAACAGTAAAGAAAAAACAATGGCAAAGTATAGAAGATACTGTAAATGAATACCCTAACAGATTTTAAGGTAGTGGAAATTTTCCTGGGAGACAAAATATTTAGTGTTGAAAATGCTACATCAATAGTTCAACCTGCAAGAAAATGTGTGGTACACTTGAAAGATGAAATGAAGAAGAAATTAAACAAAAGGGAAGACAGTGGTGTGATCATAAAAGTAAACAAACCAACAGACTGGGTAAATGCAATTGAACATAGCAGGAAGAAAAGCAATGAATTACAAATATGATTAGATCCAAAACGACTGAACAAATGCATTAAAAGAACTTACCACAAAACTCAAATGCTTGAAGAAATTTCTCATAAATTGGTTGGTGCTAAACATTTAACAAAATTAGATGCGAAACCTGGATACTGGGCAATAAATCTTGATGAAGAATCAAGTCTGTTCATATACTTCAATGCACCATTTGGCTGATGCAGATATTTAAGATTTATCTTTTTAGTCTTAAGATTTTACAGGACATATAACAACAAAAAAATTAACCAAATACTAGAAAATAGTGAAGAACATAATAAAAATCTGAGACGAACAATGGATACATCTAGAAGGTCTGGTCTAATTTTCAATAAACAAAAATGCAAAATAAGACAAAAACAGATAAAATTTTATGTTCTTATTTGCGATTAAAATGGTTCTCACCCAGATCTATAGAAATGTGACAAAATCAAACCAAGACCTACACATCCACACCAAGAAGAAACTCTGCAATTTCTAGATATGATCCAAAATACCTAAGCCCTTTCATACCAGAACTTCATTCCAAAATAGCTCCACTAAAATCACTAATCAAAAAGGGCACTGAATATCAGTGGAACAAGAAAAAAGAAAAAGCTTTTCAGGAGTCGCAAGATTGTATTCATAAAAACCTCTGTCTAGTTTAACTCAAACTTAATGCAAAGACAGTGGTTCAAGTGGATTCAAGCATGTTAGCCCTAGGTGCAACATTAATCAAAGATGGAAAAATTGTTGCATTTGCTAGTAAAAGACTGGCTGATGCAGAATCAAGGGATGTAAACATTGAAAGAGAAGTGCTTGATTGTGAAAGATTTCACACACACACACACACACACACACACACACACACATATATATATATATATATATATATATATATATATATATATAAAATAATTTCAAAGTGAATTTGACCACAAACAATTAGAAAATATACAGAACAAAAACATCACACAAGAATCCAAAAATTGGAAAGAATGTTGTTAAAGCTATAACCCTATGGTGCTCAAATTATATACAAGCCAGGTAAAAAAGTGAGACCACCAGATTACTTATGAAGAATACAGCCAACACAAGGCAATGAAATTCACTTAGATATGACAATAAATATTGTTAATACATCATTGCAGAAGTAAATCGACTTACAAGAAGCTACAGAAGAAGATAAAGAGTTGAGAATTTTAAAACCAGTGATAATAAATGGATGGTCAGAGATTGTGAAAGATATACCCAAACTGATAAGAAATTATTGATCATTGAAAGAATGTTTATCAGTACAAGATAAGTCGGTGACTAAAGGTGAATGCATAGTCATACCAAAAGTATGCGAAACAAAGTCCTTCAAAGAATTCATGAGGCACACCAAAGAAATAGAAAAATGTCAACTCAAAAATAAGAAATAATGTTTATTAAAGAGACGTTGAAATAGTAGTAAAACATGTGAGATATGCAACAAGCACTTAAGAAAGAACATCAAAGAGACAATGATCATCAAAGAACACTCAGCCAGACCTTTCCAGTATATTGCTGCTGATATCTTTGACGTCAGTCATCTTCAAATTTTACTTGTTGCTGACCAATTGTTGTGACGTGGCTGGATCACATGACCGGGTTCATTTATATATATAAAGAGTGAGTCGGTTGAACTGGAGGTGTTAGTTAGTGTGAGCTGAGGGCTACTGTTAACCTGTGTGTTACTTGCTAACTCAATCACCCATATTGTTGCGATCTACTATGGACTATTATATCGACAGAACAAGATATTATTTCATTAACTGTGTATTGTTACCACCTTGATAATACAACACCAATACAACAAAATTTCATTTAACAAGACCATCACAAATGCAAATTGCATTGAATTCTTCAAAGTAATTTTTGCAGCTCATGGCATACCAGAACAACTGTACAAAGACAATACCAGATACTTCATGTTACATGAATCCCACAATTTTGCCACTGAATGGGAATTCATACATATCATATCCAGCCTGAGATACCCAAAATCAAATGGCTTCATTGAACAAAAAATGCTATGGTAAAAGCAAATCAGTCAAAAATGGACTCCAAAATGCCTGCAGTCAGTTAAGTGCCATACATGATACACGCTTTGGGTGATCATGTTTCTTTCGAGACATGATTGACTGGGCAGAAGATTATCCCGCTGTGTGTTGCCATTGCTTTCTGTGGTAGACTTGTTGTCAGTCAAGGCTATAGAACCCAATCTGTCCTATTATTTAACCCATAACTGGAGGAAAGAGACAGATTAATACCTTTCTCAAGGGTATTTGTGTGTAAGTGAATGCAAGGAATTCAGCTGGAATTTGAACTTGGCTCCCCAATTTGTCTTTTCGAATTGATATCCACTTTATGCCTGCAGAGATCCTATGCAATAGAAAAATAAGAATAAGGATTCTAATTGACACCTCAAGAGACAATCAAATCCAAGAACAAATGAATGACAAAAACAGGAAGCAACAACGGTATTACAAAAGAAATGCATAAGACCTTCTCGAATTGATTACAGGCTGCAAAGTGCCTGTCATGCAAGAAAATGGCACATAGCAAACAACAACAGTGATTGATAAATGCTCAGAAACATGTATTTACGTCATCAAATGTGAGGCAATTGAAGAATACTCAGATGCAACAGATGACATTTGTGTGGACTATAAAGACAGTAGAGATATGTCACTTTTAACCTATCAGGTGATAGAATCAGACAAAATGGTTTAACATGATCATCTTATAGGAGTAACAAGTGTCAAGACCACACCTACCACAGCTCAGCATGAACAGCCCATGCAGTTGCAGACACAAACTGAACAAATGCTAGGCCAACCAACAATACCATTAGACCATTCTATGAGTGCACTAAAACCTTCAGCAAAATTTAAGAACTTTATTTTATATTAAAAAAATTTTTTTAAATAAATAAAATAAATTTTTTTTATTATTATCTCCAAAGAGGGGGAACACAGATAATTTTATTTTAAAACACTGTAACTTGAGAACAGTAATTTTTTTATTTGATAAGAGGGATGTATTGAAAGTTAGATAGTTGTGTCTATTTAATTATATTCTCAGTAGAAGCCAAAATGGCAGAATAAACAAGATGCATTAGCACATATGTCTGAGGTGAATTAATAAAACCCAAATCTAAACTTATTTATAAATCAAACTTTGTCTGTGTGTGTGTGTGTGTGTGTCTGTTACCGATAGACTCCGAAACGGCTAAACCGATTTTCTTGAAAATTTACACAGTTGTACTATAAGCATCTGTGAGTGTTCTTAGCTAGATTTTGTGTCAAGGTACCCCTGATAAATATTGAGAATTGATAATCGAAAATCAAAAAAATCGGGTTATAGAAGGAGTAGTCCGATTTTAATCAAATTTGATACACACATACATAAAGTCATAAGAAACGATATTCAGAAGTTTCAAGGTTGCAGTTCTTACAATAGTGCAGAAAATTGATAATATATATATATATATATATAAAAGGCAAGATGTTTGTGTGTGTGTGTGTGTGTGTGTGTCTGTTTATCTGTCTGTATGTCCTTTATACAAATCCACAATTTTTATCCGATTCTCACCAAACTTCACACAAATATATTTTAGGCTGAGTCTGAGGTCCAGGACCATGGATTAGTTTTAAAGCTTTCATTACACCCGAGCAATGCCGGGCTATACTGCTAGTACAAAATACATCAGTTCAGTTGGAAATGTTAGACATATAGGGTGGAAGTAGACTTTAGAAGGAGCTGGAAATCCCATTCGTTTAAACCTCTACTCCTGTTCAAATAACTGGGTGAACTAGATGATAGGCCAACCTACTGATTCCGACTGGAAAAGAAGAAAAAAATAATGAGAAAAAAAATTTCACAGTTCAGACATAGATGTTGAAATTTGAAGAAACTGGGAACCTAATCCTAAACAGGAAACAAGAGATAAACCTTCACTCCTCATTAAAATGAGAAATAGACTGATTGATTAATTTTTATGACTTATCAACCCTTTGCAAATTGTTTAAAGTCGGAAAATATTTTTACATTGTAAGATTTTATTGTTTTGACTTCTATTTCAGCTTTATATAACCCACAAAGCTGTAAAAACAAATCGATCGCATTTATAAAAACTGTAGAGAACTACATAGCTGTTAATATTATATATAAACTCTCTACAGTTTTTATAAATGTGATTGATTTGTTTTTACAGCTTTGTGGGTTATATAAAGCTGAAATGTATTTCAGATTGTAGAAGGTTGCTTACAGTGCTCAGTTTTCCTGAACTATCTTTTATCTAAGCACTGACCTGGCTCAACACTGATTAACATCAGTGATTGAACAAGAACTGTTGTTTTCAGTGTAATTTAATTGTAAGCTCTGATAAATGTGAAGAACCTACTTTGTTACATTAGCATATGAATCAGTAGGCAAGAGGTAATGTACACCCTTGTGAAAATTAATTTAAACAAAACAAATAATGTCTTCCTAGGATCTTTCACACTTTCCCTGATCACGTATATGTTATCTCTTGGCATTGTTTTTATCTTCCGACATAGATAGATAGGTCCTTGTGCAAATTAATTGAAACAAAACAAATAATGTCTTCCTAGGATTTTTCACACTTTCCCTGATCATGTATATGTCGTCTCTTGGCATTGTTTTTCTCTTCCAACATAGATAGATAGATAGATAGATAGATCCTTGTGCAAATTAATTTCAGCAGAATGAATAATGTCTTCCGGGGATCTTTCACACTTTCCCTGATCACATATATGTCGTCTCTTGGCGTTGTTTTTCTCTTCCGACATAGATAGATAGACAGATCCTTGTGAAAATTAGTTTAAACAAAATGAATAATGTCTTCCTAGGATTTTTCACACTTTCCCTGATTATGTATACATCAATTCTTGGCACTGTTTTTCTCTTCCAACTGCATTTTCCTTTACACTTTGGACTAGTAGATCTGGTTTGTTTCTTTCACTCCACGATATGACTGACAGTTGGCACAAACAATATTTGTGATTTCTCTGTAAGGCTTGCCAGTGTGTTCATGCAGTGTCACAATTTTCATATGCTTCTTTCGGGTAATTTCCATTGCAGACAATAGCTGTAGAACAACTAATTGACAGTCAAAAACAATAGTGTCTGGGTATGATAAAAATCTGGTGCAATCACAGATGACGCAATATTTTTCAAGGCCAAACTAATTTCATCATACACTCCGAAAATAGATTCATATAACTGCACACCAATGCAAATGACCTAATCTGATGAAAAATAGAAACTGATTACACCCTGTCACTCTAGTGAGTCTAAAACTCATCATATGGGGGAGGGGGTTAAAAAGGAAACTAAAGCAGTTTTTTCAATTAATTTGAACAAGCATGTATGTCTTCAAATCTTTCATTTTTTAGTTAGATTTGCATGTGAATGTGTAGGCAAGAAATTATGCATGTATGTGAGCAGTTATAGTAGTCATAATAAAAACTAAGCTTGCATGAAATTAACTGGTGATTGATAAAACCAATTCATTTTTAAGCTTTTTGCATTAAATTGGGTCTGGAAATATTGCTCTGGCCATCAGAAACAAAATGTACAAGAAAATCATCTTTTGGGGCTTAAGTTCACTCCAGTTCTGGTTATGACAGTAAACTGCATCCAGCAACAAGGACTCTGATTGGGAAATTGTGAGGAGCATGAAACCACCTCTTAATTGCTGTTTTTCCCAGATTCACCCTGACCCTGAGTGGTAGCACTTGTTAGGGTCCCAGCTATGGGCAAATAGTTAACCCCCAAACTGGGATCAAAACACTATGAAAGTATAAAAACAGACTTTTTAGAAAAAATATACATTTTTGAAGGAAAAAATTATAACCAGCAATACATTTTTGAATACAAAACTAAAAGACATCTTCAGTTTTCTAAAAAAAATTAAAAAAAAAAAACTTTTTCATCAACCTTCTCACGATAACTGAACATTAAAAAAAGTACCTTTTGGCATTAAATAACCCACAGAGGTTGATATGCTGATAAATAAAACTCAAACTCAAACCTCAAATATTCATCTCAAGATTCTTGACAAAATCCAAAGAAGGATCTGCAATATAATTGATCCTGACTTGGCATCTCAACTTCAATCACTTCTTCACCAACATGACATGGCTTTCCTTTGTCTTTTTTACAAATATTTTCATAGAAACTGCTTTGTCAAGGTTTTTTTCTTTGTGTCTCGATCACATGAATTTAAGTGTGCTACTAGATTGGCATCTAGGTCCCACCCTTTTATCACTGAAATAGTTAAATGTAACCACTATTACTCCAACAGTTTTTCCTTGCACTTCCAACCTGTGGAACTCCCTTCAATTTATTACTTGCCTAAGAGCAACAACCAACCAAAAATTTTAATGTCAGTTTCTATCTATCTATTCCCATTCATCTTTTATCATTTCTTCAATGCCCCCTGTAACCAGTCTTTTATCTTGCTGTGACCCACTGTACACTAATGATGGTCCCATCTTGCTTTGGATAAAATGATTAAAAAAAAAAACCAAAGAAACATATATGATCCATCTCTAAGGGCACTGGAAAAATGATCAGCTTTTTCTACTATTTCATAATTTACTTGACTCTACTTGCTTTTATCTTTACAAGAGTCAAACCAGATCAAATGGAATTTGTTGCTATCTGGGCTGGAGGTGCCTAAGCCTTACTTTCTAGCCTGGGTAGTATTCAAAAGTTTTGCCCTGCAGGTAATGCATGATTTTCCACCTTACAAACCCTCTCACATATTGATACACGGATGCAAACTGCTCACTGCTCTGTTGTTATTTCCATGGAAAATGTTCTTACAAGCTACATTCACTTTTACACCAGTTCAGACATTTACAATTGAGACCTACCATGTTATATACACAGAGGCAAACCATCCTCATTGCCTTTGTATTTAATTGATAAGTTCCATTTGGACAGCTTCCTCCTGGAAGCTGCTGTTTTATGGAAAAGACTACTAATACGACGTTACCTTGAACACTACAACCTTAACCACTTCAAGTTTAGTGTTAACCATTATTTTTCTTACCTTTTCTTACCTGTATACAACACCACAAAGTAATCTTGAGTGGCTCTTGGATCTTGTATTGGGTGAACATTGGTATAAAAAAAATATCCTGAAAAATCATGACACTTGAGGAAGATTGTGAACCTTGAAATAGAATATACAACATTTTGATATCATTGTTTTTTTCATGCAGTTTGTCCTCATTCGGCACCTAATACATTTGAAAATGCTACCTCATCGGCTGAAGGTAAGAATATATATATTTGCATTTTTTTTTTACATTAAAGTCTTATATAAAATTATATAAATTCTTGCTTTTAGATGACTTAAAATGCTTTTAGCATTGTTTTTAATATTAGCCTTTTTCTCTTTGTGTTTTAAATTCAGTGGTTGGATCTTAATGGCATTATATATAGATGCCAAGAAAGAAGTATCTAGACACTTACAAAATATTTAATTAATAAACTATTTACATTGTTTGGACTGTGGTCTTCATCTTTATTGTCATATTTACAATGTTTCGGCCACTGTGCATTCTGGCCTTCTTCAGATGATATATGTTGAAATTTTAACCTAGACTCAATGTATATTTAGTCAGTGAGTTAAGTGCCAGACGTGATACACACTTGGGTGATCCTTTTTCAAAAGAGACATGACTGACCAGACAGAAGATTTTCTTGCAGTAAATTGCCATTACTTTCTGTGGTAGATTGGTTGCCAACAAAGGCTGTAGAGCCCAATCTGTCCTGTTATTTAACCCATAGCTGGAGGGAGAAGCAACAGATTAATACCTTCCCAAGGGTATTTGCGTGTAAGTGAATGCAATGAATTCAACTGGAATTTGAACTCAGCTCTCCAATTTCTTGTTTCAAGTCAATATCCACTGCACCACAGCAGTGCAAATAGTTACAATACCTCATCTGAGAAATATAGACAAATGTTCATACACTTACATTTACACACTATTTTGATATAAAATTGATTATGACTAAGAAAAATACATAGCTTCAAATATACAGTGTAGAATAATATATAAACAAAAGTAATGGCTAGAAGTATTATATATGGTGGCTGTCACCTTGTTGTCAAGTGTAACAATAACAAATATCATTGTGCTTTGAACAAATATAACATTTTAAACTGGATAAACTCTTTAAACCTATGGCAGGCATGAGACACATAAATCTTGTCACTAGGTTGATCTTTTTAAGCCCACCAGCTAAATTGCAAATATTTCCACAAATGTAGCATAAATTTGCAGGATATAAATGCTATTTTGTATTTTGTTAGTCTGGTAATGTTATGGCATGGTAATTTCACATATGATATAATTTCCCATCTTTATTCAAGAAATCAGTCAGTTAAGTGCCATGCGCTGATACACGCTTGGGTGATCATGTCTCGAAAGAGACATGACTGACTGGGCAGAAGATTATCCCACAGTAGGTTGCCATTGCTTTCTGCGGTAGACTGGTTGCCGACCAAGGCTAGAGAACCCAATCTGTCCTATTATTTAACCCATAACTAGAGGGAAGAGACGGATTAATACCTTTCCCAAGGGTATTTGAGCGTAAGTGAATGCAAGGAATTCAACTGGAATTTGAACTCGGTTCCACGATTTCTCGTTCCGAACTGATATCCACTGCGCCACAACGCACATTCGTCTATTCAAGAAAAACCTGCACAAATATTGCAAGTGAGGTCATGCCTGTCACCTATATGGTCTGGAAGTTCCCTATTATGACTTTTTTTAGATAATTCATTTTAGCATTTCTTTTGCAATCTGAGGCCTCTCAAAAGCAAATTTTCCATTATGATTTTTTTTTTCACCAGATGCTACGATAATTTGTCTGGAGCTCCCAACCATTTTGTACTGATGTTTGTAAGGTTCAGTGATTCTTTCAAGCTATCCTTATATTGTTTCTTTACCTTAGGATTACCTATTTTGGCTATGATTAGTCATTCAGCATGCAAAAATATCTTAGGATATCAATCAATGTCTGTGCATTAATGTTTTTTTTAAGTGAAAAAATATACAGCAGTAAAAAAATCCAGAAGAAGATTGGTAAATAATCCCAGAGGATCCAAGTAATATTGGTTAAATATTAAAATTGATCTAACAATATACAAGCGCCAAATTAAAAATATAAATGGCAACCATTTACTCATAGCACTCTTTTTATATATATATATATATATATATATATATATATATATACACACTAGCAGTATAGGCCAGCATTGTTCAGGTGTAATGAAAGCTTTAAAACTAATCCATGGTCCTGGAGCTCAGACTCTTAGGACGTTGGCATGAAAGACTAAAAAGCAATAGTTGTTTCCAGTTAAAGTGAAATCGTAGACTAAAAGAAAAATGAATGGATGTAAGTCAAATTTTGATTTCCTGGTATCGATATCAAATAAGTTTTTTTTGTCATAAACTGAATTTTGAAGGCCTAATAAGTCCTCTGAGTAAATGGTATCATGGCTGAGACTAAGAACTACAATTATACCTACTTAGAGCCAAACTCGAAGCAAAAACTAAAATAAAAGGGCTGAAAAAAATACAGACATACAGGCAGATAAACAGACAGACACACACACACACACAAACATCTTGTCTTTTATATATATTATTGATTTTCTGCACTATTGTACAAACTGCAACCTTGAAACATCTGAATATCGTTTCTTATGTCTTTGTCTATGAATGTATCAAATTTGATTAAAATCAGACCACTCCTTCTATAACCCGATTTTTTCGATTATCGATATTTGTCAGGGGTACCTCAACACAAAACCTAGCTAAGAACACTCACAGATGCTGATAGTACAACTGTATAAATTTTTAAGAAAATTGGTTCAGCCATTTCGGAATCTATAGGTAATGGACACACACACACACACAGACAAAGTTCCATTATAAATAAGTTTAGATTAGATTAGATTTAGATATATATATAATGAAACTTTGTTTATATGAATTTCAGATTATTCAAGCACAAAAATAATTCATAAAATCAACTGGCATTATTATACATAAAAGACAATATATATATATATATATATATACTTTTAGTGTAAAGAATTTCTCACTTTAACTGAGCAGGTTCATACCAACTTGGACATTTTGTGATGACTCTGTTATGATGCCTTCACTCATTTTTCTGCAGAAAAAAAAACCAAAAACTCATCCCTGATGAGTGAAGACACCATAATGATGTCCTCATGAAACTTTGGTTTCAACCTGCTCAGTTAAAGGGACAAATTCTTTGCACTAAAACTATCAACACTTTCTCTCCACCCGGATATCAAGCACTTTGCAATAAAAAAACCTGCTTGCCAAGGTACCTTTTATTAGTAAAACTACTAAAAAAGCAACAATCTTGGCATCAAAAGCTATCACAATTCAACATTTTGTGTGTGTGTGTGTGTGTGTGTCTGTATATATATATATAAGCTGAATATCGATCAAAATCTGACAAGTTGAATAGAACAAGTAAAGAATATATATGAAATTTTATGAAAAGAAAATTTGCTGCCTAAATACACACACACACACACACACACATATATATATATATATAAGTAATCCACTTACAGCCTGTTTCGCTGTATCACAGCTTATCAGTGTGGCTAGACACATTCACTTGCTTCTGGCCAAGATCGAAACTCGACTGACTTGGTGTCAGTTGGAGTTGCTACCCCCTAAATCATAGGCACATGGAATCAGAGAAGGGAAATTTTAACATGTTCTATATATAAGCAGTGTATACACATGTCAGTCACTGAAAGAACTTGATTCATTTCTGAAGAGTAATGCATATATCGCAGAAGTGGAAATCGTTTTTAAAATTTTCTTTTCTAGAGAGCTCACATGTAATGAGAGCATAATATATTAATCATCCACATACAAACCTATTTCACTGTATCATAACTCCTCAGTGTGGCTAGACACAGCCACTTGTTTCTGGTCAGGATCGAAATATATATATATATATATATGTATATATATATGATTTTATAATTGGTTTCATTACAGTATAGAAATACATCTTCAGAGATTTTATAACTCATTTTTTTATACTGATTAGAATCCGATATCTATGAAGATCCCTCCATTACTACCGAAGGTCTGGGAACAAATAAGCAAGAACCAGAAGGAATGGATTCTTATTTGGTAAGTTATACTAATTTACGATTTGAATATTTTTTGTTTCTTTACTAACAAGACAACCTGTACTTGCCAGGTAATAAATTGCTAACCCAATCATCATTCAAGATCAATCTTTACTTACCTATTATTGTCCTGAAGAGAAAATTGGAGGCAACAGTTACTTGGTTCTACAGAAGGATGCTGAGAATATCATGGATTAAACATGTAAGCAAAAAATGAATATGGAAAGAAAAAGGACACTTAAATTCAAAATCTGAACAAGACTGCTGAAATTTCTGAGACACATAATGAGAAAGGAGGGCTTGAAGAATTTGACACTCATAGGGCATATCAAAAACAGAAGAAGCAGAAGAAAAGAGTGGCTGCTTATCTGACAGATCATGTGAATGGATGGTGAAATGGAGATTGAGTAGCTTGACAAGGAGACATATTACTAAGAGCTAAAAGGAAGTTATGGAGCATCATGACTGCTCAAGTCCTGAAGAAGATAATTGTTATTACCTCTGTTTGGCACTCTCTTCACACTGCTTATCAACTGACAGGAACAATACTTTCTTTTGAGATAATAATGGTTTAGTGATGTAAGTCTTACTAATTAACCTATAGCTGGGGGAAGGGGATGAGAGTTGGGTTCATAACCTTTCCCAAGGGTATTTGTGCATAAGTGAATATAAGGAACCTAACAGGAATTGGAACCCAGCCCTCCAATTAACAATTTCTACGCATTATTCATTATACCATCCATATATCTACGCTTACAACATCTGTTATTCCCAGATGGTTACCCATCTAGGTACTGACGAAGCTCAACATTGCTTAACTTTAGTGATTGTACAGAAACTGGTGTTTCAACATGATGTGGCCTTAAGCCTAATAGACAATAGAAAATAATGACACAGAAATCTGAAGATACATTGGTATAACAAAAGATGCATTTAAAAAGCTAAAGAAAAAATTGAGAAACAAAAATTTTTGTTAGAAACAAAGAGTGCTGAACTATTATGTAATATCAATCCTCCTATGTGGCAGTGAATGCTGGACAATTTTCTTACAGAGGAAGAGAACATTTGAGGCAACAAAGATGTGGGTCTACAGAAGGATGCTGAGAAAACAACGGATGTGAGCAATGAGGAAGTTTTAAAGAAAATGAAAACAAAAAAGAAACTTGTGCTTGGAGAATTTGACACTCACAGAACATAGCAAATGCAAATGATGAATTGCCTTGAAATATTGTTAAATAGTAATTCAGTTCTAGTGGTTTTATCATTTGTCTGAACAAAATTTTGAATGTAAATTGCTGTTCCCAAAGTTAAAAAAAAAACTAGTTAATAGCACAGTACTAGACTGATGTTGAGATCTCATCAATTTACAGTTTAGCCAACTAGATGTAGTCGTGAGTTCTATAGTAACAGCTTCTTTTCTCACTTGCAAAATTCTCTTCCAACTCCATGCTTTCCAGCCAACTTTAATATGCCAAAATTTAAATACAATATCAATCACTGATTACTCTTTTCTCTTCCTACTCATTATTAATGTTTATGTTCCTAAACCCCTTGTGTCTTAGTGGCTTTACTGCTTTGCAGGGGGTGATATTGATTTAAAAAAAAAAGAAAAAAATTGTTTGATACTACAAGGCAAGTTTTAATGATGGAGAAAATTTGATTTAATTTAGCTCTCTTTATATGCTTTTTTTTTTAAATATATATAATTATATCACCTCAAGCAAAGAATTTTACTGCCACTGTTTTGCAAGGGGTTAGGAGGAAAGTTATAAGAAACAGTGACAGGTTATAGGGGGTGTCAGGAAGTGGGTAAGAGAAGGATGAGAATACTGATAAGAGTGGAGTGGACGGAGAAAGGAGCATGAAAGAGAGGATGCAGGTTAGTGAGGTAGGAGATGACTATTGACTTCACATTTAAATTCTTGGAGATTTTAACTGTCCAAGAAGCAAGTAAACGGAAGGGAATTCTACAGGTGGGAAGTGTGAAAAAAGAAGCTGCTGGAGTAAAATTTGCATTTACAATTTATTGGTTTCACCGTAAAAGGATGGAACCTAGTTGCTAATCTTGTAGCTCGATTAAATTCACACATAGGGGACACCAGTGAGCTAAGTTCATTGGAGCAGAAGCCATAAAAAAGACACAGGGAAGCCACATTGTATGGGTGAGAAAGTGACAGTATCTGAGCTGCCAAGTTGGGATCGATCATATTACAGATTCTTCGTTGGATTTTGTCAAGGACACCTAGGTAGATAGCAGAAGCACCAGACCAGATATGGCAGCATAATTCAATGCACAGGCAGATAGTAGATTTATATATGTACAAGATTGTTTTAGATGGGAAAAACTTCCTGGCCCTACACAGAGAACAGACTTTCTTAGCAGCAGATTTAGCTATGGATTCTATATAGTCATTCCACTTGAGGTCTGTTGTGAGAGTTGACCCGAGGAGGAGCATAAGAATTATTCTCTTTCTATTGGTGTAATCTTGTATAAATTTTTTTTATTTACAGTATGTGTCAAAAATACAGTTATTTTTAAAAGTATCATAAAAAATGTAACTAATATTGGTTAAACATTTTACAAAAGTCCAAAATCTTATTAGCACGATTTTCTTCAGTTTTACAGTTTTTATTGATCCATATTCATGCTATTTATACTATTTACGATAGGACTATTATCCTCATCTTTGTTTTTTGTTATCATAATGTTTCGACCATTGTGCCATCCAGCCTTCATCAGGTGTATATTGATCCAGGTAACCTACAGGGAATTTCAAACTGAGCCCTTCATTATTATGTCTTTATGATGACATTTCAACTGTTGTACCCTCTAAGCTTCATCAGGTGTATTTCGACCCAGGTAACCTTCGGGGAATTACAAACTGAACCTTTTATTTATCCTACAGGGGTAGACTGTTCTTATTCCACTGCACTTGTCTAGGAATATCTCATTTAGTTCTTATTTTTAGTACTGCTCAGTTATTACATGCCATGCTTCCCTTGAGTCTAAATATGCACTACCCGGCACAGGAATCGAACTCACAATTACTACATCATTAAATTCATGAACAAATGTTTTAATCCACTAGGTTACTGTCCCATAGAAGTTCAATCCTGGACAGTGCAATGTATGGAAACAGGATAAGCAATAAATGAGCAGTACTAAAAATAAGAGCCAGACAAAGGAAACTACAAGACCTCCTACAGAAGGTAGTTGAAGAGAGTGACAAGAAAGGACTACAAATAAACTGCAAGATAACTGAATGCATGGTCATCAGCAAAAAGAGCAGCCCAAAATGCCAAATACAGGTGGGAGATAATAAAATCAAGCAGGTACAAAAATTTAAATACCTGGGAAGTGTTCTAACATAAGACGGAAAGTGTGACAAAGAGATCCGAAGGTGAATTAGCATGGCAAAGGATGCATTCAAGAAGCTGAGTAGAGTATTAAGAGACAGAAAAAAATTTTGCTAGAAACAAAGAAAAGAGTACTGGATTGCTATGTGATGTCAGTTGTTCAATATGGCAGTGAATGCTGGACAATATCATCAAAGATGAAGAAAAAACTTGAAGCAACTGAAATGTTGTTCTACAGAAGGGTGCTGCGGATATCATGGATCGAGCATATGAACAATGATGAGATTTTAGATTTTGGAAATGAAAAGGAAATTAATACTGAGCATCAGGAAGAGACAATTGAAGTTCCTGGGACATGCAATGAGGAAGGAGAGCTTAGAGAACCTGATACAAACAGTCCAGATAAAGGGAAGTAGAGACAGGGGAAAACAGCGTGTAACGTATTTGCCTGGCCTGAGCAAGTGGATGGCAGAATGAGGATTGCATGGTGTAACAGGAGAAAAAGTGCTAAGGGCCACCAGGGATAGGGAGATGTGGAAGGCCATGATCGCCCACATCCTGAAAGGACAAGGCACATAGTAGAAGATATCTTCAGACATGAGTAGTGGAATAAGAACAGTCTACCTCCATGGATTAAATAAAAAAGTTCAGTTTGGAATTCTGTGCAGGTTACCTGGCTCAATATACACCTGATGAAGGCTGAAGAGCACAATGGTTGAAATGTTTTGATTGCAGCAACAATGATGAGACAATAGTCTGAATGTAAATAGTGTAAATAATGATAATGCCTCGTCCCATATTTACATTCTTTACATTTTGCAAAGAAGAATTATGAAAGAAAGCAGTGCAAGCTTGTAATTGTAAAATTTTAAAATATTTCTGAAAAACTAGGTGTTTCAGAATTCTATTTTCTTTAAAATGGATCAATAATGCAAATTCTATTTATTTTGACAATAAAAATATAGTCAATATTATGTTCTCCATCTTTTGTTAGCAATGTATTAATTAAAAAAGAAAACACTTTCAGGTATTGATTCATATAAGGAATCTTGATATTCAGCTGTTATTGTATTTTTCCAGACAGACTGAATTGCTACTACTTTAGATACCTCAAGGCATTGGTTTTCTCTTCAGTTCTTCATCTAAAGTGTTCTTGAGGTTTTCCTTAATAATATTTTCTCTAATATTTAAATTGGAAAGTTGACTAGCCAGTCTAGAATACTGATTTACTTATTAAAAAACTTATTTGGAACTGAATGTTTAATGGGGGCAGAAAATATGTTATAATATACCATTTCTTTTGCTCGTGAGTGAGCATTTGAATGGCAAATGTTCTTTCTTTTAAAAGGTAGATTGTTGTATTCATCTGACTTCAATGATGTGTACTTCACACTTGAATTTTGGCAAAATGCATTTTCATACCTTAAATAATGCAGAGATTTTTTATAGTGAGTTTTATCACAAAAGTTGTGCATTCTTCACACACTTCCCTCCAAATATTACTGTTTCTACTGCTCGGGGCATATTCATTGTTTTGTTCTTTGCTAAAAATAACCTTCCTCCAATACAGTCCACAATAAGTATTTACTACAGAAGTTTAATCTGGCTTTTATATTTCCTTGTTAGTAAAAAGAAGTTTCTTAATCTTAGCAGAGCTTACCTGTCCAGACTTGTTGCTTTGAATATGTCACTTTTGTTTCAAATTAAAAAAAAAGAGGTGTCTTTGTAAATATCTAGCAGATTGTGGTTTTGTTGCTTACTGCTGAAGTGTGAATGCTCAGTATACAATTTTCGTTCAAGTGAAACTTCATTCTTTATTCTTTTTAAAACTTGTGAAACACAAGACTAACCAACCTTCAGGTGTGCTTTGATATAACATTGATTTGTTTAAATGTTTTGGTTTATTTGTCAGGTCCCTTATGAAATGGATTTTTCAAAGTATATCTTACCTGGAAGGCTATCCCAAATGATAGCTGAAGTAACTGAAGAAAAAAAGGTAATTGTTTATATCTGTTTAAGTTTCTGGGATGAGATATGTTTCACTTTTGTTTGTGAGTTCATTATTTTCCAAAAACTGGGACCTAACAGAAGCTGTCACTCCTGGTCGTGGTGGACCTGGAAACAACAGTAATTAAAATGTGGTTCCAAACTCTACAAAGCCTCTGTTGTATCACCGAGGTGGCAGGACAATAGCCATAAGATGTGTGCTGAGTATCTACAGTACAATATCCATGCTAAGGGATATTAATAAAAAATAAGACAAACACCAGAAGACAAAACAACAAAGAGGAAAGGTTAAATTGTTAGTTTAATCTACAATTTCATATATAAGTTTAATCTATTATTTCATATATAAGTTTAAATCTATTATTTCATATATAAGTTTAAATCTATTATTTCATATATGAGTTTAATCTATTATTTCATATATAAATTTAATCTATGATTTCATATACAATTTAATCTATTATTTCATATACAATTTAATCTATTATTTCATATACAATTTAATCTATTATTTCATATATAAGTTTAAATCTATTATTTCATATATGAGTTTAATCTATTATTTCATATATAAATTTAATCTATGATTTCATATACAATTAAATCTATTATTTCATATACAAGTTTAATCTATTATTTATATATAAGTTTAAATCTATTATTTCATATATAAGTTTAAATCTATTATTTCATATATAAGTTTAAATCTATTATTTCATATATAAGTTTAAATCTATTATTTCATATATAAGTTTAATCTACAATTTCATATATAAGTTTAATCTACAATTTCATATATAAGTTTAAATCTATTATTTCATATATAAGTTTAAATCTATTATTTCATATATAAGTTTAATCTATTATTTCATATATAAATTTAATCTATGATTTCATATACGAGTTTAATCTATTATTTCATATATAAGTTTAATCTATTATTTCATATACAAGTTTAATCTATTGTTTCATATACAAGTTTAATCTATTATTTCATATACGAGTTTAATCTATTATTTCATATATAAGTTTATACAATTTTCTATACAAAGCTGACATTCTGTTCTCAATATGTTGTGAACAGATAGATTGGACAAATCATAAAATTCTATGATTACTGTCTTCTATTTCTTATTGGTTCCAGTCAAGGATATCTATAATGGTAACAACTTATTATTGCTTCTTCCTATAGGAGAGTGCTCTGCAATTTTATTTATCAATCAATGTAGCGAGAGATTTTGTCAAATATCTGGTGTTGACACAGAACACAGGAAAAAGTGGATTTATACCTTTTCCCTGGGAACTAGCATGAAGTGGATTGAATAACTTTAGCTGAAATTCCTACTCAGTTTGATAATACCACTTTTCAGTCTATAACCATTATGCCACACTGAAACCTCCTTGATATCGAGCGAAAATTAAACTCCATTCTCCAATTTCCTAACCATTCATCTCACATGAGAAGTTATAAGACTATACCCACTGTCCTGACCCAGATGCAATAAAACAATGGTAAGGTTCACTTCATAGAGTCTATTTGCCCTGTCCACCAACTCTTATTCTTAATTGTCGTACTTCTGATCTTAGTGGAATGCAAATAATTTCAATTATACATGATTATATGCAAAGACTTGTGACCAACTGTAAATAACTTTAATTAACACTTCTCAATTAAATTATGGATGCATTTGTGAGCATGAGGTATAGATTGACTATTTTAGAAAAAATAGATTTTTAAAAAAAACCTTATGTAAATTTTTAAATAGCCTTTGATAGAACAGTTTTTAGAATGATCTTTATGATGTTATAAACAATTTCCATAATAAATTTGTATATATAAAATTTGTTTATTATCTAAACTTATTTACAAATGGAACTTTGTCCGTGTGTGTGTCCTTTACCTATAGACTCCGAAACGGCTGAACCGATTTTCTTGAAAATTTACACAGTTGTATTATAAGTGTCTGCAAGTGTTCTTAGCTAGGTTTTGTGTCCAGGTACCCCCGATAAATATCGAAAAATTGATAATCAGAAAAAATCGGGTTATAGAAGAAGTGGTCCGATTTTAATCAAATTTGATACACTCAAAGACAAAGACATAAGAAACGATATTCAGAAGTTTCAAGGTTGCATTTCTTACAACAGTGCATAAAATTGATAATATATATATATAAAAGGCAAGATGTTTGTGTGTGTGTCTGTTTATCTGCCTGTATGTCTGCATTTTTTTCAGCCTTTTTATTTTAGTTTTTGCTTTGGGTTTGGCTCTAAGTAGGTATAGTTGTAGTTCTTAGTCTCAGCCATGATACCATTTACTCAGCAGACTTATTTAGCCTTCAAAATTCAGTTTACAACGAAAAAACTTATTTGATATCGATACCAGGAAATCAAAATTTTCTTTCAGTCTACGGTTTCGCTTTAACTGGAAACAACTATTGCTTTTTAGTCTTTCATGTCAATGTCCAAAGAGTCTGAGCTTCAGGATCATAGATTAGTTTTAATGCTTTCATTACACCCGAGCAACATGGGCTAATTATTAATTAAAAATTTAGAAGTTGCTTGTACAAACAACATTTAAGTTAATTAACTTAATCCAAACCTAGCATCATAGCTTCAGTCACTTTCACTATAACTATATTTTCTTGAGAATTATTCTGATGAATTTCTTCTATGGTGTGAAGAGGCTCATCCCTTGTTCCCTGTTTAGTATGTGGTTTCCAGATTTCTCTTTTCCAATCTTTTCACTCCTTTTTCCTTTTTTTTTTTTTTCAGTTGAAGTAGATAGACTAAACTATCGCCCGGTTCACACTCCACCCTCGTCTATTGAACAGGTGAAGAGGCTCATCCCTTGTTCCCTGTTTAGAATGTAGTTTCCGGCTTTCTCTTTTCCAATCTTTTCACTATTACATAGGCCCCTGCACATCAGTGGCATTACCGCCTTGCTCGGGGTGATATGATTAAAAAAAAAAAAAAATTTAAGTATAGTACTAGATTGGCAGCTAGGTTTGAAATTGGTAAATATAACTAAGCTTTATGTTAACATTTTCCCCTCTCAGACTTCTCACTTATAGAATTCTCTTCTAGCTTCTTACTTTCCAGTCAACTTTGATCTTTAAAAATTTATATGCAATGTCAATCATTATCTTCTATCTTCTTAAGTCTTATTCTTTGATTACTTTTTCTCCTTAATAATGTTTTTCTTTTTCTCATATTCTTTCACATTCAGTAATTCCTGTGTCTTAGTGGCTTTATTGGTTTACTTGGGGTGAAATGACAAAAAAATTTACATTATTTACGTTCCAATTTTCAAAGAAGATATTGTATATTAGAGTAAAAATTATGGATAAACTATCCAAAGTTTAAGTTTGTTCTGTTGTTTGTGTTCAAGCACTTTTGGTTGTTGCAGTCATTAACAAGGACCATAGTTGTCAGTGTAGTAGGTAAGATACTATTGACTAAAATCTAGTATTCTATAGACCAGGCGTGTCAAACACGCTGCCCACGAGCTGCATGCAGCCCATTGTAGACACATTTGCAGCCAAAACAGTGCTGATACGAAGTCTGCATTGAGTTTTGCCAAGTATGACACTCACCTAGAATCATTGTCAAAAGAATTTGAGAAAAGATTTAGTGATTTCGCATCTTATGAATGCCAAGTTTGCATTATTTTCAGGACCATTTAGTTTTGATGTTGCTGAAGCTGAAGAAAACCTGCAAATGGAACTATTAGAAATTCAGTCGGATTCCTCACTCAGATCAAAATATTTGGAAGTGGGAATAACTGATTTCTTTTTATACCTTCTGGAAAGGTTTAGAAACTTTAAAAAGTTTACCACAAGGATCATAGCAATGTTCAGCTAAACATACTTGTGTGAACAGTTATTTTCTTTCATGAAATCAACAAAAACATCTCGAAGAACAAGACTGACTGATCAACATTTGTCATCCCTCATCAAACTTGGCACTACACAGAAATTTCAACCACACATACAAGAAATTGTGAACAAAAAGAGATGTCAAGCTTTGGGGTAAAACAGTGAAAGTCTTTGAATTCTTGTTGATGAATGTCAGTTTTGGATTTATGCATATTGCATTTTTCACTATTGTATTGAAATAGATGAAGATGGTCAAAATTTTCGTTATATTCTTTTGTTGAACTATATGTACACTATTATTTAAATTTGCCCGTATGTTTCTAAATTGAAAAAAAAATTGTAAAAATTTTTATTTAACATGTTCAACTTTTGCAGCCCTCATGACAATACAAATTGACTCCTATGGCCCTGAGGGGGCTTTGAGTTGACATGCCTGCTATAGAGAGCTGAAACTTTGAATCAGTCGACCATGATGTCATATGTAACAGTTAAAGGAAGTGAGACCATACCAAAAAGGAATGCATCAAATCTTATGCATATTTCTTTTGCCTATTAAATATTTTATACACACTTCATGATACCATATCTTGTCATGAAAGATATTGTATTTTTATGTATCACACCCAGTGTAAGAAAATAATATCACACTGAAAACACATGATTCTTTATTCAATTACCCTCCTTTTAATGATATATAGGGTGTGATAGGTAAATTATGGCCATTTTATATTTTTCATTTTGTGTCATTTTTTGATTTTGTTGACTGCTCAGTGTAGTAGGGTCAGTTGGGCACCGTCTATGAGTAAAAAAGCAACATGATGCAATTCAATCTGCCAGAAGTTTGGAAACTGCATGCTGTACTGCTTGGTATTAGCATAGGGAGCTCCAATATAACATTTCAGAGTGTCAATCTAAGGACAGTTCAGAAGATTTGAAAAGAGTTGAGTGAGTCTAATGGTGATCACAAAGATATTTGAAATGAGCATTAGTGATACAACATTGTATGTATATATATATATATATATATATATATATATATATATACACACACACACACACACTCATGTGTGTGTCTTGGCTCTACTGTTGTATATCTTTTGTACTTTGTATCGAGTACTTTTTCTTGTGGTTGGTTCCGTTTGGGGTTTTTTTTTTCTTTACTGCGGAGTATTGAATGTTTTGTTCTTATTCCGTGGATTTCTTTTTTTTCTCCCCATTCATCCGACGCCTCAGTGCATCGGATTGTAACGGAATTAGGTTCTGTTTGTTAATGGTTTCTTTAAAGGTTTATCTTAGTATAAATTTACAACCTAAATACTTACAGAGTCTATTTAGTTATTATTATATATATATATATATATATATATATATATATATATATACACAATTGAATAAGGAATGAAGAAACCTCAGACTCAACATGGATGCCTACATTACATGCCTTGAGAAGGCCGTGCTGCTCTGGGTTAAGAGGGTGGCTGCTAGAAGAACCTATGTCTGGCAAAATGACTCTGCACCATGACATACAAAAAGGAGAATCCAATCATAACTGCCAGACAATTTCTGCAAACACATCACACCTTACATCTGTTTCCCTAACTTCTCAAATTGCAACTAACTTGTGTGAGGTGTAGTTGAGCAAGAAACCAACAAATCTCTTTGGAACATCAAAGATGAACTGAAGCCAAGTATTATGGCATCATTCTTCAACTTAAACAAGAAGACTGTCCAGAAGAGTTACAGAAGATTCCAAAGTCGTCTGGCGCCCATTTTTGAAGTCAATAGTAACTTTATTGAATAAATTTAATCTTTAGTATTTCAAGATATCTTTCTGTAATTTTGGTAAATATATCTGTTAAAATAAAATGTCAGTGATATTTTCATTTTTGCATAATTTAGACGACCATCTATCCATCACATGCATAAAGTTTTATTACATTTTATTAATAAAAACATTTTATTAATAAAAACATTTTATTAATAAAAACATTTTATTAATAAAAACATTTTATTAATAAAAACATTTTATTAATAAAAACATTTTATTATCTTTATTATTATTATTTTATTTTATTATTATTATCTTTATTATTATTATTTTATTATCTTTAAGTAGACTTACTGATTGGAAAGCAAAGATTCATTACATCATAAAATGTTTACTATTGCACTTATTCAGGAGACTAGCAAAGTGGAAGTGTCAATTGGAAAACAGGAATTCTTAGAAGAACATGTAGATTGTGCCCCAACAGAAGTGTACTTGTCGCCCAGAGAAAATCTCTCAGAATCTTGGAGTTCTACCTCATTTCTTTCCCACACTGAAAAAATTGGTAAGTATTTTTCTTCTTTTATTTACAGTCAAACCTTATTAATGTGTGTGTGTGTGTGTGTGTGTGTGTGTGTGTGTGTGTGTGAATATATATATATATATATATTAAAAAAGGATTAATTCAAAGATGTTGAATGGCCATTTCGATATTAAGATCCTCACGGGGGATAACACATCACCTCAGCAACAGAAAAATCCTTTCAGAAACTGGAGAAAAATTAGTCTACTTCTCCTTTTTAAATAGATTGCAAAGAAATTAAAAAATAAAATAAAATAAAATAAAAATAAAAAGGAAAAAAAAGGAAAAGATAAAGAAAACGAAAAAGAAAAATTAATTAGGATCGGGTTTTTGGAATTTACCTTCCTGCTTTTTTCCCTTGGATTGAAGTATCTGAATTAAAATATATATATATATATATATATATATATATATATATATACACAAATTCAATCTCACGACGTCTTACATTGCACTTAAATGACAATTCAAATATATTCCGATATTTAAAACAACACGGTTATCAACGGACACTTCTTAGAAAACTGCTCGTAGAAAACACATATATACTGAGACAAGAAAATGATAAGCAGAAACTCAAAATCCTGGAAGCTATCTACATTAAAAAACTTAAACCTGGTTTGAATACGATAAATTTTGATATCTCAACTAACATACACAAATGACTGTAATCGGATCAGAGACCACCATTTTGTCACTGTCTGCGGCCATCCACCACGGTAGGGATGGACTTATCTCTTCAATTTAATTCTCTTTATTGTTAATAACTTAAATGTTCTATGTTTACTGTGTGTTAATATTTATTCTTTGATAATGGCTTATGTGAGCCAAAAGCTTAGATCTGATAAAAAAATCAACAATTACTGTGATTTTTTGTTGTCTTTCAACGATATCACCATCAAATATATCAGACAGTACGAATGGATCCTACACAAGATTAATAGACAAAACTTGTCTATATTATTCAATAAAACCTGCATTAATATATATATATATATATACTAGCAGTATAGCCTGACGTTGCTCGGGTGTAATGAAAGCTTTAAAACTAATCCATGGTCCTGGAGCTCAGACTCTTTGGACGTTGGTACAAAAGACTAAAAAACAATAGTTGTTTCCAGTTAAAGCGAAACCATAGACTGACAGAAAAATAAATGGATGTAAGTCAAATTTTGATTTCCTGGTATCAATATCAAATAAGTTTTTTTTGTCGTAAACTGAATTTTGAAGGCTAAATAAGTCCTCTGAGTAAATGGTATCATGGCTGAGACTAAGAACTACAATTATACCTACTGAGAGTCAAACCCAAAGCAAAAACTAAAATAAAAAGGCTGAAAAAAAAGAGAAAGAGAGAGAAATTTTAAATCTAGGCAGGAAGTAAATTGTAGACAGATATAGATATCAATTACATGGTGTCTGGGCTCAGCTCTTTTTGCTTTAAAAAAATAAAAATGAAACAAAATCTGATATCACTTTCTAAATATTTTTGGAAGTTAAAAGAAAAAATAAAACACCTAAAGTTAAATGGAAAATTCTCAAACAAGCTAGAATATTTAGATCAGTGAATGAACCATGTTTCCTTTGTCAGCAAGAAAAAATAGAAATTATTAAGTACATGAAGAGTGACATATTACTAAATCAAAGTCATGAAACTACAGTAAACTGTAAACATATTAAAGAATTAACCTTACAATCCTGCTAGATTTATAAAGTCTAAAGTATGAAACTCTAGCAATTGTAAACTTTTTACAGTATTAATCTTACTATCTGGATAATTTACTTTAACTATTATGATCTCTGTTCTTATGTTATTTTATCTTTATTTTTTATTACAAATTGTGATCTATTTACTGATTTAAATTTTAATATTTATTTTAATTTAAATATTAATTTTCTTTGCTTTTTATTTTATTTCTCCAATTTATTATATGAAATTATATTTTCATGTTATATTTTTAAATATCTCCTTATTTATGTTTGTGTATGTGATTTCATCACTTTTTTTTTAAGTGCCAAAAAAAAAAATTTTTAGAGCTAATTTTCTGTAAAACAGTGACGGACCACAACTATCAGTTTCATGCACAATGTGTAATCATTAGGCACTCAGTGTTTGTGAGTGAAAATAGGAACATTTATCTATCCAGGTGAGTTCCAGATGGTAAGAATTATTGTCAGTGGTGGCACCAATAAACTCACCTGGGGGGGGGGGGGGGTATTCTAAATGACTAAGATAGGAAAAAAGCTGTAGTTATCACTGCTCTTAATAACATTGAGTTACTTTTGCTCCAATTAACATTGAGCGCTTTCTTGCCACACTGGACAATCATTTCCACTTTTTTTTTTCTTTTTGTAAGTTTTGCTGGTGCCTCCACCAACAATAATTCTTACCATCTTGAACTTACCTGGGGTAGATAAATGTCCCTATTTTCACTAACAGACCCTGATTGTCTGACAGTTGTGCACTGCACATGAAACTGATAGTCATGGTCAGTCACTGTTTTACCGCCGAAAATTAGTTCTAAAACATATATATATCTAAACTTATTTATACATGGAACTTTCTCTGTGGGTGTGTCTGTGTGTGTGTATCCATTACCTATAGACTCTGAAACGGCTGAACCGATTTTCTTGAAAATTTACACAGCTGTACTATAAGCATCTGCGAGTGTTCTTAGCTAGGTTTTGTGTCGAGGTACCCCCAATAAATATCGAAAATTGATAATTGAAAAAATCGGGTTATAGAAGGAGTGGTCTGATTTTAATCAAATTTGATACACTCATAGACAAAGATATAAAAAACAATATTCAGAAGTTTCAAGGTTGCAGTTCTTACAATAGTGCAAAAAATTGATAATATATATATATATATATATATATATATATATATATATCCGAGTGAGTATCAAATTCCTCAAAAGTCTAACGGTCAAAACGAGACATTAACTTAATTACCAATAACCCCAACCAACCCCCACGACAACAATGAACCAAATATAAACAGAGAATGATTCCAAACCTTTATTTCCCCCGAAGAAGTGTTTGAATCCAAACACTGAAACAACCATATGATTATAGGGAAGAGGACATATATAGAAGAAATTATGTACATGTTCTAAAACATAATTTATAATATATATATATATATATATATATATATACGAGAAAAAATCGCAAGATCGCCAAGACCTACCGCAGTTTCGCACAACGGCTCGTCAGGGCAAAGGCAGACCAAGGACTAATCAAATAAATAGACACCTATCAAAGACTAACCCATCTGGGGAAGGGGGTGTTCGAAGAAAAAAAAAAAAAAAAATTTCTGGAGTCACATTAAGGTCCGATACACTAAGCAAGAAATTTTGCTTTGTGGATTCTACACTTATTTAGTATTTCTGTTTTAGCGTTAATAAGTTTGTTGGCAGGTTCAAATTTAGCTATTGTTAGCTTCTCCTCGTCACATACCCTACAAAATTTATTGTTTTTGTTATAGTTAGGGCACTTTTTTATTATTTCCCATTTCAGAATGGGGTCCTTTTTAGTTTTGTCTAATTTTTTTTTTTTTTTTTTTCTTTGAACACCCCCTTCCCCAGATGGGTTAGTCTTTGATAGGTGTCTATTTATTTGATTAGTCCTTGGTCTGCCTTTGCCCTGATGAGCCGTTGTGCGAAACCGCGGTAGGTCTTGGCGATCTTGCGATTTTTTCTCGTGTGTTTTTGCTCTACGTCACTGCCTCTTGGTTAATCCTTTTTGGTTAGTTTTGTATCGAGCACTTTTCTTTCTTTGTGGTTCGTTCCGTTGGAGGGTTTTTTTTCTTTGCTGTGAAGTACTGTATGTATTGTCGGTGCTCCGCAGTTTTCTTTTTTTTTCCCCTCATTGTCCAAAGCTTTATAGCGGCAGACGATAACGGAGTTAGATTCTGCCGGTTATTCGTGGTCCTAAAAAATTACTTGTGTAAGATTTTAAGATTTGGATACGTACAGAGTCGATTTTATTATTATATATATATATATAATATATATATATCAACAATTTCACACTTACACACCAAATTCCTCAAAAGACTAACAGTCAAAACGAGACATTCACTTAATTACCAATAACCCCAACCAACCCCCACGACAACAATGAACCAAATATAAAAAGAGAATGATTCCAAACCTTTATTTCCCCCGAAGAAGTGTTTAAATCCAAACACTGAAACAACCATATGATTGTAGGGAAGAGGACATATATAGAAGAAATTATGTACATGTTCTAAAACATAATTTATAATAAATATATATATATATATATATATATATATAAAAGGCAAGTTGTTTGTGTGTGTGTCTGTTTATCTGCCTGTATATCTGTATTTTTTCCAGCCCTTTTATTTTGGTTTTTGCTTCAGGTTTGGCTCTAAGTAGGTATAATTGTAGTTCTTAGTCTCAGCCATGATACCATTTACTCAGAGGACTTATTTAGCCTTCAAAATTCAGTTTACGACAAAAAAAACTTATTTGATATCGATACCAGGGAATGAAAATTTGACTTACATCCATTCATTTTTCTTTCAGTCTAGGGTTTTGCTTTAACTGGAAACAACTATTGCTTTTTAGTCTTTCATACCAACGTCCAAAGAGTCTGAGCTCCAGGACCATGGATTAGTTTTAAAGCTTTCATTGCACCAAAGTAACACCGGGCTATACTGCTAGTATATATATATATATATATATATATATATATATATATATATAGTTAAATATCAGACAGATTTTGGTCAACAATACAGTGATCCTTACTCATACACATAGTAAGAGGAACCTTCAGATATTGGAGGCCATGTACATCAAATCTAAACAACCAACACTGAATAAAATCACCTTTAAATCCGGACATAACACGTTACATTGCATTTGAATACATGGTTTTGTTGTCATTTCACACTACACGCGGTGTGACGTCATAGAACCGCATTGCAAATTTGAGAACTGCGTTTGTTATTTTTGGTAACTATTGCCGTTGACTAGCTGAGTTTTATGTCAACACAAAATAAAATTGTCGGTGATGGTGGATGTTATTGTATTATCGTCTAAATAACCTCTCTGAAGATGGCTCATGTGGGCCAAAAGCTTAGAAGCAAATTAATAAAAAATTATCCAAATATGTTGGAGAATTTTTGTCTTTATTTTCAACTGAAATTAAAACCAAAATACGATGTTTAGAACGGCTCATGATTAAACATAATAGACATTCATTGTCTCTTATATTTAACAGTATATGTTTAGAAAATTATTTGCTGCCTCAATACACTAAATATATATATATATATATATATATATATATATATATATATGACTGTTATGTAGCTCTACACACACACACACACACACACACACACACATATAATACAAGCAGGTATATAAACACTTTCTGTTGGGGGGGTGATATTTCGATTACCTACTGTTGTACCATTGGCTCTGACGAGCCGTGTTAAGAACATCAAAGCGGTGAAATATGTATTACCCAAGGTAATAATTAAAAAATCCTTTATAATATATATATATATATATATATATATAGCACACATACACACACACACATATATAATACAAACAGGTGTACAAACACTTTATGGTTTCTGGTCATCAGATTTGATAAGGGTTTTTTTTTTTTAATCACTTCACCCCGAGCAATGCAGAAATGCCACTGATGTACAGGGGGCTACATAACTGTAAAAAGATTAATTAGAAGAGAGTGAGGAGTACAAACTAGTTAGAAAGGAGCAATAGAAAGCTGAGAAAGCAGGTGCGATGACAGATACATAGGTGGAGAGAAAGGGAAGGTTATACGGGGGGTGGGGAGAGGGCTAGAGTTCAGTGGTTAGTAGATGAGTATTTGCATTTAAATTTCTGGAGGTTGTAGCTGTCAGGAAAGCAAGAATATGGGAGCGAGTTCCACAGGTGGGAAGTGCGAGAGAAGAAGCTGCAGGAATAGAATTGTCGTCTGCATTTGGCTAACCTGACTGTGAATGGGTGGGACCCAGTTGCCAGTCTGGTTGCACGAGTAAACACCTGTTGAGGAGGCACCAGTGACTTAAGTTCGTCCGAGCAGAAGCCATGAAAGTATTTATAGAACAGACAAAGGGAGGCCACATTTCGACGGTAGGAAAGTGGGTGCAGTCGAGCCGCCAGATCAGTACCTATCACATTACAGACTCTCCTTTGGAGCCTGTCAAGAACACTGAGGAGAACGGCAAGGGCGCCTGACCATAAATGGCAGCAGTACTCTATGCACGGACGGATGGTTGGCTTGTATATATGCAGGATGGATTCAGGCGGCAAAACATCCTGGATCGACATAGTGACCCAACTTTCTTAGCAGTAGATTTTGCTATGGATTCAATATAGTGATTCCATTTGAGGTCTGAGGACAGAGTAAGTCCAAGGAGGCATAGTGTATTGCTCTCAGGGAGAATTGCTTGGTCCATGGTTATGGGAGGCAGGAGAGGTTGCCTGTAATGGTTGACAGACAACAGCTTGGTCTTAGACGAATTGAAGTTGACAAGCCACTTCTTGCCCCAGTTCACCACAGAGTGTAGATCCCGTTCAAGGTCAGCAGTGAGATTATGTCTGTCCACCACGACAGGTTTCTTACTGGTGCGGGAGTATATTGTACTTGATCTCATCTGGGAGGTCATTGATGAAAATAAGGAAGAGCATCAGGCCCAGGATAGAGCCCTGTGGGACACCAGCATTCGTGCTGTAGGGTGAAGAGACACGCCCATTCAAAACGACATTCATTTTGCGGTTATTTAAAAAAGGTTGGATTAGGTCAAGCAGGCAACGGGTAATACTGTAACCCCGTAGTTTGCATAGGAGGCCAGAGTGCCAAACCCTGTTGAAAGCCTTGGAGATGTCCAGAGCAACCGCCTGTAGCATGTACTCCTTTACGGTTGATTATGGCCTCGAACACTTTCCCGAATATCTGTAGAAGACTGATAGGGCGATAGTTGGATGGGTCCGAGGGTTCACCACAATTCTTAAATACAGGAACGACTGAAGAGAACTTTCAGCATGCAGGAAAGCAGGAAGCAGAAAGGCAGTAGTTAAACAGTTTAGAGAGGACGGGGGAAAGTTCAGGAGCACACCTCTTAAGGATTATCACTGGGATTCCGTCGTCTCCACTCGCCTTATGGGGGTTGAGTTTTGAATTTGATTTATGGCAACCTTTTACTCTCAGAGATTCCAATGCATTTTTCTTATCTACAGCTTGTCTTTCATTCTACCTTGAAGAAGGTAAACACAGCAGAAATTATTTCTTGCCAAAATGTATCTTTTGTAGATTTTCTATTTTGTCTGATTATCTTCACACGCATAATGTGTGTGGTACTATTATTTCTTTTTTTAAAAATAATGTACTTTGGACTTTTTTCAGATCCCCTCTGTGAAATGGATTATCCTATACTTAATACCTCACCAGTGCAGAGTTTCTCATCTCAGTCATCAAGAGCAAATTCTCCAATTGAAGAGAAAAAAATTCAGGTATATCTATATATATATATATATATATATATATTTAGTATATCGAGGCAACAAGTAATTTTCTAAACATACGCTGTTAAATATAAGAGACAATGAATATCTATTATGTTTAATCATGAGCCGTTCTAAACGTCGTATTTTTGCTTTAATTTCAGTTGAAAATGAAGACAAAAATTCTCCAACATTTGGATAATTATTTATTGGTTTTCTTCTAAGCTTTCGGCTCACATGAGCCATCTTCAGAGAGGTTGTTTAAACTGAAATATTATAAAATCACCATCACCAACGATATTATTTTGTATTGGCATAAAACTCCTCTTGGCAACGGCAATAGTTACCAAAAATAATAAACACAGTTCTTAAGTTTGCAATGCAGTTTTATGACATCACACCGCAGGATAGCATGAAATGACAACAAAACCGTGTCGTCAAATGCAATTTAATATGTTATTTCCTGTTTTAAAGTTGATTTTATTGAGTGTTGGTTGTTTTGATTTCATGTACATGGCCTCCAATATCTGCAGGTTCCTCTTACTGTGTGTATGAGTAAGGATCAACATATTGTTGACCAAAATCTGTCTGATATTACCTACATGTTTATGTTTTTCAGAGAAATGTTGTTTAATAGTACTCTGATCAGAAAGATGACATGTAAGTCTACGGGAGAGCGTGGTTGTAGTAAAACCAATATATGTACTAGGTTTTTGATTATTATCAGAGATGCAATCTCTGAATGGGCATGTAAATTGGTACACTACATTGGTTTTTTGTAGAGAATTTAGTTAGTCTATAATAACCCAACAAGCACTAAACTAAATTCTCTACAAAAAACCAATGCAGTGTACCAATTTACCATTACCTTCAAAAATACTTTGCAAATTAGCAAGTTCACCATTCAACCACCCAGGGGAACAAATCATCAGGGCACAATTTTAATTAATTTTTGATGAAAATTATGTTTTTAAATGAGTTCTAACTTGCCTTCTATAAGTAATTTTCATGTCCTGTCTATCATTAACAATTAAGCCGACAAGCACCTTTAATAATGTGTTGGCTGAAAGGATCCTAAAGTCTTACATTATGACATCAACTTTATTTAAGTCCATTTGTTATTTCTGCGAGTACAAGTCTCTGTGTATATATATATATATGAATTAGAACACTCTCAGCTATTGGGTGTGTAAAATGTTAACATACACACTAAAAAGTCTGCCTCCTTCTACCGAGTGCCCATAGCTCAGAGGTAGAATCGCCAACTGACGCCAATTCAGTTGGGTTTCAATCCTGGGTAAAAAGCAAACAGATCTCTAACCATACTGATGAGCTGTGATACAGTGAAACAGATCTGTCTGCGGATGAATATATATATATATATATATATTTATTATAAATTATAGTTTAGAACATGTACGAATTATAATCTACTGCAAAGTGTACATTTTGTTTCGACAGTGAAAGGACAATGTCTCATCAGGTATATATATATATATATATATATATATATATATATATATATATAATGAGGATGACTATATATATATAATTAATGTATATTTGACCAGTAATCTTTTTTTAAGCATGTTTCATTGAAACCAACTGATAAGGAAGATTTTATTAATTTTTCATTTAATTTTTCCAGTATTCTTACGTGTATTCTAAACTAGCAATGACTAATATATTGTATGAATTTCAATACCCACTACAAGATTGCATTTCTTGTCATAATTCAATTACTTATATTGAACATACTACCACCTCTTTGATAGACGTCTTACATACCACTTATCAAACCAAAGTGCAATAAAAAATATTTATAACCTCATAATTTACAAAAACCTTTAAGGAAAATTCTGGTTGAAAATGCTTATTATTTTTATTATCTGTTATTATTATTTCATATGTTTTTTAATATTGTATTTTAATATTTTGTTTATCTTCTTCTTACTAAGAGTTATTATTTTAACTATATTTATAATATATTACGACTAGTGGTTATATTGTAATTTATATTAGAACGTATGATTTATAATTTATTTCTTATCATAAATATATCCCATTGTAGGTATAATTTAATTTAATATTAAATCCCATGTCGTGTTTCTAAGAATGCATATAATTGTAATAGACGTTGGTGTCAATCTAAGACGTTTATTTTGAATTATTTTAAATTCTTTTCTATTTATACTATTCACTGTCATTCTATTTATTTACTTTTTCTCTCCTTTTTATGTTTATCTTTCGAACTTTTCCTTTTTTCCTATATTTAACTATAATTTTTATTTTATTTTATTTTATAAGTTTTAATTATTTTAACCGAATTTTTAAAACAATATCAATAGTAGTTATATTTTTTTTAATTTGTATTAAAATTATGATTTACCATTTATTTTTTACTGGAAATATATCCCATTATATTTTAAATGAAATTTCAATGTGAAATTTTCCATGTCATGTTTTTCTAAGAAAGCAGACAAGTCGCTATTGACAGACTACACTTCGTTTTCTTTCTAGCTCTATTTCTTTTCTTTTTTTCTCTTCTTTCCATTTATCAATTGCCTACTTTTTTCTTTTTTTTTTTTTCTATCTTTGGGTTTTTTTTTTTTTTTTTTTTGAATGTGCAAGGAATTTTTTTTGTAAATTACCTACTTTTTTCTTTTTTTTTCTATCTTTGTGCGAGGAATTTTTTTGTTAATTACCATTACAAATGTCTATTCTAAATATGGACATGTGAGTGTCTGTGTATAAAATTTTTTTTGGGGGGTGGGGGATATTTTGAAGATTAACTGTTGTATCATTTGAGTCTGACGAGCTGCAAGGTCATCAATGTGCAATGAAATATGTATTACCCATGAAATTGTAGTATATCTAAAAATTTTTCTAAATTATTTTACTCTGCTAAATTAAATGAATAAATTTAACATTGAGTTCTTTTGAGTTTGTCTCTATCAGAATATACCTGAATAATATACCAAGTGTTCTACGTTATTTATATATACAGTACTGTGCAAAAGTATTAGAACAAGAACTATTTTATCTTTTATGAGGCGACAAAATAATTGCGACAATTTACCAATCGCACCTAGTATATATACAGTACTGTGCAAAAGTATTAGAACAAGAACTATTTTATCTTTTATTAGGCGTCAAAATAATTGCGACAATTTACCAATCGCACCTAGTATATATACAGTACTGTGCAAAAGTATTAGTACAAGAACTATTTTATCTTTTATGAGGCGTCAAAATAATTGCGACAATTTACCAATCGCACCTAGTATATATACAGTACTGTGCAAAAGTATTAGTACAAGAACTATTTTATCTTTTATGAGTCAAAATAATTGCGACAATTTACCAATCGCACCTAGTATATATACAGTACTGTGCAAAAGTATTAGGACAAGAACTATTTTATCTTTTATGAGGCGTCAAAATAATTGCGACAATTTACCAATCGCACCTAGTATATATACAGTACTGTGCAAAAGTATTAGTACAAGAACTATTTTATCTTTTATGAGGCGTCAAAATAATTGCGACAATTTACCAATCGCACCTAGTATATATACAGTACTATGCAAAAGTATTAGTTACAAGAACTATTTTATCTTTTATGAGTACGTCAAAATAATTGCGACAATTTACCAATCGCACCTAGTATATATACAGTACTGTGCAAAAGTATTAGTACAAGAACTATTTTATCTTTTATGAGGCGTCAAAATAATTGCGACAATTTACCAATCGCACCTAGTATATATACAGTACTGTGCAAAAGTATTAGTACAAGAACTATTTTATCTTTTATGAGGCGTCAAAATAATTGCGACAATTTACCAATCGCACCTAGTATATATACAGTACTGTGCAAAAGTATTAGTACAAGAACTATTTTATCTTTTATGAGGCGTCAAAATAATTGCGACAATTTACCAATCGCACCTAGTATATACAGTACTGTGCAAAAGTATTAGTACAAGAACTATTTTATCTTTTATGAGGCAGGCCAAAATAATTGCGACAATTTACCAATCGCACCTAGTATATATACAGTACTGTGCAAAAGTATTAGTACAAGAACTATTTTATCTTTTATGAGGCGTCAAAATAATTGCGACAATTTACCAATCGCACCTAGTATATATACAGTACTGTGCAAAAGTATTAGTACAAGAACTATTTTATCTTTTATGAGGCGTCAAAATAATTGCGACAATTTACCAATCGCACCTAGTATATATACAGTACTGTGCAAAAGTATTAGGACAAGAACTATTTTATCTTTTATGAGGCGTCAAAATAATTGCGACAATTTACCAATCGCACCTAGTATATATACAGTACGCAAAAGTATTAGGTACAAGAACTATTTTATCTTTTATGAGGCATCAAAATAATTGCGACAATTTACCAATCGCACCTAGTATATATACAGTACTGTGCAAAAGTATTAGGACAAGAACCTATTTTATCTTTATGGAAGAGGCATCAAAATAATTGCGACAATTTACCAATCGCACCTAGTATATATACAGTACTGTGCAAAAGTATTAGGACAAGAACTATTTTATCTTTTATGAGGCGTCAAAATAATTGCGACAATTTACCAATCGCACCTAGTATATATACAGTACTGTGCAAAAGTATTAGTACAAGAACTATTTTATCTTTTATGAGGCATCAAAATAATTGCGACAATTTACCAATCGCACCTAGTATATATACAGTACTGTGCAAAAGTATTAGTACAAGAACTATTTTATCTTTTATGAGGCGTCAAAATAATTGCGACAATTTACCAATCGCACCTAGTATATATACAGTACTGTGCAAAAGTATTAGGACAAGAACTATTTTATCTTTTATGAGGCGTCAAAATAATTGCGACAATTTACCAATCGCACCTAGTATATATACAGTACTGTGCAAAAGTATTAGGACAAGAACTATTTTATCTTTTATTAGGCGTCCAAAATAATTGCGACAATTTACCAATCGCACCTAGTATATATACAGTACTGTGCAAAAGTATTAGAACAAGAACTATTTTATCTTTTATGAGGCATATTGACAGAAAATAAACAATTTAATTAAAGTAATTTTATTTGATTTACTCAACAAATGCTTTAACAAGAAAAAAATACTTGTTATAAAATAAATTTCATATTTAGTATAATATCTTTTTGCGTTAATCACAGCCTTCATTCTGTCAGGCATTGACATTACAAGCTTGTTCAATGTATCTAATGGTATCTCCTACCAAGCAGCTTGTATTTGTTCCAAAAGTGTGTCTTGTGAAGTAACATTAGATTTATCAATTTTTTTTATCCAAAATATCCCTTAGATGTTCAATAGAAAAGTTTCAAAACAACTTGTTTAATAGAAAATAGGAAAAATTAAATATCACTTCTTTTTAATACATTTCTTTTAAATAATCAATATTTATTAGCAATTTACTTGGCTTTTCACCCTGTATTTGAATTTCCGGTAGTGTGCAAAAGCATAAGGATAGGGGTGATTTTAAACTTTATTTTGATGCCTCATAACAGATATAATAGTTCTTGTCCTAATACTTTTGCACAGTACTATATATATATATATATATATATATATATATATATATATATAGACTGCATAATGTTTTCTTATTGTTACAAACATTTACAGAGGATATGATGCAGACTAATGGAAATAATTTCAATAAAATTAGGAATATGAATAAAGAAACACTTTGAAGTGAAAAAATTGCTTAATAAATGCCAAAAAATATGTAAATATAATTTTAAATTATTTGAATGTTTTTCCAAATCAATGGTTCCAATCATTGAATTAATAAACTGTTAAATTTTCATTAAGTTTATCTTTTATTTATTTATTTTTGGAGACATTTTTTACAGTAAATTTAACAAACAAATTATGTAACAGAGGCACTATAAGAAAATTATCACCTGTAATATACATACACATATACTTCTTAGATTTCCATGAAAATTATTGCTCTGTTTAAAGATTTCAATACTTTTTTTCACATATTTACATGCGATTTCTTTGAACATTATTTTTTATATCGATACTCGTATTTAAGTAGATATTCTGTTTTTAATTAAACAGTATTATATATTTATATCTACCGGCCTGATTATTTACAATAAATTTTTATTACGAAAATGTGTGTCATTTGGCAGGATTTGAACCTGTGACTCCTATCTACATACGGAAGCTACCATATGATCTGGCATGTCTTAGACCTCTCGATAATGACTTTCAGTCTAAACAAGGTTTTAATCAAGCCTATATAACACAGTTTTCGATTTATTGCAATAAGCATATGTGCTCTGAAATGTATCATAATGTCAACAAATGTAAACATGTTACGGAAATTAACAAAGATTAACGAAACTTGGTTATAAACCACGGACAATTTGAAATGATTTGTTTGAACATTATTTTTTTATTGATACTCATATTTAAGTACAAATTCAGTTTTTAATTAAACAGTGTTATATATTTATATATACCAGCCTGATTATTTACGATAAATTTTTATTACGAAAATGTGCCGAATGACACACATTTTTGTAATAAAAATTTAATTAAAAACAGAATATCTACTTAAATATGAGTATCTATAAAAAAATAATGTTCAAACAAATCATTTCAAATTGTCAGTTGTTTATAACCAAGTTTCGTTAATTTCCATAATTACATGTGTATATGCATTCATATATATATATATATATATATATATATTAGTCATCCACATATAAGCCTGTTTCGCTGCATCACAGCTCATCAGTGTGGCTAGATGCATCCACTTGCTTCTGGCCGGGATCGAAACTCGACCGATTTGGTGTCAGTTGGAGTCACTACTCCCTAAGCCATCGACACATGGAATCAGGGAAGGGAAATTTTAATGTGTTGTATATAAGCAGTGTATACACATACCAGTCACCGAAAGAACTCAATTCATTTCTGAAGAGTCACATAAATAGCAGAAGTGGAAACTGTTTTTAAAATTTTCTCCAGAGTGCTCAATCGTAATGAGACCATAATATATATATATATATATATATAATAATGTGTGCATGATGAAGCAAATTTATTTCACTGAAATGATCAATCAATTTATGTAATTTTCAAAGTTTTATATGTAAAAAACATATGTATTTGGCTCTGTAAATAAATAATTTTAATTATATGAAGTCCTCAAGCTGGATCTGTTTTAATATTTGATTTTCAACAATTAATATTAATAGAATCTCCCTTGGGATTTTACCTACATGTCACTTTCATTGGGATTTATGTGTGTGGTGGGGTGAATCTTTTCTGCTGTTGACCAATTTACTTTTCGAAACTAATATATTTAGTTTTATTGATGATAGTATTCATCACCACAACACAAAAACTAAATATGAATGCAGTTAACAAAGAAAATTGATCAATTACATAAACAATAAATTTGCTGTTTACAAAATAAACTAAATACATTAATTTCTAAAAGTAAATGGTTTAAAGTCTGTTGTCCAAATTCAAACTATACATATAAATATTCTTCCTTCTTAGGTAATGGATTCTGGAGTGCTTAAAGAAGACATTTCACCATTTTGCACAGAGATTTCACAATCTACAAATCTTCTGGATTCTAAGAGGATTAACTGTATGTTGATTTCATTATTGTCTATAGTGTTGACCATTAAATGATAGTGCTTGTTAATATGCTTTTGTCATTGTGGGTAATATAACATTTTGTCATTTTTGGTCTTCTATAATTCAACTGCTTCATGCAACACTCAACACGCAAGCTACAGGGCTATGCTATAACTGGACGATTGTTTGACCTAATCCAGTCTTTCCTTTCAAATCATATAATGAAGGTGGTATTGAATGGGCATGCTTCCAGATACTATTATAGTGGGTTGCTTATCTATTATTTTTCTGGTTGTAGTGGGAGTCCATTCTTGTGAAGGGCAGTTGTATACTGCTGCAGGTTAATAGAATTTGGCCTTGTGGTATATAGCCCACTATAAATCATAAAATGATTATAAAATCAAGAAAAGCAATTTGAGTTGAAAAATAACATTTTTATATATACACATATCAATTAATGTTTTTACAAATGAAGTAATACTTGAATATAGGTCCAACGGAGGTTAAAATGTTCATGGCAAATAATATGCTGAAAGAGAATCAATGCTTAGGAATGTGGGGAGCATGTAAATAAGGGATGTCTTTGATGTAGTCGCTCCTTAGATCAGTAAGTAGTTTTGAGACATGGAAGAAGGAAGGAGAGGTGAAGGGACGAGCATAGTAGCCATTTGACATCGTCAAGGGAGATATTAATTACTCTCGCCTGTCACCGTCAGTCTGTTGGGTGCTTTCTGTCTCGGCTTTTTATTTTGGCTTTTTGGATCGTAGCAGCTCATTTGGAATTTCACACTTGTATTTGATTCTGGACTTCCCATTGACTGATAAATAAAATTTGCGTAGGCTCGCGAAATGGGAATTTAATATTTGATTAATTTTTATTTTTCAATCGGAACATCTGCACGATCCACCTGTGCACAGATGACTTTTGGTTATTTGATTTCTGGTTGTTATAGAGCAAACATCCGGTCCATTGCTTTTGCTCGGTATCACCACACTATCATATGAACATGGTTGTTCCTCAAGTTTTTATTCTAGGTCTAATGCTTTTTCTGATCTTCATCAACAATCTTCCTGATATAATCAGACCCAAAGTAGGCATTTATTCTGACAACACAACCATTTATTCCCGCCTCAATAAGAAAACTGCCAAGGCTGACAAACCAAACATTGCTACTGATCTTGAAAAGTACCTCCAATCTGTGGTGGAACTGGGGTAAGAAATGGCTCATAAATTTTAATGCTTCCAAAACAAAGCTGCTATCCTTTTAACCACCATAGACAACCACTTCTACCCACCATCAGAATAGATCAGGCTAGTCTCCCTGAAAGAAAAACACTGTGTCTCCTAGGCCTAAATCTATTAGTCGACCTCAAATGGAATGACTACATTGAATCCATAGCTAAATCTGCTGCTTGGAAGTTTTTCTCATCTCAATTCATCTTGCACATATATAAATCTATCATCCACCCGTGCTTTGAATACTGCTGTCATATCTGGTTAGGTGCCCCTGCTATTCATCTTGGGATTTTTGACAAAATCCAATGAAGAATCTGTAATGTAATTGATCCCAACCTGGTAGCTCAACTCCAGTCACTTTTACACTGCGGTAATGTGGCTTCCCTCTGTCTCTTCTACAAATACTTTCATGGCTTCTGCTCTGATGAGCTTAGCTTCCTGGTGCCCCCTTTGCATGAATTTACTCAAGCTACTAGACTAGTGGCCAGGTCCCATTTTTTTCCATTGAAACCAATAAAATGTAATCGCAACTTTTACTCTAGCAGCTTCTTTGCTCGCATTTCCCACCTGTGGAATTCTTTTTCGTATACTTGCTTCCCTGACAGCTACAATCTCCAAGAATTTAAAAGCAAAGTCAATTGCCATCTCTCATCTCCTTGACTCACATCCTTTCCCTGACAACCCTTGTATCATGTTCTTCTTCCTTTTCACTCCACTCTCATGCAGTCCTCTTCACACCTGTATTCTCCTCCTTTTCTTACTCATTCTCTGACTCACCTGTAATTTGTTCCTCTTTCTCATCACGCACCTCTTCTGTAACCTCCTGTGCACCAGTGGCAGTTCTGCCTTGCTTGGGGTGAAATGATTATAAAAAAACGTTGTGCGTTGTGGTACAGTGGATATCAGCTCGGAACGAGAAATCGGGGAGCCGAGTTCGAATTCCAGCTGAATCCATTGTATTCACTTACGCGCAAATACCCTTGGGAAAGGTATTAATCCGTCTCTTCCTTCCAGTTATGGGTTAAATAGCAGGACAGATTGGGTTCTATAGCCTTGGTCGGCAACCAGTCTACCGCAGAAAGCAATGGCAACCTACTGCGGGATAATCTTCTGCCCAGTCAGTCATGTCTCTTTCGAGACATGATCGCCCAAGCGTGTATCACGTATGGCACCTAAACTGACTGATGGTTAAGAGCAGGATTGTCTGATTTAGCTGCAAGTAGTAAATTGGAATACTTTTCAAAGACTAGCGCTAGTAAATTTTGAATTGACTTTCTTATTAGCAGTCAAAATTTAACTAGCTTATTTTAAAAAGTCTTACATAGTGAAATGCTTTATTTAGTTATGTTAGACTGTCAAAATTAGGTAAAAACCATTTAGTGACATGTTTTGTATATTACAGAGCAACAAACACTGGTTTTTATATAGAGAGATTTTTTTTTATTTGAGGCTTATAAATTATGTATATAATTAGTTTGAACCAATTCAAAAATACTCTTAATTGTTGTCTTCATAAAGCTTCAGCCATGTAACCTTCCCAACCTTTCCCAGTGTCTGGTAAGATCTAGAGGTGCACAGCTGAAAATAATTCAACAACATAGAATGGTTAAACCACTTTACCAAAATTCAAAAATCTTTAAAGTATTGACGACTGTGAATATACTGCTGGGTTTCAGTTTTTCACCAACTAGTCAGCTTCTGCCTCCATTTCACAGTTCAATTTCTACCTGCATCAGTGTGAACAAAAACTGGGAAAGGCTCATTGTATATTCAATAAAGACACAGAAGATGAAATATCATGGCAAGAAAACAGTAATCTTGTCTTCAATACACTGGGCTCTATATTTAAAGATTCATCTGGTGGGTAGGTAAGTGACACTTGAGTCATCTTTGTTGCAACTTTTATCTTCTCTCATGACAGACTAACGGACAAGATTTTCCCTTCAGCCAAGTCCTTACATCTCTTCTAATTCTAATTGTAACTCTGACTCTCTCTCTCTCTTTCTCTGACTACAACTGCTTGACAGCCATCTCAATGTGACCTGATTATATAAGCCCATGATTAAAAATTCTCTCCTGTCAAGCTGAGTGGCACTTAATCTCAAAAGTTTTTTTTTTTTTTAAAGCATACTAGAAAAACCACCTTAACAATACAGCCATCTATACAGAAGGATCAAAGTGTGAGGACAATATTACAATAAAAAAAAATGGAAGCTCTATTTTCACTGCAGTGGTTTACACAATAAAGCTAGCTCTCAACATCATCATTCAATCAGTTAAGTGCCATACGTGATACATGCTTTGGGTGATCATATCTCGAAAGAAACAGGACTGACTGGGCAGAAGATTTTCCTGCAGTAGGTTGCCATTGCTTTCTGCAGTAGACTGGTTGCCAACCAAGGCTATAAAACCCAATCTGTCTTATTATTTAACCCATAACTGGAGGGAAGAGATGGATTAATACCTTTCCCAAGGGTATTTGTGCATATGTGAATGCAAGGCATTCAACTGGAATTCAAACTTGGCTCCCCGATTTGTTGTTCTGAGTTGATATCCACTGCACCACAATGCACACCATTATCATAAAGAGCAAATAAAAAACTTATTAATTTTTTTGGACTTACTATTCATCCTAATGGCTATGAAGAAAAAATATTTCAACAACCCACTCACTATGAAACTATTATGCACTACTTACAAACATAAAGATATCAAACCATGTTGGATTCCAAACCATATCGGAGTTGAAGGTCATGATAAAGCAAACTTAGCAACCAAATCAGCCTTAAATATGGATGTAGACTAAAGGATCAAAATTCTGTACACTGACTTTCAAAGTGAATGGCAGTGGTGCTGGGATGTGTTGATCACCAAGTTGGATAGGATACATAAAGAAAGTGTGCTGCAGTATTATTCAGCACAATATCCGGTGCTAAATAAATAAACACAGAACAGTCCAATAGTAACTATGACAGACACAATAGAACTTACAACACAGAGAGGAGAGGTTTAGATCACAATAGTCACTGAAGTAATCAGTCTGAATATTACTTGAATGACGCTTGGATATTAGGCCTTGAATGCTGCTATTCTTTACTTAAATAGACCATTTCAGGCCATTCCATTATTGAGAGTGCTGCAGGGATGTCAGCCACTCTACAACAGGATGATAACTCACACAATGAACTCTTCATAATTCAGCCCAAACTGGGAGAATGAAATTCGGCTTTCAGAAAATCTTGAAAGGAATAAGCAATACTAGCCCACATACACATTGTCCATACAAGAATTACCCACTCGTATTTACTAAACAACAAAAATCAACCAGTATGCCAAGCACATGAAACGGCATACACTATTAAACGTATATTAACTGAATGTTCAATCCTTGTGTTCTCAAGAGAAAAATGCTATAATGCAAACATGGATGAGATTTTCAAGAAAATGGATGACATAATATTATTTCTTAAAACAGTGGGCCTCTACCGAAAAATGTAAACCACATGAGAATATCAGTAAAATCAATTTCTTTACAAACTGTCTACGTGAAAAGAATACATCAATGAAATCAGACTCTCAATAAAAATCCTCTTTACAAAAGTATGTCAGTGAAACCTAATCTTCTACAAATAATTGCTTACAAATAATGTTTTATTCATACAAATCAATTCTAAAAATCTTGTTGGCATTAAATAACCTCATGAGGTATTGAAACAAAATAAACCCAAGCCCAAAGATTTTATTTATTCATAATTTTTTTTCTCTACTTATAGAGAGTGGGTGGTTGCTATGAAACACTTATTTCAATTTTATTGGCAATGTAGTTATAAAACCCTGTTTTCTTTCAGACCTAGATAATATCTAAATTATTTACAAATGGAACTTTGTGTGTGTATCCAAAACGGCTGAACCGATTTTCTTGAAAATTTACACAGTTGTACTATAAGCATCTGCAAGTGTTCTTAGCTAGGTTTTGTGTCCAGGTACCCCCGATAAATAAAATCGATAATTGAAAAAATCGGGTTATAGAAGGAGTGGTCCGATTTTAATCAAATTTGATACACTCATAGACAAAGACATAAGAAACAATATTAAGAAGTTTCAAGGTTGCAGTTCTTACAATAGTTCAGAAAATCGATTATATATATAAAAGGCAAGATATTTGTGTGTGTGTGTCTGTTTATCTGCCTGTATGTCTGTATTTTTTTCAGCCCTTTTATTTTAGTTTTTGCTTCGGGTTTGGCTCTAAGTAGGTATAATTGTAGTTCTTAGTCTCAGCCATGATACCATTTACTCAGAGGATTTATTTGGCCTTCAAAATTCAGTTTACAACGAAAAAAACTTATTTGATATCGATACCAGGAAATCAAAATTTGACTTGCATCCATTCATTTTTCTTTCAGTGTACGATTTTGCTTTAACTGGAAACAACTATTGCTTTTTAGTCTTTCGCGCCAACATCCAAAGAGTCTAAGCTCCAGGACCATGGATTAGTTTTAAAGCTTTCATTACATCCGAGCAATGCTGGGCTATACTGCTAGTAATTTATAGTTTACTTGCTTATATGGGTATCTTGATCAATTGAGTAGAAACCTATTGTATCACACAATATTTTTTCCTTAAATTTGCAATTTCGGCTAAATTTTTTTTTTTCTAAACATATTTAAAATTTTTCAAGCCTTTGCCTGGAATAAATTCAACAGTTTTGCTGTTTTATAATAAAACATAAATATAAATGAAATTGTTCAAGATTAACAGAATTAAAATGTTGCCAAAATAGTTTAAGGATTTTCAGAAAGGAGACGTTTGCTAATCACTTTTGGTTGTCCCACTATTCCTTCACATCCCAGGTCAGGTCGGTAAATGTTCATTTTAGGTGCCGACAGCTTTTCCCCCTTCAAATTTATCCAAAATAGCATTATTCCTGTGCAAATGTATATGCTGAACTCAAATCAACAATTAGTTATTGAAGAAACTTACTTTTTTTGCTTTGAAAGTCCATAAAAAAAAAAACTATATCTTGCACTTTTTCTCTCCCGTAACTCTCACAAAGTCATGTAATTAACTGCAGAATGACGTTCTACGTAGGCAGCAATTTTCTGTCGATTTTCTTCCTTTACTGAAACTTCCAGCGATACGCTTCCTGTTATGAAAGTAATAAGCATAGAAATACAATAGCGCATTACTTTCATTAACGGAAGTACATTGCCGGAAGTATCAGTAAATGAAGAAAAATCGACCAAAAATCTGCCAAAATTCGTTCACATACGCAGTACATCATTCTGCAGTTAATTACATGACTTCATGAGAGTTACAGGAGAGAAAAAGTGTAAGATATAGTTCGTTTTTTGATGGACATTTAGATAAAAAAAGGTAAGTTTCTTCAATAACTAACAGTTGATTTGAGTTCAGCATATACATTTGGTCTGCAGGAAAATCCATGTTCCTCATATGACAATGTTTTCTTTGATCGCAATAACCAGATACAATTTTCTATCCCAAATCTCAAACTTATTTCTTTTATTTTCTTGGGCAGCCTTTGATTTGTTTGCATTATTTGTCTACATGATTGAATCTAAGCCATTTGCACAATTTCTAAAGTGTGTTTGTTCCTACTCTGTCATATCTGATATTCAGTTTGGGCCAGTTTACTTTTGTCACTTACAATATTGTTTACACTTTCGTCTTTTTTCTACAATGACAACATCTGCTAAAATTTTTGTATTTTACCTAATTTTACCTTGACATTTACTGAATGTCCTCTGTATAATGAAATCCAGAGCTTTTTGTCTGTGACACTTTCTATTTGTTTTGTAAATTTTGTTTAGAATTTTTTATTTGCATTATTTACACCAATAGACCAATGTTCTGGTTAGGCGTCTATCAATCTGAGTTACGTTCAGATAATTTTGAACAGAACCCTTTATTCAATCTAGGGAGTAGAGTGTTCTTGTTCCAGTGTTCATGTCTATGGAAATCTCATCTTGTTCTGTTTAGTACTGCTCAGTTATTGTTTGTCTTGTTTTTAATGAGTCTATTACATGAGCTCAGGTCAATAGCCTTGTGGATTAAAATATTAATTCATGAATTGAGTGTCATAGTAATTATGAACTCAATCTCTGGACTGGGTAGTACAAATTCAGACTCAGTGGAAACAAGACTAAGAGTAACTGACATGTATTGAAAAAAAATATCCCAAGATATGCACAGTGGAACGAAAACAATATACCCCCCCCCCCCCAGTAGATTTAATGAAGGGTCATTTCAAAATTCTCTGAAGGTTGGTTGGATCAACAGACACTTGAAGGTCAGATGACACAATGGCCAAAACATTGTGATAATAACAATAAAGTTGACTACATTAATCCACCTGTAAATAATTATAATTTGTCATTGACTTATTGCAATCTGCCCAGGACAGCTACCGACAAAATCAATCTCCTCAGTTAAAATGCCAATTCAGTGATCTGTGTGCAATTATATCAAATATTGAATGGCTATTATAAGATAGAAGTTAACATCTTTACCTTCTAAAAAGGAGTGTTTGGTCAATTACATGTTAATGAACTAGCACTTGAAAATGCTTGCAAGATTCAACTTCTTTGCATTGAGGGTTATAGACAGGGGAGACAATTTACCTGGTGATGTTGTGAATCACCAACACTGGCTATTTTCAAGAAAAAAATTGAGAATACTGCTTAAAGCCAAAGAACAAATTTGAACTCTAATTCATCCCAGAAATAAAAAGAAATGATAATTCCTAATCCCAGAAATTCAGACAGAAATTTATTTTTTCTTACTATTTATTTGTTAAATTCCTCACTATTCTCTTGTTTATCATTTTATAAATTGCTTTATCGTCATAAACAATTGTCATGTTTCCTTCCTTGTTGTAGATATTTTACAAGCTTCATTATCGCTGATTGAATGCAGATTTTGATATGGATAAATCCTCTTCTTTCTTTTCTTTTTTATTTGTTTTTTTTAATCATTTCACTCCAAGCAAGGCAAAAATGGTACTAAGATGCAAAGGGTTTACTAAGTGTTAGAAAATATAAGAAAGAAAACTTTTAAAAAGAGAGAATAATAAAAGAAGAGGAAGTAAGTAGATAGAAGATAATGATTGATGCTCTATTTAAATTTTTGAAGATCAATTTAAACTCAGAACCAAAAAGCCAGAAGAGAGTTCCACAAACAAGTGCAATAGAAGAAATTATTAGCATAGAACTTATGGTTCCATCTAGCCATTTCAACTGTAAAATGATGAGCATTTGCCATTACAGTACTTAAAGTCATAAAGCTATCATAAAAAAAAGTTCATCAAAACAGTTGCCATGAAAGTATTTATAGAAAAGGCAGAGGGAAGCACATTATGGCAGTGGAAAAGTAACTGAAGCCAAGATGTCAGGCCAGGACCAATAATATTACAGATTCTTCTTTGGATTTTATCAAGAATCTCTAAATATATAGCAGGAACACCCGACCAGTTCTGGCAGCAATATTCAAACCAAGGATAAATGGTAGACTTACTTACATAGTCATTACTTTTTGTGTGCATATGTGTGATATAAAAGATTTTATGTCTATGATTATTTATTTTCTATTATATTGCATTGAATACTGCTGCCATACCTAGTCAGGTGCTCCTGCTATCCATCTAGGTGTCTTTGACAAAATCCAATAGAGAATCTGTAATGTGATCGATTCCAACTTAGCAGCTCAGATACAGTCACTTTCTCACTGGCACAATGTGGCTTCCCTGTGTCTCTTCTACAAATACTTTCACGGTTTCTGCTCCGATGAGCTTAGCTCACTGGTACCTAAATTCATATATAGATATGAATTTAATCGAGCCACAAGATTAGCAACTAGGTTCCAATCTTTTACTATGAAACCAATAAATTGTAAATCCAAGTTTTACTCCAGCAACTTCTTTTCTCTCACTTCCCACCTGTGGAATTCCCTTCCATTTACTTGCTTCCCCAACAGCTACAATCTCCAAGAATTTAAATGCAAAGTCAATAGTCATCTCCTATTTCACTAACCTGCATCCTCTCTCTCATGCTCCTTTCTCCATCCGCTCCACTTTCATCAGTATTCTTATTCTTCTTTTAGCCACTTTCTGACACCCCCTATAACCTATCACTCTTTCTTATAACTTTCCTCCAAAGTAACTCCCTGCAAAATGGTGGCAGTAAAATGCCTTGCTTGGGGCGATATGATTATAAAAAAAAAAAAATTATGCCAAGTCTTCTCTGGATGTGGGCAGTCATGGTTCCTGTCTTTTGTTGCTTTAAGTAACTTTTGACTCTTTAATGTCCTTCTTTTTCTGTATTTTACTATCTAAACTCATTAAATAGGGTATTCACTGTTTCTACATTTCTGCTTCTTCTTGCCTTCAATATGTAAGTGCTAAATTTGTTCAGCCTTTTCCTCATTAACTCTCCCAGAAATTTCTGCTGTCTTTTTAAGTTTCTATCAATTTCTTTGTAGTTAAAATTTTACTTAAAACTTCCTTGTTATTTGCATTTTCAGTCTATGGCATTATCTCTGTTTCTTCAAGCCTCTTTTTCATTTGTGATGAAATTATCTAGCATTCACTGCCATATTAGAAGATTAGGTATATATATCAGCAATCTTTTGTTTTGTTTTTCCTATGTCTTAATACTTTGCTTAGTTTCTGGAAGGCAACTTTTCTTATTCTGATGTGCCTTCCAATCTGTTGCCAATAATTCTTCTTTTATGTGCCATTTCCTTTCAGGATGTTGACAATCATGGTTCTCCACAATTTCCTGTTCTTTGTAGCATTAAACAAATTTTGTTTTTTTTATCTCTCCTAAACCCTTTTCTGCCACCCATTTACTCAAGCTCACTGTTGCTTTCCTCTCTCATCTTCAATTTGTCATGTGAGTATCAAATTTTCCAAGTCTGCTTTCCTCATTATGTGCCCTAGAAATTTCACTTGTCTCTTCCTGATTTTAAGTATAAGTGTCCTTTTAATTTTCTCTAAAACTTATTGCACACATGGTCCATGGTATTCTCAGTATCCTTCTGTAGAACCACATTTTTATTGCTTCATGTCTCTTCTTCATCTTTGAGGTGATTGTCCAGCATTTACTGATATTACATTTACTGATATTACATATTATATGATATAACAGTTCAGTACTCATTTATTTGTTTCTAATGAAATTTTTCTATTTCTTAATAATTTACTTAGCTTTTGGAAGGCCACTTTCCCTATCCCAATGTGTCTTTGGATTTTGATGTTGCACTTTCTGTCCTCTGTTAAGATACTTCCCAGATATTTAAATTTTATATTTGTTTGATTTTTGGTATCTTCAATTTATAGGTCGGTAAACTGTATCCAGTAGCAAGGCCTCTGATTAGGAGGTTGTGAGGAGCATGAAACCACCTCTTAATTGCTGTTGTTCCCAGGTCCACTCTGACCTGGGGTGGTAACACCTGTTAGGGTCCCATCAATGGGCAAATAGTTTATCCCCAAACTGGGGTCAAAACACTGTGAAAGTATAAAAATAGACTTTTATAGAAATATATACATTTTTGAAAGAAAAATATTAACAATAATACATTTTTTAAGAAAAACATTATAACCATAACACATTTTTGAATGGAATAAAAAATACCAGCAATATATTTTTGAATACAAAACTATAAAACATTTTAAGTTTTCTAAAATAAAAATAAAAAAATAAAATTTTCACCAAAATATGATTAAATCAACTTTCTCACTATAACTGAACATTAAAAAAAACAAAACAACCTTAAAGCCTCACCTTTTTGGCGTTAAATAACCCACGGGGGTTGATATGCTGTTAAACAAAACTCAAACTCAATTTATAGGTTGCATGTTAGGCATTTTCTTTTGCTAACAGTTTTGCATTCCTTCTTGTAATTGATGTTTGGTTTTTTTTCTTCTTACCTCACTACATTCTGTAAGATTTCTTGTACTTTCCCTTCCATGTCTATTATCAACACTATCTCATCAGTATATCTTATGTTAAGGCCACTAATAATAAATCCTGGTAGGACTTCCAATTCTTTTAGAATCACCTCACTGTGTAGGTTGAATTAGTCAGGTGAGAAGACATATCCTCATCTTAGAACTCTTTCTATTTTTGTATATAAAAAATCTTAACTTATTAACTCTTTATTTCAGTCCAGGATACAACCCACGACTCTGTCCCTTCTGTGATTAACTCTGCAATAAGCAAGGAATCTCAAAACAATTCAAAGACAGACAATATCAAAGATCTTCATCCAGATTTATTTGCTGCAAGGCCTCATCTTCAGGATGTTAGGATTGATGAATTAAGTCTGACACAGTCTGCTTACCCTCAGGTTTTTAGCCCAAATAAAGAAGGGTGCAATACAAGGATCACAGTTCAAGAATTTCAAGTTTTACAGGTTGGTACACTCTAAGAAATGAACTGCATATAATTTGTTTGCAAGCAATGTACACAATAAATCTACTGCTTATAACTTGTGGAGATTACTCCACTGTATCTGCCAGAAAACCCACGAGATGTCACAGCAATCAGTGGTATAAAAGGAAAGGACTTAATCTCAGTTTTCCATTTTCACTCACTCAGAAACAAGATGCATGATGTGGCAGATATGTCTAGTTTTCCCTTTTTAGTAGAAGTTATTATTTATTAATTATTATAATTAATTATATAATAATTAAATAATAATTATTTAGTAGAAGTATTTATTATTCTCATTATGTAGCAGATATGTCTAGTTTTCCCTTCTTAATTGCCTGGTAAACAAATGATGTGGTCATCAAACACATACTACAACTACGCCTATAAGTGTTTTTTTCTTTGTTTTTATGATCTCTACCTTATCTAAATATAATTTTCTCTTCTTTTTTTTAATGCACCCATGTGAAAATTAATTAAAATAACATTAATAATTTCTTCCTAGGATCTTTCCCTGATCATGTGTACATTGTCTCTTAGCGTTGTTTTTCTCCTCTGACCGCATTGTCCTTTACGTTTTGGACTGATGAATCCAGTTTGTTTCTTTGGCTTGATGACATGACTGACAGTTAAAAAGCTTATCAACAGTATTCCCAATCTCTCTGTAAGGCTTGCCAGTGTATTTGTGCGATGTTGCAGTTTACATATGCATCCTTGGACTAATGGCCATTGCAGACAATGGCCATAGGACAGCTAAACAACAGTCAAGACAATAGTGTCTGGGCGTGATAAAAATCTGATGCAATCACAGATGATGCAATATTTTTCAAGGCCAAACAAATTTCATCTAACACCCCCAAAATAAAATAGATTCATATTATTGTACACCACTGCAAATCTGAGGAAAAAATTAAAGTCGATTACACACTGCCACTCCAGTGGGTCTAAAACTGACTGTATGGTGAAAGAAAGTAACTAAAGCCATTGTTTCAATTAATTTGCACAAGGGTGTATGTCGTTCTTTATATAAAAGTACATTTTTGAGTAGATTTTTTTAACCTTATTTTTTCTGCTTATAAATGTTCATTTTAGGATACCATATCAAATATGTATACCCACTAAAAATAACATTTAGAGTAATAAAAGTATATGTATAAAAAGTATCAAATAAAAATTTCTGGCATATGTATAAAATTCTTCCACATATTGAAACATGTTTCTTTTGAAACTTCTCAACTTCTTTTGTCACAAATTCTTAAACAACTGCATTTGTTACAAAGTAACTTCTCTCATGACAAACTGGTAACAAACAGTAATATCATCCATTACAATATTTTAGCACCCTTCTTTATCACAAACTGTATGCACATAATAATATTTTTATTTATTATTTTCAGATGTTAAATGTTTCAAATAATGACTTCATGAAATTTAGTTCATTTAGTTATGCCACTTTTTATAAACCCAGATTAATATTGACTTTTTTCAGTTTTAACTCATCATTAATTACACCAGAAAGGCATGAAACCAGACTTCTTAGCTCTTTGTTCACAAAGCCAAAACCAAAGCCACTCTATTAATGAGTCTATTCACATGCAGAAACAGTTAACTCTTTGAAACACCATAGATTATATTCAATCCCACTTAGTGTGGCTATCCACATTTTTCATATCACCTTCTGCTTTTATATATCTAGAGACACAGATGATTTTATTCTGTTCCAGCATCCAGCATTTATATCCCATCTCATAATTGTAGAATCCTTATATAGCAATAGCCAGTAATCAGTTGAAGTTGAAACTGACAGCTCAGAGCTACCCAGCAAATTGGTAGGTGGTTTATATAACAGCCTGGGAGATTCCACTCTGCCATCTAGGCAAGATTATTCTGTAGGTTCTGATTGGCTGATGATTCCAGTGTGGATATTGTGCTCAATAAATATCAGCACAATATTCACCCAATGGTGAGAGGAGAGAGGGATATGTATTGAGTTACAACCCTGTTTATTTTTGTCTGCCAACTGGACGCTAGTTAGAAACATCCTTGTGAAGGTGGGTCTCATACTTTTAATTGCTCAATAATTACATATCTAACTGAAATTAATTTATTTTTATATCAAAATATGCCGTTATTATTTGAGAAAATAAAAGTTCTTTGCAACATCACTTTTTCATTTAAAATTCTCTACTTTAAAGAGGTAATCATTCTGTTCACAGAAAAATTTTATCCCATTCATGTATTTCAAGACCAAACTTTGAAAAGGTTCAAAACATACTTTTTAATTAGCCACTAAAATTTGACATCTCTTTTTCTGCAGCTAAAATAAAATATATGAGTTAAGATTGTAGGGATACAGAAGATGCCTATCTCCTTTTGGTGGGGATAAGTCATGTGGGTCACATAATAGTCACTTAGTGAGGTTGCTCCATACAGTGATGAAAGTACCAGTCAATGTTTGTTCATTTACAGCAGCTAAGCCATCAGGTTGTTTTATTTAGCCTGGGCCTCACATGGCCTGTGTAGAGAATAAAACTGCCTCCCTAGCAGCTTACAAGTCCATGGTGCCATTTCTATTTGGGAATATATCTTTCCTAGATATAGAATGAAACACCAGTTCACAGTCCTCAATTTGGCATAACCCAAGACTCACTGCTTCCCATTCACAGAATATGTCTTTGCCTGGGACATAGATGAGTCCTAAACATGACTTCTCCAGACAAAGAAGAACCTCCATATTATATGTAAGACCCTTCTTTTTTGTTTCTTGTTTGCTGTGTAGATATATGTAATATATTATTTTTTGCATGGGCCCCTTGTATATATGTATCTAAAGTTTTTTGCATGTTTTAGTGATATAAAAGTCCCTTTGAGAACAAAGCATGATTGTCATTCCTTTTCCTTTCAGCCATTCCACTTCATACATGAGATATGGTGTTATTATATCATGGATATAATGATGACCATAATAGGAAAAATGCAAATGGGAGAATAAATCTTTCTTCCATAGCTTCTCTCTCATTATATATATTTCAAAAGAATTCTCTTGTTTCTTGATTAGTAAAATGTTATTATTTGATAATATGTTTTTTTTATTAATTTCTAACTTTTACAGCTTTTGAAGTTAGAAAACATTTTTAGATTGTGAAATCTTTTTTGAGATAATAATGATTTTTACTAATACAAGTTCTACTAATTAACCTATAGCTGGGGGAAGAAGAGAAGGATTCATACCTTTCCCAAGGGTATTTACATGTAACTGAATATAAAAAACCTGACTGGAATTGGAACTCAGCTCTGATTTCAAAATTTGTACCATTATCAATTACACACCCAAACTTACAGCACCTGGTATTCCTAAGTGGTCACCCATCAAAGTGCTGACTAGTCTTGACATTGCTTAACTTCTGTGATTCTACTAGAGCTCATGTTTCAATGTGATGTGGCTATAAACCAATAACTTATTTGATTATATTATTATAAACAGTGTCTGGACCTTCCTATATTTAATGTTGTTAGTTCATAATGGCAACAATCATTGCTGCAGATCTATCTAATCTAAACTTATTTATAAATGGAACTTTGTCTCTCTCTGTGTGTGTGTATGTGTTACCTATAGACTCCGAAACAGCTGAACCGATTTTCTTGAAAATTTACACAGTTGTACCATAAACATCTGCAAGTGTTCTTAGGTAAGTTTTGTGTCGAGGTACCCCCGATAAATATCGAAAAAATCAGGTTATAGAAGGAGTGGTCCAATTTTAATCAAATTTGATACACTCATAGACAAAGACATAAGAAACGATATTAAGAAGTTTCAAGGTTGCAGTTCTTACAATAGTGCAGAAAAAGGCAAGATGTTTGTGTGTGTGTCTGTCTGTTTATCTGCCTGTATGTCTGTATTTTTTCAGCCCTTTTATTTTAGTTTTTACTTTGGGTTTGACTCTAAGTAGGTATAATTGTAGTTCTTAGCCATGATACCATTTACTCAGAGGACTTATTTAGCCTTCAAAATTCAGTTCACAACGAAAAAACTTATTTGATATCAATACCAGAAAATCAAAATTTGACTTACATCCATTCATTTTTCTTTCAGTCTACGGTTTCGCTTTAACTAGAAACAACTATTGCTTTTTAGTCTTTCATGCCAATGTCCAAAGAGTCTGAGCTCCAGGACCATGGATTAGTTTTAAAGCTTTCATTACACCCGAGCAATGCCAGGCCATACTGCTAGTAGTAATTTAAACTCTTTGAAATAGCAAGGCAATTGCACATATTTTAACATGGAGTTGGGATGCTTGAAATCCTAACTGACAAATAAGTTTGACTACTTGTGGACTAAAAATACTGTAAAGTCTCAATTGCAATAACACAAACTCATATCTGTCAGGAACAGATCTGTTCTGGTTACAATTTATGAAAGAAATCAAAATCTGATGCTTAGTCATTTGCTCAAATTTTAGAAGCAAATTATTTATGCTGATAATTTTTCAGCACCCCCTCAGTGTATTTATGTATATATGCATGCATATTTATGCTCTCACACCCTGATTGAGCACTATGGAAGAATCGCAGACTTTGAAAAACAGTAGCTACTCTGGCATGTATGCATCGCTCATTCAGTAATGGATTAGAACACTCTGGCTATTGGGCGGGTATAATGACAATATACACGCTAAAAAGTCTGCCTTCTTCCACCGAACACCCATAGCCCAGAGGTAGAATCACCGACTGACACCAATTCGGACAGGTTTCAATCCTGGATTAAAAGCAATCAGAGTCTAACCGTACTGATGAGCAGTGATATATTGGAGTAGAAAGACTAAACTATCGCCTGGTTCACACTCCACCCACGTTTATTGAACAGGTGAAGAGACTCATCCATTGTTTCCTGTTTAGGATGCGATTTCCGGTTTTCTCTTTTCCAATCTTCTCACTTTGTTTTTTTTTTTTCAATTGAAGTAGATAGACTAAACTATCGCCCGGTTCACACTCCACCCACGTCTATTGAACAGGTGAAGAGGCTCATCCCTTGTTTCCTGTTTAGGATGTGGTTTCCAGTTTTCTCTTTTCCAATCTCTCCACTCTTTCTCTTTTAGGCATATCTGATGAAATAAATTACTAACATTATGTCTACTTATTTTTCATAAAATCCATTTATACTCAAGAATAATCTTCCCTGTATTGTAATTAAAAGATGTGAGAAATGCACTGTAACTTTGAAAATTGTTTTTATTTTCCATTTCCCAAGTACTTTCAATCTCTTTCCAAGATCATCTTCAAGAATGCAAGTAGCAGTAACAAAATAACCACAAAACTGTGTTGCTATACATAACCATAATTTTTTCACTTTAAATGTAACAGTTGACAGTTATGCTTAACATTAGTTAAAACATGAAAATTATTCACTATGGAATAAATATATATATATATATATATATATATATATATATAGTGTATTTTGGTAGTAAGAATTTTTCAGTCATATTTGGTTGACTGATATCAGCAAGTTTTGTCTATTTTTTATTACCTTTTTGGAAAACAATCCTTGTAGCAACATTTGAAAGTACTTGGGTTAAAAAGAAAAGAAAAGAAAAATAAATATGAACTTTGGTAAATTTGCCAGTTATATAAAACAACTAATTTTTAAATTTTAAAAAGATAATTAAAAACTGGATAGACAACTTGTCAATAACAATTCAACTAAACACACATACTTATACACACACACACACACACACACACATATATATATATATATATATATATATAGTGTCACTGACTGACGCTATTTTGGTTGGGTTTCAATCCTGGATAAGAAAGCAATCAGAGTCTAACCGTACTGATGAGCTGTGATACGGCAAAACAGATCTGTTTGCAGATGACAATATATATATATAATTATTTTTAATTTGTAAATGAGTTATTATGCAACCTAGGTTTCTACCATGTGGTGTCTTCAGATGATTTGCAATAACTGATTTTTAACATTTTTTTTTAAGAATGTTTACGCAATGTGATTTTTTTTTTTTTGAACATGCAATTTTCAAAATTAGAAGTTATAATGTTTTCATCCATGGTTGTATGACCCTAATAGGTATTTTGTAGCATGGTTACTTTTTCTATGTGCCCTGTCCTTTCAGGACATAGGTGATCATGGCTTTCTACGTCTCCCTATCCCTGGTGGCTCTTAGCACGCCTTCTCCTGTTACACCATGCAACCCTCGTTCCGTCATCCACCTAATTAGGTCCTTCAAATATGTTATTCGCTGCTTTTCCCTGTCTCTTTTTCCCTCTATCTGGCCTGTTAGTATCAGGTTCTCTAAGCCCTCTTTCCTCATTGCATGTTTCAGGAACTTCAGCTGTCTCTTCCTGATGCTCAGTATTAATTTCCTTCTCGTTTCCATCATTTCCAAAACCCCATCATTGCTCACATGCTCAATCCATGATATTCACAGCATCCTTCTGTAGAACCACATTTGTAAGGTTACACTTAATCATAATTTCTGTTCTTTCATTCAATGATTCATTTTTGTTTGGGAATAACATTACAGCTAACTTTTCTTCCTGGCACAGTCTACATATTTTACCACTGTTGTAAGGCTTGGCTGTTTTCACTGTAGTCCACATTATGTTGGTGTCTTATATATATATATATATATATATATATATATATAGTAATATTAATTATAGTAATAATACCAATAGCAACAGAACTAATTCTGTCAAGACTAGCAATAATTAAACTACAAATGAGATCGTCTTGAAATATATATATATATATATATATATATATATATATATATATATATTTAAGAATTAATGGATTTTTATTTTCAATCAAATATTTTTAGTTGATACCTGTATTTGAATATTCTACTCAAATACAGGTATTTACAAAAAATAAGATTTATATAATATACTACAATGAGTATGTGTATATATATATGTGTGTGTGTGTGTGTGTGAGAATTAGAAAATAAAAAATAAAAGCAATTTAGCTTATCTATAAATTTATATTCAGATCAGAAAGATAGTACTCCTGATAAAATTCAGACTGGATTTCATAGATTCTATTGGGCTGTCCAGAAAGTTCATGCTGATTTTTAAGGGAAATTAGAACACAAAAGAAAATTCTGCCAATAAATATTTATTCAACTAAATATGAACCTTTTCGTTGCACAACCTTTCTCCATTTTTACTTCAACTTAAAGATTCCGTCTTCCCAGAATTTTGGTAGTTTCTTGCCAAAGAACTCGTTAAGGTGTTATTTTTAGGTCCTCCAAAGAATTTTTACCATTGAGATTATTTTGCAAGGATCTGAATAAATGAAAATATGAAGAAGCAATGTCTGGTGAATATGGCGGGTAGGGTAACACTTCTCAGCCAAGCTGTAACAATTTTTGTCGGATTGCCAAAGAAATATGAAAAAACACCTTTCCTGTTTGCCAATTCGGAGTGTGTGTTTTTTTTTTTTTCAATTGCTGCCTTTAATTTGTCCAGTTGCAAGCAGTACTTTTCAGAATCAACTGACTGGTTTATTGGGAGAAGCTTATAGTACTGGATTTTTTTCTAATCACACCAGATGTACAGCATGACTTTCTTAGGACGAAGAGCTGCTTTTAGTGTAAGTAAATTTGGCTCATGCTGCTTACCCCAAGATCTATTACATTGAACATTGTTGTAAAGGACTTATTTCTCATCACCAGTCACAATTTGCTTTAAAAAAAGTCATTTTCATTGCATTTATACGGATAATCAGAGATAATAATGCAATCCAAAAGACTCTTTTTGTTCAGATCATTTGGTACTTAAACACTGTAACAATTTCAGTACCTAAGCTTCACTAAGTGCTCATGGATGTGGAATATTGAAAGATTTAGAGTTTCTGTCAATTCTTGCATTGGTTAATGTGTTATTCTCAATCAGTGTCTTGATTTGATCATCATCTGCATGTGGAGTACCTGAGCGTTATTTATTATTAAGGCTACAATCACCAACTTAGTGAACCACTCCCATAGAGTTTTGTCAGCTAATGCACAGCACATATCTTTTTTGTTGCTTGTTGGGCATTTTTGCCTTTAAAGTAATAAAAAAGCATCCAGTGTCTAAAATTTACTTTATAATCTTTCATTTCCATTGGGATGCAAAATTGTAATTTCAATGTGTTTTAAGGTGTTGGAACATAAAAGAATAAAAATTAGCATGAATTTTCCAGACAATCCAATATATAGTTGCTAAATAACTAATTACTGGACATTACTAACAATCTGTGTCTTATAATCTTCCATTTTCATAGAGATGCAAAATTGACATGAATTAAGTAATTTCAATGTGTTTTAAGGTGTTGGAACATAAAAGAATAAAAATTAGCATGAATTTTCCAGACAATCCAATATATAGTTGCTAATTAACTAATTACTGGACATTACTAACAATCTGTGTCTTATAATCTTCCATTTTCATAGAGATGCAAAATTAACACGAATTAAGTAATTTTAAACTTTCTTTCTCAAGAAATAGATTGAAGTGTGCTCTAATCAGAAATATTATATCTGTCAATAAATTTCATAAATTTCATGTGTTCTAACATGTTGGAAAGTGAAAAACTAAAAATCAACATGAACTTTCCGGACAGCCCTATAAATTGCACAAAGTTTGGCTTGGGTCAACATAGGACTGCTCATGCAATAATTATTTTTTTCCATAAGAGTAGTAGTAGTAGTAGTAGAAATATAAATTTAATTTTCATCTTTTGGATTTTAGGGTAGAAGAAGCCAAATTGCAAATTACAATTATCTGTCATTATTATTGTCACATATAAATCCGCACACACACATATATACAGGGTGAAATGGATAAAATGTTATCTAAATTACTCTAAATGAAAATAACACTAACATCTCATTTTAACAGATATATTTACCAAAACTACAGAAAAATATCTTGAAATACAAAAGTGTAAATTCATTCAATATAATCACTATTGACTTCAAACACAACTTTCAGACAACTTTAGAATCTCAAGCAACTCTTCTGGACAGTCCCCTTGTTTAAATTGATGAATGCTACCATAATCCTTGCCCTCAGTTCATTTTTGGTCTTACAAAGAGTTTTGTTAGTTTCTTGTGCAACTGCTCCCCACACATAATAATCAAGGAAGTTGCAGTCTGGAGAGTAAGTGGTCAGATGTAAAGGATAATGTCATTGCAGAAATTGTCTGTCAGCCGTGACTGGGTTCTCCTGTTTGTGCTGTATGGTGCAGAGTCCTGTTGCCAGATGTATAGGGTCTTCCAACAGTCATCCTCTTGACTTTGGGGCAGCACTACCTCCTCAAGACACTATATATAGGCCTTCATGATGAGTCTGAGATTCTGTAGGAAAATGAAAAGAGGCATGATTTGGTTTGGCATGGTTGAATAATTACATAATTAGCTTCCTGAATATGAGATTTGGATTTGGATCTCCCTAGAGTTGATTTATAAATGAGGGGGAATTCTTGAAAATATTAGATTGGAGAGATGATCTCAGAATGCAGCATTGTTGGGAAATCCTGAAAAACCAACTATTAATGACTAGGAGCAATTACAGGCAGGAAAAGTGTTATTCCCTGTTTTTTGGATATTCATGATGGCTATAGTGTTGTATTGCGAGTTAATAACTATCTAGGTCATTAATGGATGGGTCATAAGTTTATGGCTTATATTCAAGTCATTTAGTGATGGGTTATAAGTTTAGGATGTGTGTTTAAGTATTTTTATTTGGTATTTTTATTCATTTATTATTTATTGCGAGCACCTTATAAAGAATAGAAAGTCTGTTGTGTAGATCGGTTCACTGTTGTGTCCTGATCTCACTCTTCATTCCACCTTAAGGTTCTGGAAGCTTTGTATATCGGGTCCCATAAGCCTGCGTTGTGCAAACAGCATGAGTTGTTGGGACTCAATATAATTAGCCTCTAGCATTCACATTTTTTTTTATCTTTCTCATTTTCATGACACAGTTTTTTATTTTTTAATTCTAATTAAAATCTCCTGTAAAGGCCTGAAGAGCAGGAGCGAAACTGGTTGCTTTGCTTTTTAATATAATTTACAATGTGTAACATCAAGCTGCACACTTTTATTTCTTTAATTAAATTCTGTACTAACAGAAATATTTTCAAATATTTATTATTTTCTACTAAATAGTAAATATTTTTATTTATCTTTTTGTTAACTTACCTAGGGATCATCATCTCTCCTGTTGCTTCTCCATCTTTGGGCAGAATGTGGCTCAGCTGTGTCTTTGTCTGCGGACAGATGGACAGCTGATAAAAATAAAATATTTTTAGGTTCCCACTTATGGAAAACAGATACCTGAGGAGTAGATCATTTGTGGGGCCTGGGAAATTTTTGTACCTGGGTCAAGTCTATGTTGGTTGGTTGGTTGTTTTGTTTTCTGGCATATCAACCTCGGCAGGTCATTTATTTTCAATAATATAATACCTTTTCTTTCAACAATTTATTGTTGATTTTTATATAAGCTTTGTATCTAGTAATACTTTTTTCTTTTCGAGTATCAAGATTCATTGGGATTTGTTTTTAAAGGCAGGGTCCCCAAGTCCTACTCTTGTTATTTAACCCATAACTGGAGGGAAGGGACAGATTAATACCTTTCCCAAGGGTACCAGTGCTTAAGTGAATGCAGGGTATTCAACTGGAATTCGAACTCAGCTCACCAATTTTTCTTTCTGAGCTGATATCCACCGCACCACAATGCACATTCGTCACTAAACACTTACAGCACCTGGTATTCCCAAGCAGTCACCCATCTAAGTACTGACCAGGCTCAATGTTGCTTAACTTCGATGATCGAGCGAAAACTGGTGTATTCAACGTGATATGGCCGTAAGTCTCAAGTGTATGTGCTTGGGTACCTACATCAAATTAACTGACCTTGTGTCAGAACTCACCCCAGTGATTGGTTGGGGTGGGGAGATAAATAAACTTACCTATTTGCTTTATTTAATGTATAATTTTGTGTATTATAGTTATCTGTATTGTATTTAATTCTTATATTTTATTTGATTTTTTAGCAGTGTTTTATAAGATATTAGTTTCTTTTGTTTTCAAGTTTTAACTGATGTAATAAAAATTTATATTTAAGCCTGCATGTTGAGATAAATTCTGATCTTTTGTTTAGTAATTTGTGTTAGTCTGAGAAAGTAATTATTGTTATTTTTTACTCTAAGTAGAATTTACAAATTTTATGTTGTAGGCTGGTGGTGTTTTCCTTTTTCCATGCCAGCTATTAAAATAAAACAATAATCTGCAATTAACCAGCTTTCCCATGCGTATATAAATATATATAAATAGTTGAGCTACTTTTCTATCTACATAGCCAGATGGTTCTGTTTAAACATGAAACAAACTGCTGTAATCCAGACTTTTTTTTTTTTTTTTAATCATTTCACTCCGGGCAAGGCGTAAAAGCCACTGATGTGTGGGGGGCTACATAACTGAAAGAAAATTAATTAGAGGAGGGAGAAGAGGATTACAAACCAATTAGGAAGAAGCAATAGAAAGATGAAAATGCAGGTGTGATGACAGTTGCAAGGGGGGAGAGAAAGGGAAGGATATATGGGGTGGGGGAAGGGCTAGAGTCAAGTGGTTAGTAGATGAGTATTGACTTTGCATTTAAATTCCTGGAGGTTGTAGCCGTCAGGAAAGCAAGAATATGGGAGCGAGTTCCACAGGCGTGAAGTGCGAGAGAAGAAGTTGCAGGATTAGAATTGTTGTCTGCATTTGGCTAACCTAACTGTGAATGGGTGGGACCCAGTTGCCATTCTGGTTGCACGAGTAAACACCTGTTGAGGAGGCACCAGTGACTTAAGTTCATCTGAGCAGAAGGCATGAAAGTACTTATAGAACAGACAAAGGGAGGCCACATTTCGACGGTGGGGAAGTGGCTGTAGTCGAGCCGCCAAGTCAGCACCTATCACGTTACTAACTCTCCTTTGGAGCCTGTCGAGAACACTGAGGTGAGCAGCAGGGGTGCCTAACCATAAATGGCAGCAGTACTCCATGCAGGGTCGAATGGTAGGCTTGTATATATGCAGGATGGATTCAGGCGAAAAGAACGTCCTGAATCGACACAGTGACCCAACCTTCTTAGCAATGGATTTAGCTATGGATTCGATGTAGCAGTTCCATTTGAGATCAGAAGAGAGGGTAAGGCCGAGGAGGCGCAGTGTATTGCACTCAGGGAGAATCGCTTGGTCCATGGTTATGGGAGGCAGGAGAGGTTGCCTGTGATGGTTGACAGACAACAGCTTGGTCTTGGACGCATTGAAGTTGACAAGCCATGTCTTGCCCCAATTCACCACAAAGTGTAGATCCTGTTCAAGGTCAGCAGCGAGATTGTGTCTGTCTGCCATGCCAGGTTTCTTACTGGAGTGGGAGTATATTGTCGTGTCATCTGCGTAGATGCCTACTTGGGACTTGATCTCATCTGGGAGGTCATTGATGAAAATAAGGAAGAGTGTTGGGCCCAGGATAGAGCCCTGAGGGACACCGGCATTCGTGCTATAGGATGAAGAGGCATGTCCATTCAAAACGACCTTCATTTTGCGGTTGTTTAAAAAAGACTGGATTAGGTTAAGCAGGCGTCCAGTAATGCCATAACCCTGTAGCTTGCAAAGGAGGCCAGAGTGCCAAACCCTGTCCAAAGCCTTGGAGATGTCCAGAGCAACTGCATGAGCCTCGCCTGACTCATCGAGGGTCTGGAGCATGTACTCCGTAAAGGTTGTTAGCATATCTGCAGTGGACTTGGCAAAGTGGAAGCCATATTGCTTGTCAGAGAAGAGTTTGTGGGCAGTAAGATGTTGAACTATTTCAGCATTGATTATGGCCTCGAATACTTTCCTGAATATCGGTAGAAGACTGATAGGGCGATAGTTGGATGGGTCCGAGGGTTCACCACAATTCTTAAAAACAGGAACGACTGAAGAGAACTTCCAGCATGCAGGAAAACAGGAAGCAGAAAGGCAGTAGTTAAACAGTTTAGAGAGGACAGGGGAGAGTTCAGGGGCACACCTCTTAAGGACTATCACCAGGATTCCGCCTTATGGGGGTCAAGTTTTGAAATTACTCGGGATACTACCTTCGGGGTGATATGTACATTGTGCAGTTTGGCCTCAATTCTAACGGGGAAGTCGGGTGAGCTTATCCCAGATGAGTCAAATGTGGAGTTGGATGAGAATCTGCGGGCAAAGCACTCAGCTTTGTCCGCAGATGATGTGAGAAACTCAAATTCATGGATTAAAGGAGGTATAGAGGATTTGCAGTTGTTAAGCATCCGTTTGCATATCTGCCAGTAGTCCTTGGAGCCGAACTTGCGGTCAGCTATGCGCTGTCGCATTCTCTCAGCGAACAACCATTTGGCGTCATTCAGGATTCTCTTGCACTTATTGCAAGCAGACGTGAATAGGCGCCTATTGTGATCAGATGACTGGCTCCTGAATAGTCGGAAGTAATGGTTCCTGTGGGCAATGGTGGCCGAACAGGCAGGAGAGAACCACAGAGAGGAATGAGGTTTTAGGCAATATTTCCTGGTGGGTATGAAGGCATCAATGCCAGCTTTCACCCATGACGAGACCTCAGATGCACAGTCATCAACTGGGAGATCGAACACTTTCCCCAAGGGACGTTACAGAGGAAATCGTGAAATTCATCCCAGTACTTGATATCTAATTTCACACTATATATATATATATATATATATATATATATATATATATATATGTGCTTCTTTTAAACTCTTGAGAGTGCAATCAGTCATGGAGAAGAAAAATTTTGAAATCAGACCTCCTGCCAAGATTTCATGGGCCAGTGTGAACCGAAAAAAGACATATATAAAGACATATATATATATATATATATATATTGTTCTTCTCCATGACTGATTGCACTCCCAAGGGTGTAAAAAGAAGCATATATATATATATATAATCACACACGTTGAGTGTTGGTGTTAATAAAATAGTGGTCAATATAATATAACAGCTATTAAGTATATATTAATAAATATACTTTTTTCATGCACAATGTAATCTTCAGGTATTGAATAGAAATTGAACATTACATAATTCAAATTTTAATAACTATATCTGGTTGGTACAATCCATATATTAAGTGGAGATTACTGTTTGTTTTTTTATATATATATTTTGTATTTAAAATAAATGTAATTTATATTTAAATTTTATATTTATAATAAACATACCTATAACTCTTAAGAGAATTAAACATATATATATATATATATATATATAGTGTGTATGTTGTATGAAGATATATATTAGTTATTTACAGTTATATTTATTTTTTAATTTAAGTAAAGTCTAAACCATTAGGTTAAGAAAATTAGAGTCTATGAAACTTCAGAATATTAATATATTTTTTCAACTTGCCAACTTTTTATCTACTTTATATTTGACAAAGTAGATTTTATGAAATTGTCTATATTTTGATTGCCAGCAATTTGTGTACTAGGATGTTATGGAAGTTTTTCTAAGATCTCACTCAACCATAACTACTGGCAGACAACAAAAGCAATATTGTTTGCTGTAGTGACTTATACCAACAAAATAACAATGGACGCTGTAAATAAGGTGAGTATTAAACTAATGCTGGCACAAAGCAAATTAAACTTATCTTTATAAATTCTGATTTTCTTTCTATTTAGAATAAAAGAAAGACTCCTACTATGACTAAGAAAAAGAAGAGGAAGAAGTTTGTCCCTCAGCCCAAAAAGTGCAAAAATAAGCAAGAGAGAAGATGTGAAGAAGTTTGTCATAGCAACACAGTTTGTGAAGCAGTTGTTTCATCAAAAAACAATCCAGAAATGGTAAGTATTAAAAACATCAAATTTTTTTCTTCTAAAATATTGTTTTTATATTTCTATTTCCAGCCTCATCTGTTGCATTTATTTTCAAACTAGTGCCTTTGAAAGGATGGGAATCCATTTCTTTTGCATCTGTCTATGAGTTAAATATGCAGGTTAGACTGACTTCTGAATCAGGAATGACTGCAAAGCACTTACCCTCCCTAACTGATACCCAGAAGCCCAAAAATGCTTGTTGGGATTTCTTCCTAGTCAATAAAATAGGTCACTTTTTGGTTTGTTAAAAAAACAAACATTTATTACAGTTATGAGAACTCAAGAGTGGTCTCCCCTTGTTTTGTCACCCTCCTCTGAGATAGTTATTTCTGTTTACTATAAAAGAACACTATATGCAAACATTGTATTCTCAGTTGAATAAAGCTTTCTTAAAGCCTACACCTGCGTACTTTTGTCATAACATACACTACAGAAAATTGAAAAAACATAAATACAAAAAAAAAATTACATATAAAACTCTTGCACAAAAATTTCTTTTTTTATTAATTACTTAAAGCAGGATGACATTTCCAAAATATAAAAAAAAAAAAAACATCTGTTGGTTTCATCTTCTGTAGGAATGATAGCAAAACACTTTTCTTTCCAAAAATTTATAGGCAGAAGCACACAAATACTTGCTGGGATTTCTTCCTGGCCAATAAAATAGGCCATTTGCCAGTTTCATTTGTCTCAGTCTTGGTCTGTTTTGTTTTGAAGTCAGAACGCTACATTTACATATCTAAATTTTGCTTTTTTATGGCAACCCTAATTAGTTTGTGAACTTTTTGCTAAATACTGTTGCTTTTTCTTATTACTGCTAATTTGCCTTGCATATATTACTTGCTCGCTTTATAGTATTTTTCCCTAATAGATAATAAGCAATAAAAGCATAAAGAATGAGCAAGTAACATACTTGATGAGTTTATTTGAATGGATAGCAGCACAAGGAAAAAATGGATGATAAAGGGTAAAAATCTACTGTGAACAACAAGAGACAGAAAGTCATGAAGAGTTTTGATTGCCCATATCCAGAAAGAAATTACCACATAAAAGAAGAATATGTAAATTTGTGTTGTATAAGTACCTATGAACATTAATGAGTGTGCTCCAGTCCTCATAAATACGTTAGATACTATTGTGACTGGAATTATATTGCTGTCTACCAGTCCACCACAAGCAGGTTTATCTACTTCATGCAGCTGAGGAGTATTTTATTTTGTTGATGTTATAAAGATTACTATTTCATTTTCCAACCTTTGTTTTGGTTATTTCTCATTCAGTAAACTTTTTTGATTGTAACAATCTGAATATTAAAGTTTTTTAGCGTTATATAATTCAGAATTTGTGGTTTGAATTTTGTATACGAGCAAATAATACCTGGAAAATTGATATATTTTAAATTGCAAATAATATAGTAAAGCCTGTGTCCTTCTACAGAACATTATTTGTGTAACTTTTTGATTCTTCTTCTACTGTTATTTACTGTTTTTTTCATGGTTAAAACTCGACTATCATCTGCAATGTATGTATGAATATGACAGATATCTGATGGCAATTTTCAAATGATTGTTCTCAGTCATCCTGCTCTTATCAATTCAAGGATTCTATATTCATTTTTAAAATCTTTTCCTTATGGATTGGTCAAAAAGTTAAGCTTGTACACAAATAATATCTTTGGAATTCAGGTAAAATTATTGTTTGCTGGACAATGGCCACCTGTCACTAATGGTACCAGGTATTAATCATGTCTTTGCTACAGGTGGCATGCTTATGGTTGGTGTCTCCATTACAATTTTTTTATATTAATAAAATTGTCATTTATCAAAATACTAGCAGTATAGCCCAGCATTGCTCGGGTGTAAAGAAAGCTTTAAAACTAATCCATGGTCCTGGAACTCAGACTCTTTGGACGTTGGCACAAAAGACTGAAACACAATAGTTGTTTCCAGTTAAAGTGAAACCGTAGACTGAAAGAAAAATGAATGGATGTAAATTAAATTTTGATTTCCTGGTATCGATATCAAATAAGTTTTTTTCGTCGTAAACTGAATTTTGAAGGCTAAATAAGTCCTCTGAGTAAATGGTATCATGGCTGAGTCTAAGAACTACAATTATACCTACTTAGAGCCAAACCCGAAGCAAAAACTAAACTAAAGGGCAGAAAAAAATACAGACATACAGGCAGATTAACAGACACACACACACACAAACATCTTGCCTTTTTCATATATATATATATATATATATATAATCGATTTTCTGCACTATTGTAAGAACTGCAACCTTGAAACTTCTGAATATCGTTTCTTATGTCTTTGTCTATGAGTGTATCAAATTTGATTAAAATCGGACAAGTTTTTTTTTATTATCGATTTTCGATATTTATTGGGGGTACCTCAACACAAAACCTAGCTAAGAACACTCGCAGATGCTTATAGCATAACTGTGTAAATTTTCAAGAAAATCGTTTCAGCCGTTTCAGAGTCTATAGGTAACAGGCTCACACAGACACACACACATACATATACACACACACACACACACACACACACACACAGAGAGAGAGACAAAGTTCCATTTATAAATGAGTTTAGATTTAGATATTGGGAGAAAGAGATACAGGAAAACTCGGCAAAAAGTATCAGAAAAACAGTAGACATGTTGGTTTCTATTAGCTGCAAAAATTGTTGTATTTCTTTTTCTAATTCAGAAAACTATATCTTGGGATTTAGTCAGTTAAATGCCATATGTGATACATGCTTTGTGCGATCATGTCTCTTTTAATCCATGTCAGTCATGGATCAAAAGAGACATAATCGCTATACTGCTAAATGAGTAATAGAATTACTAAGAGCAATGCACCCCCACTTCCAGTAGTTGATGATATCTTAGCATCTTTAGGCTCAGCTAGGCACTTTATCAAATTAGACATAAAATCTGCGTGCTGGCAGGTAGAGTTACAGGTTGAAGATAATGTAAAATTAGCATTTACATGTCATCGGGGTTTATTTCACTTTAACATTATGCCATTTGGGCTGGTGAACGTACAACAGTGTATTTTAGGAAAAAGGAAGAGCACACACTTTACTTTTTGAATGACATTTTAGTGTTTTCTTATTCCATAGAACCCCATTTGGATTATATTCAGATGGTTTTCAACAGCCTAAAGAAACATAATTTGATGTTAAAACCATCTAAATGCAATTCTTTAAAAGCGCTTAGGGTTTAAAATCAGTGCTACGAGGATTCAACCCGATATAATAAAGTAAAAGCTATATGCTTTGTAGCCACTCCCACCACTGTCAGACAAGTTGGAGGTTTCATCGGTATGTGCTTCTATTACCAAATATTTATCCAGGATTCTCTAACTTTGCAGAACTGTTAATTAAATTAACTAGCAAACATGCACATTTAAGGTGGGATGATGAATGTCAGGAATCATTTGATCAGTTGAAAGATATGATGTTTGAATCGATGGCACAAGCATATCCAGATCCAAACAAAGAATAGAAACTTTATGTGAATGCATCTAAATTAGCAATTGGAGCTTGCTTAATGAAGCAGATACATGAAGAAGAAAGGAAAAAAAAGAAATAGAAAAAATTGTATACTTCCTATCTCACAAACTGAGTGATACAGAGGAGGTAGGCAGTTATTGAAAAAGAAGCATATGCCATTCATTATGCCTTGCAAAAACTCCACCACTGTTTGCATAATACAAAATTCACTATCTACGCAAACAAAAGCCTGTGCTGTATATTTTGAATTCTCCCATTTAGAACAAGAAAATTCAGTTGTAGGCTTTGATTATCACAGGATACAATTGTAGGATAGAGTACTTACAAAGTAGGGATAACATGTGCACAGACTTACTGTTTTGCTCAATAGAAATAATTTAATAAAGCAAGTTGATGTAGATGATAGGGCATATGAGGTTAGCACAATTGATTTGAATAATCTCAAGACCTGACACTTAGCTACTTTTAAAGAAGATTTACCCCACTTCCCAAGAGAAAGGCTAACATTCTGCTCTTCAATATGCCATGTCTCTTCAGGATGTAGGTGATCATGACCTTCAACATCTCCCTATCCCTTGTAGCTCTTAACACCCTTTCTCTTGTTACCCCTTCCAAATCCTGCTCTGCCATCCATTTGCTCAAGCCCATCAAATATATCATGCATTGCTGTCCCCTATCCCTCTTTCTGTCCTGTGAGTATCAGATTCTCCCAGGCCTTCTTCTTCATTGCATGTCCCAGAAACTTCAGTTGTCTTTAAGTATAAGTTTCTTTTTTGTTTCCACATGAGCCATCTTCAGAGAGGTTGCAGGGATGTTAACATAAAGACATCCATCATCAAAGATGATATTATATTTTCACTTGAAATTAAAACCAAAATACAATGTTTAGAATGGCTCATGATTAAACATAATAGACATTCACTGTCTGTTATGTTTAACAATATATGTTTAGAAATTTATCTGCTGCATCAATACACTAAATATATTTTTTTTTATTTACTTAGTTTTTAATCATAATAAAATTAGACCAGTGCACATTTGTATTAAAAAGTGTTAAATACAATTATATTGTAGAACTTTTGAATAACAAATATATATATAAAGTACAAAGTGTTTGTCTCATTAACAGAGCGGATTCATGTCAATTTTGTACTTATCAACACTTTATCTACACACCAATATCGAGCACTTTATGATAAGAAAATCTGCTTGCCAGAATATATTTTATCTGTAAAATCACTGAAAAACATCAACCTTTGAACTAAACACAATCACGATTAAACAATATTTACATATATAGGATTTGTCACTTACCTGATACATGTTACCTTCAATACCCTGACTCCAGAGTTTTGTAGATGGACACCCTGAGAATTATTCCACCCACTCATCAGGGGGTATAAACAATTGACTGCTTACACTTTTCAATTTTTTTTTTTTATATGCAATTTACAATGATGCAAGTTGTGGTTTTATTTCATCATGTATATCTGCCTTTATGCATCTGTGCTCATGCATCCACCTGTGTGAATGTGTCGAATGTCGTGGTTATTTGTCCTTTTCGTTTTTTTTGTATTTTACACTTGCTCATTATTGGTTCTTTTACATTTTCTCTGTTTTTACCTTTTTCCTCTTTTCTTTCAATTTTAACCATTTTGACTTCTGGTTTTATAGTTTAAATGTTGTCTGTGCAGCATTCAGTTTATTCAGAATATATTTGTCAAAATAAAATTTTATATTGACTGTATGGATAAAAAAAATGTTAGCTCTTCAGGGCAAAAGCAAATATTGTCTGTTACCCAGACAAATAATTGAGTTTACTGAGTCCAAATCTCTACAGAATTGACCTAATATGTCAGGCTTTTGATAACTGTCCAAATGATATTTATATTCAAGGAAAGTATTGTGCTGTGTATAGTTTTTTTTTTTTTTCTGTTCAAGGCAAATAGTAAATGATGAAAAGTTTTACCAAGATGCTAGTGAGATGGAACGAAGACTGGTTTCAACCTATTAATGTGAGGTAATTACTGCTGATTTAAACTATAAGAAATCAGCTCAAGGTGAAAGAACAAAAGTTTCAAATATTTTTGAAGCTATCAGGAATAAATTATTTGGTTATTTCTCATAGTCATTTAAAGTTTCCTTGACTGTACTATTTACTAATATACTATTTGCCTTTAACATTAATATCTAAATCTAAACTTATTTATAAATGGAACTTTGTGTGTGTGTCTGTGTGTCCATTACTTATAGACTCCGAAACGGCTGAACCGATTTTCTTGAAAATTTACACAGTTGTACTATAAGCGTCTGCGAGTGTTCTTAGCTAGGTTTTGTGTCGAGGTGCCCCCGATAAATATTGAAAATCGATAATCGAAAAATCAGGTTATAAAAGGAGTGGTCCGATTTTAATCAGATTTGATACACTCAGACAAAGACATAAGAAACGATATTCAGAAGTTTCAAGGTTGCAGTTCTTACAATAGTGCATAAAATTGATAATATATATATATATATATAAAAGGCAAGATGTTTGTGTGTGTGTGTGTGTGTCTGTTTATCTGCCTGTATGTCTGTATTTTTTTCAGCCCTTTTATTTTAGTTTTTGCTTCGGGTTTGGCTCTAAGTAGGTATAATTGTAGTTCTTAGTCTCAGCCATGATATCATTTACTCAGAGGACTTATTTAGCCTTCAAAATTCAGTTTATGATGAAAAAAATCTTATTTGATATCGATACCAGGAAATCAAAATTAGACTTATATCCATTCATTTTTCTTTCAGTCTACGGTTTCGCTTTAACTGGAAACAACTATTGCTTTTTAGTCTTTCGTGCCAACATTCAAAGAGTCTGAGCTCCAGGACCATGGATTAGTTTTAAATCTTTCTTTTCACCTGAGCAACACCGGACTATACTGCTAATTCTATATACAATGGTAAGATCTTATTAATACATTGGACTTCAAGAGTAGGTATATAGTAAAATATTAAACCAGTATTGATAAGTTTGTGTAATCAGTAGAATATGTGTCGTGCACACATTTTGTTTTTCCTTACTACGTACCTACTTTTGCATCCACTTGTACAATATTTGCCTTAAATATGACTATGCTAGGTGCATATTTAAAAGAATTAGGAAATAAATCAGCATACTTGTGGTGTTCATAGATTCACCTATACAACCATATCCATATTTCAACATATATTTGTTTAATATATTTTGCTCACACAATTTCACTCCTACGCATTTTAACATGCTTGTTTTCATCTATGAGACACTGCAGAAAATAATGTTAATCTATTGTGGGAAAATCTTTTACCGAGTCAGTCATGTCTCTTTTGAGACATGATTGCCCAACATGTATCATATCTGGCACTTAACTGACTAATAATTTTTCACAGATTCAAATATAAAATTTTCATTTTTATATTGTCCAAGACAAGCTTACAGCAACATCATTTTGAAACACAAGTTCTTTTAAAGTTAAGCAATGTCAAGCTTGGGGACCAGTAGCCAGATGGGTAGTTAGTAAAACTTGTGTCATTAAACCATTATTATCTTCAAAAATACAATAAAATTGCGTCCCAAAAATGTTTTTATTATGGCATTAAAAAAACTTATAAACAACCAACTAACTGACCAAGACATAGTTGATGAAAAAATTAACATGATTAACAACACAATTAATGGATTTTCTGTCTTAATTTCTAAGATGAGGAGATTATGATTATAAATAGTGTAAATAATGATATATTTACGCTATTATCATTGTGAGTTCAATTCCTGGGCTGGGCAGTGTGTACTTGGACTTAGTGGAAACAGGGCAAGTAATAACTGAGCATTACTAAAAATAAGAACTAGATGAGATATACACTATTTACATAATTCAGATTATTGTCTTCATCTTTGTTGCCATTTGTACAATGTTTCAGCTGCTGTATGCTCAGGCCTTCTTCGGGTGCTAGAAATTTTGAACCAAACCCTTTGTTGCAATCACTGGGATATATGAGATCAAGTCCCAAGTAGGCATCTACGCAGATGACACTACAATATACTCCCGCTCCAGTAAGAAACCTGTCGTGGCGGACAGACATAATCTCGCTGCTGACCTTGAGCGGGATCTACACTCTGTGGTGAACTGGGGCAAGAAGTGGCTTGTCAGCTTCAATTCCTCTAAGACCAAGCTGTTGTCTGTCAACCATTACAGGCAACCTCTTCTGCCTCCCATAAGCTTGGACCAGATGATTCTCCCGGAGAGTAATACACTACGTCTCCTCGGACTTACCCTGTCCTCAGACCTCAAATGGAAGCACTATATTGAATCCATAGCAAAATCTACTGCTAAGAAGATTGGGTCACTATGTCGATCCAGGATGTTTTTTCCACCTGAATCCATCCTGCATATATACAAGTCAACCATCCATCCGTGCATGGAGTACTGCTGCCATTTATGGTCAGGTGCCCCTGCCGTTCTCCTCAGTGTTCTTGACAAGCTCCAAAGAAGAGACTGTAATGTGATAGGTACTGATCTGGCAACTCGTCTGCAGCCACTTTCCCATCGTCGAAATGTGGCCTCCCTCTGTCTCTTCTATAAATACTTTCATGGCTTCTGCTCGGATGAGCTTAAGTCACTGATGCCTCCTCAACAGGTGTTTACCCATGCAACCAGACTGGCAACTGTGTCCCACCCATTCACAGTCAGGTTAGCCAAACGCAGACGACAATTCTACTCCTGCAGCTTCCTCTCTCGCACTTCCCGCCTGTGGAACTCACTTCCGTATTCTTGCTTTCCTGACGGCTACGACCCCCAGAAATTTAAAAGCAAAGTTAATACTCACCTACTAACCACTGGACTCTAGCTCTCTCCCCTCCCCTGTATAATCTTCACGTTCTCTCCGCCCATGTATCTGTCATTGCACCTGCTTTCTCAGCTTTCTATTGTTCCTTTCTAACTAGCTTGTACTCCTCACTCTTTTCTAATTAATCTTTCTACATTTATGTAACCCCCTGCACATCAGTGGCATTTCAGCCTTGCTCGGGGTGAAATGATTAAAAAAAAAAAAAAAAAAAAAAAATTCTCATTTCTTGCATAGAGCCTCTTTTGGTAGTCATATCCACTGGGCCATGTGTCCTTAAGGACACATGGCCCAGTGGATATAGATGTTGGTTAGTTCCTGTGACTTTACAGAAAGAGTTTTGAATGAGAATGATCTACCCCAGTGATTGTAATAATGGGTTTGGTTCAAAATTCCTAGCATCCAAATAAGGTCGGAGCATACAACGACTGAAACATTGTACAAATGGCAACAAAGATGAGGACAATAGTCCAAATAATGTAAATAGTGGAAATACTACCTCATCTCAGAAATATAGATAAATACTGAAGACAATCCAGATATGATCAGTGCAACAAGAACAGTCTACCCCATAGATTAAAAAAAAGGGTTCAGTTTGAAATTTCTTGCAGTTTACCTGGAGCAATATACACCTGATGAAGGCCAGATGGCACAATGACCAAAATATTGGGATAACGACAACAAAGATGTGAACAATAATTCAAATGTAAATGGTTGGTTGGTTGGTTGGTTGTTTTGTTTTTATGGCATATCAACCTTGGCGGGTCATTTATTGCCAACTAAATTTTATTTACTTATTGCTGGTAATACCTTTTTTCTTTCAACAATTTATTGTTGATTTTTATGTAAGTTTTATGTCTAGTAATACTTTTTTTCTTTTCGAGTATCAAGATACATTAGGATTTGTTTTTAAGGGAAGGGTCCCCAAGTTCTACCCTTGTTATTTAACCCATAACTGGAGGGAAGGGACGGATTAATACTTTTCCCAAGGTACCAGTGCTTAAGTGAATGCAGGGTATTCAACTAGAATTCGAACTCGGCTCACCAATTTCTCTTTCCGAGCCGATATCCACTACACCACAACACACATCCATCAGTAAACGCTTACAGCACCTGGTATTCCCAAGTGGTCACCCATCTAAGTACTGACTAGCCTCAATGTTGCTTAACTTCGGTGATCAAGTGAGAACCGGTGTATTCAACGTGATAGGTTGTAAGCCAAATGTAAATAGTGTAAATAATAATGAATGAATGTTGCTTTTCTTTTATTTGTTTACACATTTCTGTTTATTTTTATCTATCTATCTATCTATCTATCTATCTATCTATCTATCTCAGTCTTTTCAGTATCTATCTATCTATCTCAGTCTTTTCAGTATCTATCTATCTATCTCAGTCTTTTCAGTATCTATCTATCTATCTCAATCTTTTCAGTATCTATCTATCTATCTATCTATCTATCTATCATAATTGTCAGCATTTATCTATCTATCTATCTATTTTATAAGACAAGTCTGCCAACAGCAGAGGTACATTCACCACAGAAAGTGTCTTCATCTTTGAATCAAGAACACAATTTGTCTGCTGTTGATACATTGCAAGTCACACAAGCTCAAAATTATTCTCAAATACCAGATAACAGCAATCAGAATAACAGAAAACATTCACAAACAGCAGAGAAGGAAAAAAATGAAAGTGCAGGTGACTATAGTGAAAATCATGAACATGAGCAAAAACAGTTAGAAACAGGTGAGAACTACTTTCTTGTTGTTTCTTGTTTTTTTTATCTGTAATTTTTTAAAGATGTCATTGTGAAGTTATACTGGCATACAAAATTCTTGGCCACTTAAGTAAATTAATTGCTTTTGTTAATTTTACCCCCAAAATCTGGTGATTAGCAGTGTACTTTCCTCAATACATTTTATGATCTTTGACAGCCATGAAAAAGTTTTTTATTTTCTTTAATGTTCTATGAGAATCTTAAGCATAGTAATGTTGAAAAAAGGGCTATGCAAAAATAATGGCCAGTTTCTTATATCCCTCTAAAAAGTACCTGACTCTTTTTAACATGTTCTATCTTTACAAGAAGTAGATCAAACTAAAACTGGAGTATTGCTGCCATATTTGAGCTCAAGCAGCTCAATAGTCACTTTACAAACGGAACAGACTTCGAAAGTATTTATGCAGCTTTGTAAGTGATTATTTTCTACCCTACAACCCCTTTTCCAGCAGATGAAATGTTGCCAGCCTCTCACTACTGTTATAATGAATGTATAGCGGAAAACAAGGATTAAGGTTTCAACAAGTGTGTACTGATCAATTTCAGAAACTATCTGAACTTATTTATAAATGGAACTTTGTGTGTATGTGTGTCTGTTACCTATAGACTCTGAAATGGCTGAACCAATTTTCTTGAAAATGTACACAGTTGTACTATAAGCATCTGCGAGTGTTCTTAGCTAGGTTTTGTGTCGAGGTACCCCCAATAAATATTGATAATCGAAAAAATCAGGTTATAGAAGGAGTGGTCCGATTTTAATCAAATTTGATACACTCACAGACAAAGACATAAAAAATGATATTCAGAAGGTTCAAGGTTGCAGTTCTTACAATAATGCATAAAATTATATATATATATATATATATAAGGCAAGATGTTTGTGTGTGTGTCTGTTTATCTGCCTGTATGTCTGTATTTTTTCAGCCCTTTTATTTTAGTTTGTGCTTCGGGTTTGATATAATTGTAGTTCTCAGTCTCAGCCATCATATTATTTACTCAGAGGATTTATTTAGCCTTCAAAATTCAGTTTACAACAAAAAAATCTTATTTGATATCGATACCAGGAAATCAAAATTTGACTTACATCCATTCATTTTTCTTTTAGTCTATGGTTTCGCTTTAACTGGAAAAAACTATTGCTTTTTAGTCTTTCGTGCCAATGTCCAAAGTGTCTGAGCTCCAGGACCATGGATTAGTTTTAAAGGTTTCATTACATCCGAGCAACGCTGGGTTATATTGGCAGTATATACATAATTGTGTGAAAAGGTGACAAGATTTTTGATATGTGGTTCTTTAGATGCCATGTTTATGGGAAGCAATTACGTGTAAGGGTGATGTTGGTAAGATTGGGAGTTAATGGTTGATTTCTTAGGTTGGCTTACCAAGGTCACAGTTCATGCCAGGAGAGAGGCCTGGAAAGGATTAGTGAAACTGTGGTAGCAGGAGTTGAGTGTAATTAGCATGGTTGAGCCATCTATGTTCTGAGTTAAACTCAACACGAGAGAGGTATCTGTATAAGCCAGTAGTCATTTGATAAGGTCAATGTGTTGAGCCAAACTGCCCATTGTCAGTGAAAAGTACGTTTTTATATCTGTGGGCTAACAGGTACAGCTTCCCAAGTTCATTAATTTTTTTTTCAGCAATGTTTGTAATTGGCTATTGTATTTTAGACTTGTTTTGTGGGACGAATTTGATGCTTGTAGCCCCTGTGCAGAAAACCTTTTGATTTAGTTTTTGCTTTATTTAGCACTCACATCAAACCGACATGTTTAGTGAAATATATTTGAGAATCAGAAAGAGATTTTGGTTAGTGTAATGTAACACTACTGTAACACTATTTTCATGGTAGATGTTCAGCTGGGCTATATTCCCTAGTTCTATCAATCTATAGCTGAGATAAAAAGGATTTTAAAAAGAAATTAAAAATCATCTCCCAAGTGTTCCAAGAAACAGGACTCAAAATGAATCTTTCTGAAATGGAAACTGGATGGGAATAGAATTAGTGATTTGTCTTCTATGTGCCTTGTCCCAATCATGGCCTTCCACATTTCCCAATCCCTGGTGGGTCTGAGCACGCCTTCTCCTGTTACACCATTCAATCCTTGTTCTGTCATCCACCTGATTAGGTCCTTCAAATATGTTGAATTGTGACTTGAGATTTAATTCCCTTTAGGATTAATCAGTTATTGAGGTTTGAAAAACATGCATTGTGTAGTGAAGGCAATCATAATTATTTCCTCTTAGGACTACTTGACTATAAAATATAATGGTCAAACCTCATATATGGGCAGTGGTCAAATTACATTGAATACAGCTTCTCAACAAGCTTAAAGGTTTGTCTGTTTCTCTTTGCATGCATTTTGAGAAATATTAGTTTACTGGTTTTTCTAAGCTAAATTTTTATATTCAAGCAAATTCTGTTTACTTCCATACAACTATAATAAAAAATTATCAGTTTTCATCTGGCGACTTGACTTTGGTCATTTTCTCCACCACCATGAGGTTGTCTCTCTCTGCTTTATTTATAAACTAGCAGTATAGCCCGGCATTGCTCAGGTGTAATGCAGGCTTTAAAACTAATCCATGGTCCTGGAGCTCAGACTCTTTGAACGTTGGCACGAAAGACTAAAAAGCAATAGTTGTTTCCAGTTAAAGCAAAACCGTAGACTGAAAGAAAAACGAATGGATATAAGTCAAATTTTGATTTCCTGGTATCAATATCAAATAAGTCTTTTCATCATAAACTGAATTTTGAAGGCTAAATAAGTCCTCTGAATAAATGGTATCATGGCTGAGTCTAAGAACTACAATTATACCTACTTAGAGCCAAACCCGAAGCAAAAACTAAAATAAAAGGGCAGAAAAAAATACAGACATACAGGCAGATAAACAGACACACACACACACAAACATCTTGCCTTTTATATATATATATATATATATATATATATATTATCGATTTTCTGCACTATTGTAAGAACTGCAACCTTGAAACTTCTGAATATCGTTTCTTATGTCTTTGTCTATGAGTGTATCAAATTTGATTAAAATCGAACCACTCCTATAACCTGATTTTTTCGATTATCGATTTTCGATATTTATTGGAGGTACCTCGACACAAAACCTAGCTAAGAACACTCATAGACGCTTATAGTACAACTGTGTAAATTTTCAAGAAAATTGGTTCAGCTGTTTCAGAGTCTATAGGTAATGGACACACACACACACACACACACACACAGTTCCATTTATAAATAAGTTTAGATACTTTCATAGTAATTGTTCAAATTAGCTCTTTACTAGGTTACCTAGATTTTTTGAATTCTGGTGCAGTGGATATTGACTCAGAATGACAAATCGGGGAACCAAGTTTGAATTCCAGTTGAATTCCTTGCATTCACTTATGCACAAATACCCTTCTCTCCAGTTATGGGTTAAATAATAGGACAGGTTGGTTTCTATAGTCTTGGCTGGTGACCAGTCTACCGCAGAAAGCAATGGCAACCTACTGCGGGGTAATCTTCTGCCCGGTCAGTCATGTCTCTTTCAATACATGATCGCCCAAAGTGTGTATCACTTATGAAAACCTACTTGCTGCAGAAACCACAGCTGCAATATCTAATGTGATATAGCTGTTGCACAATGCTCTCCAGTGTAGTCTACAGGACTTACAGATATTAATCACATAGATTAAACATCATAAATCAGGATTTTTAATTCAGCTTAGAAGTACATATCCGGTTACTAACATATTGATCCACTCTCATATATAGAATCTTGTATTAATTTGTATTTTACGACTTATCAACCTTCTGCAGGATATTTAAAGCCAGAAAATATTTTTAGATTTTATGAATTTTTGGGTAGGTATGTCAGGATTCATCATTGGAGGCCACAATTTGAACAACATAAGATACACAGATGATACAGTGTTGATAGCAGACATGAAAAAGAAACTACACGACCTTCTACAGAAGGTAGCTGAAGCGAGTGACAAGAAAGGACTACAAATGAACTGCAAGAAAACTGAATGCATAGTCATCAGCAAAAAGAGCAGCCCAGAATGTCAAATACAGGTGGGGGATAGATACTAAAGCAGGTACAAAAATTTAAATACCTAGGAAGTGTTCTAACAGAAGACGGAAAGTGCAACACAGAGATCCGAAGGTGACTTGGCATGTCGAAGGGCACATTCCAGAAACTGAGTAGAATATATGAAGATAGGAAAATTTCACTAGAAACACAGAAGAGAGTACTGGATTGCTAGGTAATGTCAGTTCTTTAATATGGCAGTGAATGCTGGACAATTTCATTGAAGATGAAGGAAAAACTTGAAGCAACTGAAATGTGGTTCTACAGAAGGATGCTGCAGATATCATAAATCGAGCATGTGAGCAATGATGAGATTTTGGAAAGGATGGAGACAAAAAGGAAATTAATACTGATCATCAGGAAGAGACAGCTAAAGTGCCTGAGATATGCAATGATGAAGGAGGGCTTGGAGAATCTGATACTAACAGGTCAGATAGAGGGAAGGAGAAACAAGGGAAAACAGTATGTAACATACTTGATGGGCCTGAGCAGATGGATGGCAGAATGGAGGATGTGTGGTGTAACAGAAGAAAGCATGCTAAAAGCCACCAGGGATAGGGAGATGTTGTAGAAGCCTTGGTGATTCTTGGTAAATTGACCTTGTGCCAAACATGTCAAAAGTCCCCACAATTTAAATATCAGAAGTTTGAAGGTTAGATGTTGAAATGTGAAAGGATAAAATATTTCGTTTCTACATTAAGGCAAAGATTTATTAATAGAATGACAAAATTGTAAGAAGAAAAATATAAGTGAAATTTTGTTAACTTGAACACTATAATGTATTTTTGAGAAGAAAAATGTTCATTGAGAAAATGCATGCAGTTTTGTAGTTAAAGTTGTTCGTAGAGAAATGTAGGTATTTAAAATGTCCACAGAAGTTTAGTTTATGGTTGTGTAGTAACAGAATGTAAAGTCTTCTTATGTTCCTTCCTCTTTCTGGTAGGTCGATGACAGAGTGAGAGAGAAGGTAAAACAAATAAAGAAATTGTACTTAGTGCAGACAGAGTTTCCATGATGTTGTTTTCTTTGGTGGTGTGGAGTGAAATGAAAAAAGAAAATTGGATGAAGAGGTAGAATGGATATGTGATGCACCAGGTGGTGTGGAGTGAAAAAGAAGAAAAGGAAATTGGAAGGAGAGGTCGAATGAATCTGTGATGTGCTCTGTCTGGGTTGGCTTCTTAGAATTTCTTTTGTTACATTGACACAGTGTCCGTCAGCTAAACGCTCCCATGTTGGACTTTTTGTGACCAGTTACTGAATGTCGTTAAGTAATTAAATCTGGTCATGTGACCAGCTCCCAGAGTCATTTTCTTCTTTAGCTGTGAAAAAACATTTGACTGCCGTCATATTTGAATTTTCGATTTGTAATTCAATCAGGATTCAGAATTTTGCTTTTCACACTGACTTTTTTTTAAAATCATATCACCCCAAACAAGGCATTCCATTGCCACTATAGTGCAGGGGGTTACATACAGTGATTGGGTATAGGAAATGTCAGAAGGAGGGTGATAGACTTGTGAAATTTTTCTTAGTTGGGTTTTTTCAAAATGCTTTTAGTCGTTTGAATCCAATTTTGCAGGTGTGCAATTTTACCTTGAGCTTTTCCAAAATGTTTTTAGTCGCATGAATCTGATTTTGCGGGTGTGCAATTTTAGTTTGTGTGTTTTAGTTAGTTGATGGATGATATAGGATTTGTATCCTATAAGGTGGAAGGCCATGACTGCCTATGTCTTGTAAAAGACAAGACACATAGAAGAAGACTAATAGCAATCTTATGTCAAAATATGAATATAGATATTAACCAAAGTAATTTGTAGCATATTCTGTTTCTTTCATTCATACATGCATTGATTCTTAATCCATGGTCTTATTTCTGTTCCAGAAAATGAAACATCAGAACCACCAAAAGTTAATGATCCAAACATCAAGATTAAAGAAAATGAAATTGTCACCAGCACAAAAGACAATAATTCTTCTATGACTGAACAGAAGAAAATTAATGTTAGCTCAGATGATGACTCTGATGATGATGATGATTCACCAGAGATTAAATATTCACCAATCACTGTTAAGATCACACCTCATCGATCTGATGATCAGGTGGACAAAGGTACATGACAAATATTCACTAAGTAAAATTATTTAATTAATTCTTTTTTTTCTTAAAAGAAGCATCATTGATGAGAGAAGGGTAACTCAAAGCATTTCTCATCAACACAATATTCCACTTCTAAAAGTTTCAGAAATATTCTTTTTATATAAAGAATTATATAGCAGTTTTTATAGATAAACTCCTTTTTAATGTACCTGTTTCTTGGACAAGGGTACATCCTTTTTAAGGTACCTGTTTCTTGGACAAGGGTACATAGATGAGATAATGAGTATTTTATGCAAAATTTAATAAAAGACAAAAATCCTGATCCCCAATTGGATCATGCTAATCCATCAAGATGATAGTGAAATTTTTAAAAAAATGCCAGTTTCATTTATAATCCAGTCTATCAATTTGTCTAATTTGCTTTTATTTGTTAATCTATTTGTGTCTATCAATGTTTACTTATACTTTTATATCTACCTCAATCTGTCTAAATCTTTCTCTTGTTTGTTTATATCATCCATGATGATTTTCAAGGCATACATGATCTTCCTAACTATTAGTAGTCACTACATTTGAGTACTTGTCAGATCTGCACTTCCCACATTCTATAAATATATTTTTAGTGAAATACCATCAAAATCAAGAAATTTGGATTGCTTTAAGGATTGGGTCGATTCAGATTTTTGAAGATTTTCTGCATTCTCAAGCAGAACTTAAAAAATTTAAATTTAAGTGGAAAAAGAAAAGCATTTACATCTTGACAGTTTATTTGTTTATAGATGGAGAATTTTTTGTTTTCCAAAACAAACAATTCAAATAAATAATTGACAAAAACATCTTGACAATTTATTTGTTTACAGATGGAGAATTTTTTGTTTTCCAAAACAAACAATTCAAATAAATACTTGACAAAAATGCAAAAGAAAACACTTACATAAAAAATGTAAGAAAATCTAAAAATCTGTTTATTAAAAAATGAGAATTGTAAATAAAAATACAATAAACAAATTCAACTAGAAATTATATTTTTTTGCAAATGAATATAAAGCTGATTTATCTGTCTATATTTATGAGATGAGGTATTGTAATTATTTACATTATTTGGACTGTTGTCCTCATCTTTAGTGTCATATTTCCTTGAGGACACATGGCCCAGTGGATAAAAGCATTGGTTGGATCTAGTGACTTGACCCAAAGAGTTATGAGTTCAATACTTGATTACAGCAGCAAGGAATAAAAAATTTAGAGTTAATTTAAATGGAGATAATTAAGACATCCAGAAGTGGCATGACTCATGGAATGAGAACAATCTACCCCATTGATCAAAATAAAGTTTTCCATTCAAAATTTTAATCATTTGAAGAAGGTTGAAGTGTATAACAGCTGAAATGTTGTGAATATGATAATAAAGATGAGGACAACAATCCAAATAATTTAAATAATAAAGCTGATTTATTGCTGTTTTTAGATTGAACACATTCAGATAACACTTTTAGATTCAACAACTTCCTATTTTTTGTAACTCTTAGCAATGGTTGCTTTGCTTTTTTTGTTATCCTTCTGTTATAAACATATGTGTAGTGGCATGAAAAATCAAACGAAGTGAAAAGAAAAGAAAACAAGAATTATTAATATAAAAACCTTTGTATTGCCGATACAAAGCATATGAGCAAAATATCATTTAAGTCAACCACTGGGAGGGTCTTAATGAGTTTTGATAGCATCTCATCAAATGCCTGTTCAGCTGCAATTTTAAGATTATTACATTCATCTCCTGATGTGCATTGTGGTGCAGTGGGTATCGGCTTGGAACGAGAAATCAGGGAGCCGAGTTCGAATTCCAGTTGAATTCATTGCATTCACTTACGCGCAAATACCCTTGAGAAAGGTATTAATCCATCTCTTCCTTCCAGTTATGGGTTAAATAATAGGACAGATTGGGTTCTATAGCCTGGCTGGCAACCAGTCTACCGCAGAAAGCAATGGCAACCTACTGCAGGATAATCATCTGCCCTGTCAGTTATGTCTCTTTTGAAACATTATCGCTCAAGCGTGTTTCATGTATGCCACTTAACTGACTGACTGACATTCATCCCCAAATCAGGTATACTTCTGATTCACAATACACTAATTTCTACTACTAAATGGATGTGTACACTCTGAACACCCAAAAATGAACTAAAATTTTATCAACTGTGCAAGGCTCCACATATATCTTTCGTTTAGTTACACACTCAAAGAAAAAAACCCAACAGAACCCAGAATTTTCACCCAATAGCACTCCCTCTCACCTAAAGAAACAAAATAAAAACTGGAGCTGATTTGAGCCTCAAAAAGGACACAATTTCTCGTCAAATAACATTTAGATGTTGGACGGTATCTTAACACGAGTTTCCAAGTTCATCAAAAATTTACCTCTTGTCTCCAAAGACATCAGACTTGACCAGCTCACTAAGCAATATCACATGACTAGTTTGTGAACATCATCATCTCAGTAACTCACAGCTTATCCTCTCTCTCCTTCCATATGTCTCACCTTTCCAACTTCACTAATCTCCTTTTTTTTCATACAAGAGACATCTGCTTTAATTTTTCATTTATTATATATTGTGTTAATATAATTGTTTATAGCTTTAAATGTTTCCTTTTTCTTCTTCATGCTGCCACTATATGTTTATTGATACAAAAACATACATTAATATCATAACAGGATGATCAGTAATCATCTCAGTGTGGATGGTTAAGATGACATGTCAGGTGAAGAACACTTCAGTGGAATTCATAGGAACAATCCTGGATGTCTCGTTTTCCATTTCTATTATGCTCACATCTGTGAACAGGTGTGCTTTAACATGAGGTGGATGGCGATATTGGCAATTGTAGCCCTTGAACCATGTGTAGCACTTTGTGTAACTCCTGTAGATATCAGGACTACAATTTTCGCTGGTGTTTGTTTCCACTTCTGGTTGGATGGCATTGGGTCATGTCTGGTTGAGTTGGAAAGATTTTGTTTATTTAAAGCAGTTGTTGACCAGCACTTGGTCAAGCCCAGTTTGGTTTGTCCTGTCGCTGCATTTTACGCACATGCATTATGCTTGTGGGTAATTGCAGTGTCTGTTTTAATGCCGTGGTCGAGGTTGTATTATGCATTTGAGTTTGAGTTTTGTTTAACGGTATATCAACCTCTGTGTGTTTTTTAATACCAAAAAGGTGGGGTTTTTAAATGTTCAGTTATAGTGAGAAGGTTGATTTGGTCAGATTTTGATGAAAAATGTTTTTATCTTTTCCCTTTATTTCATAAAACTGAAGATGTCTTCTAGTTCTTTATTCAAAAATATATTGCTGGTAATAATTTTTTTCCTTCAAAAATGTATATTTTTCCACAAATGTCTCTTTATGTATATATTTCTATAAAGGCCTATTTTTATACTTTTATAGTGTTTTGACCCCAATTTGGGGGTTACGATTTGCCCATAGCTGGGACCCTAACAGGTGCTACCACTCTGGGTCAGGGTTGGAATTGAGAACAACAGCAATTAAGAGGTGGTTCTATGCTCCTCACAATCTCCCAATCAGAGGCCTTACTGCTGGATGCAGTTTACTGTCATACCCAGGACCCTGCATTTTGCATTGCTTGCTATACTGCTTAATTGTTAAGCAGTAAGGGTAAATAATAAGTGTCTAACTTCTTTTTTTTTCCCACATGAGCATAGTTTCCATTAGAGAAAAGACAGTGTTGAGTTATTTTTGCATTCTTGTCTGAGTTGAAATTCACTTTGATATGGATAATGGCTTCTCAAATAATGTTTTTGAGTCAGTCTGCTGTTACAAATTAGCCACATATAGAGATATGAACCCCAAGTTCAAAAAATGAAAAGATGGGTTCACACAGATAGGAATGCATGTGTAATATTCTCTTATTTTCTACACATCAAGTAGTTGAATAAATCCAAGGGCTTCAGGAATAATGTCTCTTTATTCCTTACACAACAAGTAATAGAATAAGTTCATAGTTGCATTTTTAATGAACATACTATTTACTTGCGATCTGTCATGGTCAGAGATTACAGAAAACCGACAACTCAAAAATCCCCCATGGCGGTGCATGTTACTTGAGCTTGGTTGTCTACCTTTTACTTTTTCCCTTAGGAGGTCAATCTGTTGTCAAATAGATTCTTTTCTGTCATTTCTCAGTCAAAGACAGAACTTGGTTGGGATAGGAATTAAAGAAAAAGAAAGAAGAAAGAGGAAACACAAAAAATGTATCCCTTGATAAAGTGATCAGATGTCTGATTTAACATTCAATATTGAGAACCATGTCACACTGCAAAGTCTGTCAGTTTTTCACTGTCTTATCTTTATGCTAGTCTGAGTGGATAAAAATTTGTCATTAGATAGGCCCTTAGCTGTTAATCAGTGGAGTTGTCCTATTGTGTGTCTTCCATCTGTTGGAATATGCATATGTTAAGGAGTGTAAGTTTTGATGAATTCATCTTCCATTTGTGGGTAGTTAGCAAGTTCTTGGATCATATATACTTAGTTCAGATCAGTAATGAAGTATTTGATGTCATTGCTCTATTCAAATATTCTGATATCTTGAATTGTATCATGTAGTGATTGCTGCCATATTATTGGTCTGTAGAGTTGTGGATTGTGTCTTTGGTTCTAGTAGTAGATTTGAGAGCAGCCAACATTTCTTGTAGGTTTGATTGTAGTTTGTCAATGATCACTTTTGTCTGAAGTTGTTGGTATATGTGTAGAGCCAGTTTTGAAATTCAGGATTGTTGTTGTTTAATGAGGTTGAGAATTTCTGTACAGATGAGACAAGTTTGATCTATTTCATGAGTTCTACTGCTGCTTGTTGATACCATTCATTAAGTTTCAATTCTGACTGGATTGGAGAACTGCTGTAGAGTGGCTGACATCCCTGCAGCACTCTCAATTATGGAATAATCCATAGCCTGAAATGGTTTATTTAAGTAAATAATAGTAGCATTTGAGGCATAATATTTGAGTGTCATTTGAGTAATATTCAAACTGATTACTTTGGCAATTACTGCAATCTAAACTCCTCCTCCCTGTGTTATAAGTACTATCTTGTCTGTTATTGTAACTATTGTACTGCTCTGTGTATATTCGTTTAGCACTGAATATTGTGCTGAATAAAACTGCAGTACACTTTCTCTAAGTATCATATCCACCTCAGCAAAACAAAAAGAACAAACAAAAACAGCAATAACTGCCTGTGAGGCGAAAAACATATAAGAAATGTTAATATAAAATTTTTTGTATTACTAATACAAAGGATATGAGTAGACGGTCTCTTTGTGGGCAATGGAAGCAACTTGGAGGAAAGATAGTCAGTAAAGCCTGGCCTTGATGCCAGTTGGTCACTGGTGATGATGTTATCAGCTTACCAACTCACCATGTGCTGTGTGCCATCAGTCAGTCAGTTAAGTGCCATACGTGATACATGCTTTGGGCGATCATGTCTCGAAAGAGACATGACTGACTGGGCAGAAGATTATCCCGCAGTAGGTTGCCATTGCTTTCTGCGGTAGACTGGTTGCCGACCAAGGCTATAGAACCCAATCTGTCCTCCTATTTGACCCATAACTGAAGGGAAGAGACGGATTAATACCTTTCCCAAGGGTATTTGCGCGTAAGTGAATACAATGGATTCAACTGGAATTCGAACTCGGCTCCCCGGTTTCTCGTTCCGAGCCGATATCCACTGTACCACAACGCACATCCATCAGTTTTCTTAAAAGCAGAGAGGGCGTATCATGACTAAACATTCTTTTTATGTTTTTGCTTTCTTAGTACTAACGCCAAACCAGCATGTAGAGTAAATCAGAAAAACAGGGTATAACATTTCCTACTCCCTCTTTAGGCCAAGTAGATTTATGGTGAGAATGGATGTTGTCATAAAATAACTTTCACCATATCAAGAAGATGAAGGAAAATACTAAAAAAAAAAAACATAAGGCAATGCTAAAATACTAAATAAATGCTAAAAATAGTAAAATAAAATTTGGACTATTAAAAAAAGATTCATAACAGCCTGGAACAATTATATTTGTATCCAACTAGAAAAAAAGAAAAAAAAGCTCACTTTGTTAACGTTATATTAAAAGGCTGTAAGAGCATTTTTGTGCAATTAGAAAAAACAAGATAAAAATACATAATATAAATGTAGCTAAAATTCCCCGAAATTCTGCGTCTAAATTAATGTTTTGGACGAGCTCATGTGCGGTTCGCCTCTAAATGGAAAGTGGCTCTGACTGTCGCCAATCGGAAGCATTTACAGGGTTTTGTACTGAGCCTAAACGTAATTTTCCAGTGTCTGAAAGCGCTTATCGAGGGTGGGCCGGAGGCTGATCATCTCTGGTCGGGTTGGCGCGGTGAGGGGGGTATGATGTTGAAAGACCCGAAACCCCCTAGTGATCCTCGCAATGACATCACTGACGACACCCTCTAGCGCCCCCATTACAGTGCGTATGTTTGAAATTATAATACAATTTTTGAAAAATTTGGGGCCAAATTTCACAAAAAGTTTTTGTATTAGAATATTTCTTATGTCATCTTATAGAGATCAGTTTAATAATTTTACAAATTTTACTAATTTAAAATTAGAAAAGCATACAAGAAGTCCATATATGAATTTACACCCTTTTACAATCACTTTGATGATTCTGATTAAACCATCATGCTTTTCTCATTTTTAAAGTCAATCACAATGTACCTGTCTCGACATTTTTCTATTCTTAAAACCATAAAGTCACAACTTTCATGAAAATACTTTCATTTATAGGATTATTAACTATTTTCTGTATAGATTCTCATTTGAACAGACTCTATATGGTCTCTGGAAGCTAAGCAATATTGACATTATTTTTTGTTTTATCAATGATGCAACTCCTCAAGAAATAGGCAATTATGGTTCTCTACAGATAACTTTCCTTTATCTGTGAATTGCCATGTACTTTTCAGAAAATAGAAGGGTTCTGCATGGTTTTGAATTCAGATTAGTCCTTCTAGCTGGCTCTCAAGGCTTGAGAACCCAATTTACTCTGCTATTTAACCAATAGCTGGGGGATACTGACATTTTTTTCTTTAAATGCCATTTTCCTTTATGGTGTAGGTGATTATGACACTACAGGGGCTTTTCGTTTATTATCTGTGTATTATCATGACTTCTTGAGAAAGAGTAATGGTTTTCTCCATTTCCTTATCCACAGTTTCAAATTCAAAGTTTCCTTCTTTTAGACTTGTTGACACCCAAGTATATTTTACTATTTAACCCAAAGTTGGGAGTAGAAGAGGCAAATTCATGCTGTTGTATTCACATGCAAATCCCCACTATATAAATAGCAGTCGATACAGCAGGAGGCTAAAACTGTCTTGACATTGAAGACTAAACTACTAGAAAAATAGTAGTGAATACTTCTATCTAATTATAGCTTAATCACATTCTATTCACTACTAATTTTTTGACTTTGGATATCAACGTAGAGGTAGAGCTAAAACCTAAAATTCTGGATCTAGATAGTATGACACCACCCCCAGGGCAGAGAAAATATGGAATCATTAGTACTGAATATTTTAAAACTTTGCCAAGCGTATTGAGTCTGAGAAGTTGGATCTCCTTATAAACTGTGTCGTATGATGTATACAAACTGTCCCACAAATGTACAAACTTGTGGCTAAACCAGTCCTGATATTGAAGACTAAACTACAAGACAAATAGTAACAAAACTCCTACTTTTTTATAATCATATCACCCCAAGCAAGGTATTTTACTGCCACTGTTTTGCAGGGGGTTACATAGGAGGAAAGTTATGAGAAAGAGTAACAGGTTATATGGGGTGTCAAGAAGTGGATAAGAGAAGGATGAGAATACTGATGAGAGTGGAGTAGATGGAGAAAGGAGCATGAGAGAGAGGATGCAGGTTAGTGAGATAGGAGATGACTATTGACTTTATATTTAAATTCTTGGAGATTATAGCTGTCAGGAAAACAAGTAAATGGAAGGGAATTCTTCGAGATAATTATAGCTTATCACACATGCCTTTCCCAACATTTGTGCAACTGTTAATAGAACAGATGAGCCATAAATTCCAACTGATGTTAATAGATTTGAAAAGTACATTGCACAATTTCACTTGATTGCTAATAATGTTAAATAATAAAATAAAATGGTTATTATTATTGTTGGCATATAGAAGGTGATTATCCCCCTTTCATTGAGTCAAGTCTTATAGGTCACATGACAGTTGTTTAGTGATGTCACACCATGCAATGATGAAAGCAGCAGTCAATTTCTAATTGTTTACAGGCAGTCAAACAAAAAGATTTCTTTTTTGGCCAAAGGCTAAATCTACTTCTCCAACAGCTTACAAGTCCTCCATGGTGCTATTTTCTTTTAGAAATATACCTTTCCTAAATAGAGAAAGAAATTCCAGCTAACAGTGCTCAGTTTGGTAAAAATCAAAACTTGTTTCTATATCTCCCTCCCATTACATAATAATAAAGAAACATTTTTATTTCATTATTTACTTTTGTAAAATTAAACTCTTTTTTTTTTTTCTTTTTTTTTTTTAGTGTTGAAAAAGGAAAAATTTCTTCCATCAAAGACATCTTCAGCTCATTCCTCCACTTACAAACATTACCAGGTAAGCTTTAAAAATTGAGCCTATATCATAATTTCTGTTTGTGAATAGATTTGAATGTTTCCATAATGGCTGGTTGCTTGTTTCCATGTATATCCATCTGTTAGGGTGATTAATTAATCCCTGTTCAGGTAAATTTGTATTTCTTTAACACTCACAAAGTCAACCTGTGGTTTATCCTGCAGCAATGATGAAAGGAACTGAAATTATATTCCCATGAAACAAACATAATCTGCTATGATAAGCAGTTGAAGGCCAGTATGCTCAAACCCTTGGTCATGATGACTTTGAAAACAATGGCTTCTAAAAAATTCCAGTTTCACTCAGAAATCTTGGGTCAACCCATGGTTTGGTTTTCAGATATTTTCTGATGATACTACATATTTAATTTGAAGTTATAGGAAGATGGTTAATTTTTATTAATTCAGCCTTATGTTATACATTACTGAACTCCCTACAGCTTAGGATTTATTCGTTGTCATCATCAGAAGGTTTTCATCAGGTTGGAATGTGTGAATTAGTGTGGAATAGTGGAAGAATAAAAGTATACATTTTGCATGTTAAAATAGAAGTTTATTAATAGGAAATATAATATGAATTGTAGAAGTTAATGTTCAATGAGAAAGTTAAGGGTATCAAGAGTTGTAGAAATGTTTGTAGAAGTAATTTGTTGGAAAGAGTTTATGTATACGTATGTATGTATGAGTGCTTGTTTGGTAGGAATGTCTTTGAATGGAGAAGTAGTAACAGGAATCAGCACAGGAGAAAGAGAATGAATGTGCGACGTGACCTTAGGTCCAGGTCAACTTGAAGCTTCTCCCATATTTTAGTGTGTCATCTGCCCCATTTGACTGACACTGAATGAAGCCTTTATAGTCATTTAGTTTTTTTCACACTGAATTGCTTAGTTTTTTTTAGTCTTGCAAATAGCTTCCATTAGTCAGAAAATCAATTTAACATCTACTCACAAAATCTTTTCTTTAAGCACATGATGGTCAATTCTTTTTTCTATTCAGCAACACCAAGATTTCACACGTCATTGTGAATTTTTGTAAAAGTGAAGAAGAAAGTTGCTTTTAATTCTTAACTTCCTATCCCCCACAAATTCTCTCCCCTAGCCATAATGTTTCTATTCCTAATTCTTCCACTTCCTGTAACCCCTTATGTATTTGGTAGCATTGTGCATTGTGGTGCAGTGGATATTGACTCGGAATGAGAAATCAGAGAACTGAGTTTGAATTTCAGATGAATTTCTTGAATCCACTTACACACAAATACCCTAGAGAAAGGTATTAATCCATCACTTACCTCCAGTTATGGATTAAATAACAGGACAGATTGGGTTTTGTAGCCTTGGCTGGCAATCAGTCTACTGCAGAAAGCAATGGCAACCTACTGTGGGATAAACTTCTGCCCAGTCAGTCATGTCTCTTTCGAGACATGATCGCCCAAGCATTTATCATGTATGGCACTTAACTGACTGATTGGTAGCATTACTGCCTTGTATCGGGTGATATGAAGGAAGGTGTAGAGATCTACTGAGGAAATGTAGAGATAATGATGAGGATACACGTGTGTATATTTTAACAACACAAGATAAGAAATTTATTCACAAATTTACACATTTGTAATTGTCAGTAGCTTGTTTCAAGACAAGTAACCAAACCTTATAAGTTTGTAGATTCAATCAATAGTTGAGAAGAGAAAACATTCATATTAAATCATCAGACACAAAGTAAATTTCCAAAATGCTTAAAACAAATTGAGGGAGTTTGTTTTTTGCACAAAAGGTATATGGTTGAATTCAAAATAAG